>WAAD01031532.1:118772-254724 GCA_013389945.1 Fregata magnificens
AAGTGCAGATGACCCCGGGGGGGCACACCCACACCCTGAGCATCCCCCCCCAACCCCCGACACCCCCCACCCCACGGCTCTGCACCACCAGCACCCACCGGGGCCACCTCGGCGCGGTGTCCCCTTGTCCCCGAGCCATGTCCCCTTGTCCCCGAGCCACGTTCCCCCCCGGGAAGCGCTGGCGGCTGGCGGGGAGGGGGGGTGTGGGGGGGTGCGTGTGTTATTTTTTCAATCAGCCGCAGCATTTGAGCTCCAAAAGCTTTGTAGCTTTTGGGCTTGGCGGTGTTTTGCTTTTCACTGATCCGCGGCTCTTCCCTCCGCTGCCTGGGGACTGCGCCGGGACAGGCGGCATCCCGCTGCCGGACCTTGGTTTAGGGCAGCAGGCAGGAGGCCAAATCCTGCTTTCCCCTGCAGACACGAGTGCGGTGGGTCTTCCCTGGGAGGACGGACAACCCCGTGTCGGAAAGAGGAGCTGTGACGAGCACCGGTGCCCTAGGAGAACTCCCCATCCCTGGGAATCGAAGCCCTCCGTGCAGGAGAATCCGAAGAGCAGTTACATAACACAAAATTTAAGACCAATTGAAAAAACAAAATACGCTTCCCACGCATGCTTTCCCCATTGCCCTCATCCTCCTCCTCATCTTCCCCTCGCTCCCTCCCGCCGCCTGGGGCCGGGAGCATCGGTGCTGACGTGATGTTGGCGTAACTGAAGTCTTCGGGCTGCTATTTTGTACCTGTCTGTTTATTTGAGAGACGGCCTCAACCTGGTAATGAACGCATCTGAATATTTATCTGCTTGTTCTGAATGGTGTATTTGTATTTCAAATGCTTAATTGTTATTTTTATTTAGCTGCAAATTGCTGTTTCTATTTCGCTGGCGTACCTACTTGGAAACCGCTCTAGCGTGAGGTTAACGCTGAGCTCTTCTCTATTCCCGATTAGTGTTTTTTAATTAATCCAACGCTGCTAAGAACAAAAGGGCTCTGCAGCCCTATTCGAGCTTGTCGTGGCGATCGAAGATGTGAAGATACTGGAATTAACCCCAGACGAAACTGGATCGTGTGGAGGAATTGGGAGAGGGCAAACCAGCTGGGACCGTGCAGGAAACGTGGGCAGGACCCGGGGAGGTGGGAAACCCCAGTGACCGGGAGCAGCTCGGTTCTCCTGTGCTGAACCTAGAGGACCAGGTAGCAGCACTTCTCCAAAATGCCTTTTTTCCCCCCCTCCTAGAAGATTTCCTCCCTTTCGCCACAGCAGAGCGGGCTTGGTCCCAGGGCAGCACCGTGGAGCTGCAGCCGAGGATGGAGATGGGCCAGGCTGGTGCCTTGAGCCTTTTTCCCCCTATAAAATCCTGCCTCACACATGCTGCTGACCCCGGCAACGTCTCTCCTTGCGGATGAAACATGCCTGGGACCGGTTCCCAGCGCCGTGGCCAGCTGGTACGGGACAACCTCAATACGAGGGCCAAAAAGACCACCTCCCTGCCCGTTCCCATCTAGCCGGCGGTGCAGCTCTTTCCCCAAAGGACTTCAAAAAGCATCTGGCTGCGAGCACCTATGGAGCAAGACCGAGCTGCAAGACCTGGCCTTGTGAATAAATCCTTCATGACACATGTGATTGCCCATGCTCTGTGCTCGCACCAGGATTGGACTGTACAGTCAACTTGAACTTTTAGAGTCGTGTTGGTTTTTTAGATAAACAAAGCAATACAAGAAGAAAAAAGGGAATAAAAAGGAGGGTGGACACGTTTCCTGAGCAAGGTTAGAGGAGGGTGGGTAGGGAGCACACAAGGAAACCCCGATCGCCTCTTTTGCAATGGTACTGCTGAAGACTGACAGTGTGATTTAGGGTCCTCGGACCCAAGGCACACTGCTGGATCCTTGCTAGGTTGTGCAGAAAGGGAGCAAAATTAGGCGGTGTTTTGCACCAAACCATAGCTGCAAATGAGAGGCTGTGAGCAAACTGGACCCCCAGGACTGGGTCACACCCGGGGTCGGCTGGACCCCAGCTCCGAGCCGATTTCAGTGGGAAGGGCTACATATTTCTGGTAATTATCAAAAAGCTAACATCGGAGCTAAAAATAAAACTTTATATCAGCGCAGAGCTGCATGGAAGGGCTTCATGCATCCATCCACTGCCGACAGAGGGTCTGCGGACCAGGGCACAGACCCACTATGTGCCTGTACCATCTCCCCCATGCCCTTGGGTCCTGAGGTGCTGCCAAACTGCGCAGACCCCCTCCAGTGCAGAGGATCTCCGTTGATCTGATGCTGCAGAGAGCCCCGTGCCTTGTGCCAGTTTGCTAAGAGGACCCAGCGCTGGCTTCATTTTTGGCACCCCCGTGGATAGGTGAACCACCAGTGCTCTTGGGCACGCCATCGCCACTGCTTAACATCTCATGACTGTCCAGAGCCCAGCTCTTCCCCTCTTTTTAAATCTGATCCCAGCTCTGTGCCTCTTTGCATTTGATAAGCACCTTGGGGGGGGCAGTTTGAGGATGCCCATGTTGGGTCTCTCCTCTGCAGCCCCCCCAAAAGGACCCCACGCGGCTGTGGGGCAGGACAGGATCGTAGGGAGCGCGTTACTCCATCCTCTTCTGGGGCGGCCTTTGAAAAGCCATCTCCATTTCCTTCCCTGGGTATGAGGCTGTGTTGTGGGGATAAAATGGGACATGTCACCCCCGTGACACAGGGGAGCCCCCAGCACAACGAGGGTGGGGATTTATTGCATGAGGGAATTTGCGGGAAGAGGCAGAGAGGGTTCAGGCATCCCCCCTGCCTTCAGCCTGCAAACTTTTGGGTGCAGAAACAGAGAGGTATCAGCACCCCCTGAAAGGTCTGGGGGGTGTTAAGGAGATACGGTGTCACCGAAGGGAGAACAAAAACGTGGCTGTGTCCCCCCCCGCTCCTCCCCTCTGGGTCCCCATCGGGGCCGGCAGTGGGGTGGAAGCTGCAAGGCCACAAAATGGGAGGCAGGAGCGCGGCTGCAGGAGCTGGGAAGGGATGGAGAGGAGGGAAGAGCCCTGCTCCAGCCACGGGGGATTTCTTTTAAGGGAGGGAAAGGAGGAAAAAATCCTCTGCAGAGGTGTAAGGAGAGGGAAAGNGGGGGGGGGGGGGGGGGGGGTGTACACACACGCAGGAGTGCATGGCTCCTTGGGTGAGCTTGGCTCGTCGGTTTGCAAATATATTCATGCTCCACTACAATTACGTCTCGGTGCATTTTCCTGGCAGATGCATGAGACCCCGCTGCAGAAACCCCCCGGAAACCCCCCGAAACCAGAAACCCATCCCCCTGCNGCCCGCTCCGCTCCCCGCAGCCCGGAGGCTCTTCCCGGCCCCGGCACGGGGCCTCCCAGCTTTCCAGCATTCCCGCTGGGTTCTTGGGAGGCGCAGCGTGGGCCAGAGTTTCCGTGCCGGGATGCTTTGCAAAACCGAGGGGCACCCGAGCCCCAAGCAACAGGGTCTTTCGCAATGCGGGGAGACGGCGAGGACGGTCCTCCGAGGCTCCAGGGCCTCCGGGCTGCCTTTCCCCGAGACAAAATCCTCCCTTTTCCTTCCCTCCCGCCCCCGGTTTTGGTTTCTTTCTGTTTTTCTTTTCCGTTTTTTGTTTTTTTTTTCCTCTCCCCCTCCAAAAGGCTGCCTACTTTTCGCTAGCTCATTTCAGGCATCAAGGTAGCAAAACCAGACAGATGCATCCCTCCAAACACAAGCTGAGCCGCAGCAACGTGCATACAAGGTTCAGGATGATTTCTCAGCACCAGGGGATTTTTAGCCTGGCAGTAAACTAAGCAGGGCCTGAGGCATGCACATAAATGGCTTAACCTGACTTTCCTCTATAGAGCTGCATTTTTTCAGCCTCCAAAACAGGGCGGCTGCATCTAGCCTGCTTCTAGGGTACGGCTCCCAGCTCCTGGTTTCCCCCAAGCCATGTTTGGGGGCTGTCTGGGGAGAGAAATAGCTGGCCCCAGAGCATGGGAAAAATCTGTCCCCGGGCCCTGTTTTCATCTTTGGGTGTAAAGTTAGCTGCAGCAACCATCTCTGCTCCTTTCGGTGCATCCCTCCTCCTATGAATCTTTCAAAGCGTGATGCTGCTCTGCCCCTGGGCCCCAGGATGCTGGCTGCAGGGAAGGATGCTCCAAGGGTGAATCTGCATTGTGGGGTTTCCACGTGCTTTACTTTTGCCACCCCCATTCTGGATACAAAGAATTGGGCTATCTGGTGGGGGGACAGACACACTGGATGTTACTGAAACTCACCCCCTCCTGAGGCAGGGCTTTTTTAAGACTGAAATAGGAAGCGCAAACCTCACCCTGAGCTTCCTCTAGGGTTTGGTTCTTCCTAGGGGTTTCTCCTTGCCGGAAATTTCTTTTCTGCGCCCCTGGCCCTGATCCAGCCAAATGCTTAAGCACACACTTAGCTTCAAACTGCCTAGCCCTCTGCACTCCTGCAGGTGCCTTCTTGGACGGGTGCCCTTGTCCCTTCTTGCCTTGGGAAAGCTCGCGCCCCTCTGTGCTCCTGCTGTGAGCTGATGGATCTCCCCCCCCCTTGTTGCCGGCAGCAGCAGGCAGGAGTACCAGCCTGCTTTGCTGCACATCAGCCACAAAACTAGCCCCGTACCTAAGAAGGGAGAGAGTTATCAAACCTACAGTGTATGCCGTGAGGGCATGTGAATGCTGCACGTGAAGATCTGGGGTCCCCGAGCATGAGCACCTGCAGCTCTGAGAGCTGAGTGCTGTGGCTCAGCCCATCCTCATCCTCTCCGCTTTTGTCACCAGGAGATGGTCAGGTAATGCTTAAATTGCCAATAGCGCCTGTGAATATTTGATACCGGCTGAGACGGCTAAGCAAAATCCCAGGGACCTTCAGAGACTCCCAGACTTGCCGCCATGTCAATGGTGTGCCCCAAAACCTGTTCTCCAGGGACTGGGACCAACAGTTCATTTTGGCACAGGCCACCAAAAAAGTCTGATCCATTTGGTCACACCCACCCGACAGCCTGGACCCAGGCAGTCTGCCAGGTTTGGCTGTGCAAGAGCTCTCATAGAAATTCAGGTTGGTTTCCCGACCCCTCCCCTGCTGTGAATTTAAATTCTGCAAACCCTAATGCAGGGAACTGAAATGCATATTGATTAAGGGCCCTTTATGGATGCCTTGCAGAACATATTAAAAATAATTTAAAACTTGCATTCCAGTATTAACGACTCTTGTCTCCGGCACTTTGCAGTGATTCAGTCTTGACTTTTAATTGAAATGCTTTAGTTAAGACAAGTTCCTTCAGCCAGAGAAGATGAAGTGCCCCTTCAGGTGTGTGCCGCGGAGGGGCTTTCGACCTCAAGGTTCCCAAATTGCAAAGCAGCTGTGACACTCCTGGAGAGGAGCCTCTGTCCTTCAAGTGGGTGCCTGTGGGTTGTAGTCCGAGGAGCCATTTATTTGGACTTCCCCTCTGGGCACTGCTGATTTGAGTGCGGGGGGGGCTGCAGAACAAGCATTTTGCTGCTCCGGCGCTCAAGGCAATCACAAGGAAAAGATTAATAACCTCCCTCTGCGGCCAGTAACTGCACCCATGTGCAGCACCCAGAAAACGGTGGTACCTCAGCGCTGGTGATGCTCTTTCTTACATCCCACTTCCGACAGCCCCGGTGCATACATGAGACGAACAAATCTGAGCCAGTTATTGCTGTTGCCAGGTTGAACACCTCATGCCTCCTTAGTCGTGTTTTCTTCTGCCTCTACATCTGATCCCAGGTGGCTTGTTCCTAGCCTTGAAGCTCAGGCCTGAAAGGGCACCTTGGCTTGAAAAGATCCCCCAGAGAGGATGTTGCATTCTGTAGAAGGAGCAGCAAGAGATGTCACCTTGGGGCTGCCAGGATGAATACAGCCCAGCTCGGTGCAGACAGCAGCTTACTTAATATTTGCTGGCTCCACGGTGGCCGACATAGGAGACAGGGGTCTGCATTGTGATTTGGTGTAGAAGACCAAGATCTTGCATGTTATGGAGACTTATTTCAGTGTTATCCTCCTGCTCCATGACTGGAGCCTTCAACATGGCATGGGAGGGGGTTTGTCTTTGTATTCGCTTTGCCTCCAAGGAGAGACAAGCCCACAATAAGTGTAAGGCCCCAGATGGATGATGCGATGTCGGATCCAGTGCTCAGCCCACCTGGGGCCAATGCCTACATGGAAAGCTTGAGTCCCAGCAGTCCTCACTCTCACTTTTGTGAGCAGAGAGACAACTGCATTTGTGAATCCGCCTCCTCTCCTGAGCTCTTAAAGGAAATCAATATTTTCCATCCAGTCTCTGGTGGGACAGGATATTGAACAGCAATCAGTGCTTTCACCCCCATGCATGGGTCCAGAGCCTGGGGGGGAACTCTGAGACCACAGGGATCTCCACACCGCGTGGCATCAACGCAGGATAGGAGAGTCCCCCCATGCATTGGAGGGGACCTCTGACCGTGAGAGCTAGAGATTAGTGATTGGCCACGACCTGTTACAGTTCTGGCTTAAAAAAACCCTTACTCCATCTGCTGATTGCCTGCTAAATGATCGTTTGATTTTCTACGACTACATGTAAAATGTGAACCAGCTGGGATCCGAATTCTCTCCACCACGAGTGGCTTTCCTATAGGTCTCATCAAAGCCACCAGTCAGGACATTTCCCCAGGGACTGAGTTGTCCATCCAGGCCATCACACGTGCAGTACAGCAGCACTTCATATGTACACCCTGAGAGGAGTCACAACCACCAGCGCAATTCAGGTGGTGAATAACCATTACCCCATAGAAGGATATAAAGAGAAAATATTTTGCCAGATGCTGCAATTTTTTTTTCCTTAAATATTCTTTTTGTTCCTTCTCTGTTTTTAGCGTCTTGGTGACTTCCTTGTCCCTGTCCCACCCATCACGAAGAAAGCCCCTCATCTTGTCAACCCAAAAATCAATTTCTTGACAACAGCTGGGATGAGCCCCCACCTTCACTGTCCTGCTCCTCGCAGGGACTCCCCTGAGGTGATGCAAACCCTTTGCTCCCTAAATGGATGCAACCTGATCTAGCAGAGAAGCTCCTGTGGGGCAGCAGAGAACCCCTAAATTTGAAGATAAGCTCCAAATCTATTTAGGCTGAATCTGCTAGAAATAAGCGCTGGTTTAATTTCGTATCCAAAGAGGGTCCATGGCTCCTTTCCTCCCAGGTGGTAAAAATGCTGTTCCATATCTGATTGTGCCACTGTGGCGTCTTACAGGGCAATTGAGTCGGACTGTGTTTCCAAGGCTTTTTGTTGTTGATTTTACCTTGTGAGTCACACCATAATGGGCTTGACTCTCTGGGTCAAACACTTGGCTGGAAACCATGGGGTTCATCAGACAGCAAAGCAAGTGTTTGCCCATGTGATATCAAGGAGTTAAAAATCGTGAGCTAAATCTCCAAACCCCAAGCTGAGGCATCCTCCAGACCCAATGTCCTCATCTTTGCCTAATTCTCTCAGATTTTTAACCAACAATAAGAGCTATAAATTCCAAGGGTAGGCAAGAGTGCGTTCACATATGTCTTGACTATCTTAAGGAGCATGTGCGGTGCTGTAGTTTGGGTGTACGAAGAGGACCTTGCCAAAGACTGCCCAGACTTTCCAAACTGCAGTGCTTTGTGCACATGGGTAGATCTGAACGTAGCCCTCATGAAAGAGTCCATCAAATAACTAAACACATGCTACCCTCTTCTCCTCCCCAGGCTCCAGTGCTTGCAGATGACAACAGCATTACTGCAGGGCCTCCAGCGGGCAGTAATTATGATTAAAAATGGTGGGTATTTGTGATAAATGGAGCATTCAGATGGAAAAGTCTGAGTTACTCCTCTAATCGTGCCCTAAGGTGGCTGTGTGCTTGGGGACACCCTCCCCGTCACTATTGTACCCCAACACTATACATCATCTTCTGAAGTGATTTTGAAATGAAGTGACTTCAATTTGCTTTTGCTTTGGAGCCAAGGAGTTTTGTTGTTCAAGGAGAAAGCAAGACTCTGGCCTCTTTTTTTCTTTCTTTCTTTCTTTCTTTTTTTTCTTTTTTTATTGAAGGTAACGTTTGGAGTATTGAAGCAAATCAGAGCGCTGGTGGTAACCTTTGCAGAGACGGTGCGTGTTATGTCCCAGCAGTGAGTGCCCTCATGCCTCTCCCATCTCAGAAACACACACCCACAGGCCAGGATTCTGCTTTCCTTCTCCCTCAGGTGCTCAGCAGCAGAAGGTGGTACATGGGATGGAAATGTCCTGCAGGTGAAGGACTGGTTGGAGGATGCCATGCCTAAAGCTGAAGAACAGCCACGCAACAACACGTGAGGTTTTCATCTTAGTGATTCTGAGATTTTTTTTTAAAAGTCTGCTGAAAGTTTCCTGAGTGGAGATACAGCTGCATTGCTATAATCCCAGGCTTCTTCAAAACTGAGACCTACACGCAGATCCATGTTTGCTGAAGGATCTCACCTTCCTAATGACCCATGTGAAAGTACTCAACCTAGACGCTCCTCACCACTTAGAGCAATTCAGAAGCCAGAAGTGAAGTGTTGTAGCTTGAAGTCATCTTTAATTATCTGGAGTTTATTCACACTCAAATCAATCAATCAGAGTGAAACGTCCTACCCGCATAGCCCATAATTCATGACTGTGTTGATTTCTCTCCTAGGCTACAGTGACATCAGTAAATAACAAAAGACTGGATCCTGTCAAAGAAATCAAGGAGGAGATATCAGAGGTATTGGGCAAATGCTCTCCAAGGGACATGAAAACTATAACAGCCTGCCATCACCCTGCAAGAAAAATAGAGTGAAAGCACATGAGATTCAACTCATCAAAAATGTGAGTTTTATGCAGATTTGTGTTTATAAATTGTAGCATCTGGAGTTTCCAATGAGTCTGACCACATCCTCCTTGAATTCAGCAAGCCTTTAAAAGTGAACCCCAAAGGAAACGCAGAACTGATTTATTTAGGGAGAAAGAAAAGCTTTTGTTTTCTGTTATTTTACAGAATGCCATTCTGGCACAACCCTGCTTCTTCTGGGACCTGTGCTGCGTAAGCAGATCCTTGTTGTTCCAAAGGACATACCCCAGTCTCCCATCTTTAAGACACATTCCACTCTCCTGCCTTTAAGACAAGGTAATAATATTTTCATGACCCACCAGAATAGAGAGGAAAAATTAATAAATGTTTGTGTTCTTGTACTGCTAGAGCATCTGAACAGCCTAGCAGAATAAGGAAACCAGATCTCACCTGCTCTTCTCTCTTCAAGCTAGTGACAGGCCATGTCAGGGCATCTTCTTTGACTTTCCATCTCTCAGCCTCCAACAGCACCTGTCAGCAGCCCATCTGTTGGAGAGAAAACCCATTTGGCTCTGCTTTGTAGTTATTCAAGGAAAGGGACCACAAATGCTGACATCCTTTAGGAGTCTGAGTCCCGTGGGAAACCGTCAGGTTTTGATTCTTAACTCACACCACAGACAGGTAAGTCACTGCGACCAAACTTGAGCATTACCTGGTGGTACAAAGCTGGTGGGGTATGTGTTCCCATGGTCCCGTGGCGCATGCTTGTTTGCCAAATCCAGAGCACGTGGTGCAGTGATCATGGCAACTGGCAGTCTGTCCATCTTACCAGCCATCACAGCCAGCACTGCCACATTCTCCGGCACTCCAGGACACGTCGGTGCTCTTGCATGGTGGAGAGGTTTGTGGAGGGCATTGCTTTGAGGATAAGGTGATGTTTCTGAGCCACTGCCTTAGCAAAAGCCTCGGAAAAAGCAACGATGAGAGAGGATGCCATTGCATTGCCAGGGCATGGCACGGCACCATTTCCGCAGCTCCACTTCCCAGATGCCATCTTCAGCAGTGCCATACAGGAACAGTGACCCTAGAAGTGGCGTTTCCCCAGGAGAGAGGGTGGTGGAGGTAAACACCAAGTCTTTGTGCTGGGTATGGCTATCATGAACGGCAGATGGTGCAAGAGGAAGCAGAGCCGGCAGGATCAGCCAGCGTTTTTCCTAGATGATGATGAATCAAAGCCAGCAAGCTGCTGGCTCCTGCCTTGCATGGTGTCCAGTCCAGGAGACCAGAGAGGACTGGTGGCAGAGGGTTGGGCCGCGAATGTGGGAAGATCTTTGGAGGAGGGAGAGCCTTGAAAGCAGGAAAGGGAAGCTCGGGGAGACGTGCTGAACTCACTCTAGACTGGGTGGGGCAGAAGACCAAAACATGAATCAGCTACTGAGCACTGAAACAAGGCTAGTCTTGGTCATTTGGAGTTGGCTGCCACTGGTTCGCCTCATTGCCAGTCAGTTCAACACAAGCTGGGCAGGATATGCCTGGCAAAGAGCCTGCTGAATTTGATTAAATCACCATGCTGTTGCTGCCTGAAACCCCTCCTGTACCCCTTTCTGGAGTGGCTTGTGCAGCAGTACACGAGCACCCTTGAGCATCTCCCAGACATCTTCTCATTCCTCCTGGGTAGCTGTAGGACAGCAATGGAGTGTGCGCTTGGTTAGCCTTAAGGAAGACGAACCATTATATTGATCATTGCTTCTGTACTGTGATCTTTTCTGTTTTGCCCTGCAGGATGTAAGAGCAAGGACTGGAGGAATGAACCATAGCTGAGGAGAACCAAAATCACCAAAGGCTTCTGTGGCTCTCTCACTACTCCATGAGAACCGGGAAGGATGAATCATGAGGCCTGACAATCTGCTTGCTCATGGGACTGTGGTATACCTGATGCCCCTGAATAAAATGATGTTCCAGGGAATCCCTGGCCATACTCTGGAGCAATACATCCATCCTAACATAGCGCTCAAGAGGCCTTTCTGTGGTAGGGACAGGGTACCCCACTGGTGCCAGCATATCTCCCAGTGTCCTTTGCCTTCAGACAGATCAGTCATGACTATATGCTCCTCCAAGTCTCTAGGTCTACAGGGGAGGACATGGGTAGATATGGAGCAGCAGCCCCATGTTCCTTGCCTGCACCAGTGACCAGTGGAGAGGTGGCCAGGAGGGACAGCTAGCTGAATCCATGCAAGCTAGGTAGCTCTGCCTGGCTCCTAATGGGAACCTGGAGAACATCAAGGAACAAGATCTCCCTGCAGGTCCTGTCTTATTGCTCCACAGGGGCTGGCCTGGGCCTCTCGCTCAGACTTACCAGCTCTACCTCATTTTTCTTTGTGTAGGTGAGTTGAGTTGCGCAAGAGTCCAAGTGTGTGGGATGCTCTTCCAGTGAGTTTCGTAGGAAGGAGCACAGGCAGGGGCAGCCCCATCCTGAATATGAGCAGAGAGCTTTATCATGGCTGGTGATTACAAGAAGTAGGGGAAATACGGCAGTAGGTCAGGAAAGGTTGGGTGAATATCCAGCAGAAAAAGGCAAACCCAAGCCAGTTTGCAGGGAATGACAGGGTTATCTAGAGATTTGGAGTACAGAGAGCAGAAAGATAGGTGGAGGGCTTGGGGGAGATGAGTCTGGGCTAGCTGCAGGGCGCCCCAGCCGGGAGGTTAGCAGAGCAGCAGAGAGATCTTGTGGTCGCAGATCTTTCAAATGATCAAAAATCTTTCCAAACAATACAGCAGAGTCACTTTATATTGGGGTAAGGGTCTGGTTCTCGTTGCCCTAGTGTGTAGATCTGGCTCTAAAACTCAAATTACTGCACTGTCTGATGATGATGGCTTTACATGCTTTGAAAATCTCAGGTATATTCTACAGCATAATTGGTCTAAAATATGTTTTCCTTGTTGTTCTGGTCCCAGCGTCAGAGTCAGACCTCCTAGATTTTGTAACCTGCTTGTTTACACTGCTTCAAGCGAGATCAGAGTCAGGCCCCTGGATGTGGTGGTGCCTTTCACTGCATTCTTCCTTTAGTCTTTTTTTCTGTCTTTTCCGCCCCATCCCTGACAGGGGAAGCACTGTTCTTTCCGTGCTCCTTGTTTCTGTTTGAAGCAGTCATAGAAAAAGTGACAATTAGGAAATAAAGAACCTACAGTATCTGCTTTGGCAGGGACAGCACATCCCACCGCTGAGCAGCGCTGAGTCAAACCAGCGACTGCCTGCCTGTGTCAGACAGAGATATTACTGCCTTATATTCTTGGATCTGCCCGAGATAGCATGGTGCACTGCCACACTGCAGGACAAGTAATTATCCAACGTTAAAGTCGAGCGATATGCATTTATAGTAGTACTACTAGGAGCAGGGAGTTGGACTCAATGATCCTTATGGGTCCCTTCCAACTTGAGATACTCTATGATTCTATGATTTCAGGACACTCAATTGCAATTCGGAAAATAATGCTGATTAGAAGCAAATGGCAAGGCCAGAAAACTTATTATTTGGGAGATCAAGTAACCATCTGGGGCAGGGTAACAGATATAAACTTTGGCCTTCCCAAATTATTGTTCTCTGCCAAAAGGATTAAAGGTTGCTAAGCAGTGTCAGTGTATTTCCCCCAAATTGAAGGAGTGTAACAAAAGCGAATGAGTGCATTGCAGTTGAACTGAACTTATATCAAGCATAAAGATATATAATCATTGCTAATGATGGTTTCTGTTCCTCAAAGCATGCCAGGCACCTGAAAGATTTAATGAAAGCCAAGATCCTTTCTTCATGTCATTTATAGTGCAGAAGTCTTCTGGACCAGCCAAGGTGGACCTGTAACCTCCTTTCCAGGTCTTGTCCGGCGGCTGTAAGGCCCTGGTTCAGTGCCCAGGGCTGTTGCTAAATGCTGCCTCAAGCCCCCTTTTCCTTCCCCTCCAAATCCAGGGAAAATGAAACCCAATCTCAGATTGTCTTGTGAATTCTATTTCCTCCACCCCAAATGATAAAACAGAAAATCTTATCAAAGCACAACTTTGTGAAAGGGAAGGCAAACAGAGTGGGAAGAAAGAGAAGATAACATCCTAAACCATGAAAAAAGCCTCATTTCCCTAAGGATCCCACGCGATAGCCTCTTTCTTCTTATTTTTATGAGCCAGCAACCAGTCCCTTCCTGTCAACACATCACCTTCACGTTTTGGTGAGACCTCTACCCCCTTGCTCAGGGGAGGGTGCTGGGTCTGAAGGTTCCCCAGGAGCTCCTGCTCTCTGCTAGTCCCTCCTGTCCCTGCTGGTCACCTCTCTCACCTCCACAGGACACTCTTTGGAGCCTCCAAATGACCACAAGCCTAGAGAGAACCCAAAAAACAGGATTTGCCACAAAAGGAGGAATTTCCCAAAGAGGGTCTTGGGAGTATGGTAGAATGACCAAAGGAGTCCAGGACTGCACATGGAGGTGACATGGCAAAACAGGGTTGTAGCAGATGACGGGGGGTCCAAGATAGTAGACGAGGGCCTGAAATTGTCCCCTGTCACCGCTCACAGGGACACAAAAAGGAGTCTGAGGTGCACGGCAGAAAACTATCCGTGGCACAGGGACCATCAATGCTTGCTGGAGGTTCACCTGCCCCCTCCGGGTGAGGACCAGCTGGCAGTGGAGACATTGAGTAACATGGGCTGGTGCGCACTCCTCCGCTGCAGCCAGCTCCGTGCAGTTCATCTCTCCAGATTTCCTAGTATTTGTTCTCTTGTTCTGGGAAGAGGAGAGAGCTGCAAGAGGCCCATCTCACAGGCGTGTTTAGAGAAAGGAAAGTCCATTGTGTGAAAGAATTTGGTATTTCAGGGTTTGTTTTCCTTTTGACACAGAACAAAACACCACCATGTCAAAACCCTCCATAAGGCAAAACAGAACAAAAAAAACCCCAAAAAACAACAAACAGCGGCGTTCAGTTTGGACATGGTCTGTGCAAGCATTTCTCTTTCTTTGCTTTTTGGCTTTTCAATCTCAGCTACTACTGCAGCTATTTCAGTAAAAAAAAAAAAAACGGGGGGGGGGGGGGACACGACACCAAAATCCACACCAGAGCAGAGAAGGGGAGCCTTTCCCTGTGCAGGGTCCGACCCCACCTCCGTGGGTTTTCTGTGCGGTGGCACCGGGATCAAAGTGACTCCCCCTCTTTCTGCCCTGGGTGGGAAGCAGAGCTGCACAGGAGCCTCCGAGTCTGGAGTGGGAAAACCAGAGAACGGGCAGTGCAGAGACTCTGCAAGACATCAGCACAGTTATTTTGCGCCAGCTTTCCTCAAGCAGAAGGACTCCTGCAAAGCAGTCAAGAAATTTTAGACAGGTTGGACATAAGGGTTGGCTCCCAGCAACGAAACTGGGGGAAAGTCACTGATCCGTGCAGTGCTTTGGGTCAGACCCTGTGCATGTCCTTCCTGTCAAGAGCTCCCAGCCCAGCTTTCCCAGCCTCCCTGATGACCATGGATGGGCTCGAGTCTCCCCTTGTGCTTTCAGCCCCTGGGACGGTGATATTTTGTGGGTACTGGTGCTTGGATGAGTTTCCCCCGTTGGGCAATCCAGGGTGCCAATGCCGTCAGCGGCAGCAGAGAGCCGCTCGCCACCACCTCTCTCCGTGAGCGTTTTCCGAGCGCTTGGCATGGTGCCCGGCTGCCTTTCACTGCTGCCTTTTCATTCGCGTTAATTCACTGCGTTTCCTTTCTTGCTCCTTGCGAGGAACAGAGGGAGAGTTTGTTCCAGCAGACGGGCCCCATCCGCTCCACCCGGCTCTGCTGGAGCGAGGGCTGGAAAAGAGGGACGGAGGCAAAGGGGTATCTCCCACCCCTCCGGGGCCCCGTGTGCCGCCTGCGTGCTGCTTCCCAGCAAATACGGTAAGCGTTCAGCCTAAAAATGTAAGTCTGATCTCATGACACAGGGTGGCCCTGCATTCCTCACCTCTGACATAACCCGCTGGGAGTGTGCTCCGCAGAAAAACACAAACAAGATGTACTCGCGGGCTGGCGGCGGGGGCCAGGCGGCTGGCAGATGTGCTCCAGAGCCCCCACGCAGCCCCCCGGGTGCCACAGCCCGGTTCCAGCACAGTCCGTCCCCTCCCGGGGAGGGCGAAACCGCAGCCCTTGCTGCAAGGACAGACCCGTCTATTGCCCCCTGCACCAGGCGACGCACGGGTGCGTGCCCCAGCCTCCCCCAAAGCCCCGCACCCCAGGAAGGGGGGCAGTGGGAAGGTAACTTGCAGTGGTTCAGTATTACCCAGGGAGGCAGCTGAGCTCCCCTGGGATTTTGCTTGGCGAATGCCTGAGGGCATTTTTAAGGACCTGTGGTGCTTTTGCGGTTGGTTGGTGGTTGTTATTTTTTGCCTTGTTTTCGTTTCTTTCTGCATCTGAGTCTCTCTGGGGCAGGCTCTGCTCTGGGTCTGCCATGGCCGTGGCTGGTGCCACTGCTCTGGCACCGGCCTCCAGTTCCTGGTAGCCTCCCACTCTTACCAGCAGCTCCATAGCGATGCCAACGGCCCCGTTTGCTCTGGGTGCATCATGCCCAGGTGCAAGCTGTGCCCCACAGAGCTTGGCACCCAAAGCCTTGGGTGTCACAGGGCAGTGATTCCTCTCTATACCGAGACGGGGCACTGGGATTAAATGATTTGCCAAGGAACATGCGGAGAATCAGGGTAGGGTAACGATCTGAGTCCCGCTGCCATAAACACGAGGCTGACTTTCCTCCAAGCCAAACCCTCCTGCAAGTACAGCCTTGTCTTGAGCAGGGGGCAGATCCCGCTCAGTGCGGAGCTGACCTCCCACCTCACCCAACCACGCAGCACCGCCTGTTTACTTTCTTTTGCAAATGCACTAAACCTTGACAACGACCTATTTTCCCTTCTGTTGCGCAAAGCTTCTTTCCTAGAAAGAGGCTTTATAACGCACAGTCCAACCAGCCCAGCTCTCCTCCGTGTATGTAAAAGCAAACTTGAAATGACCGGCAGGTTTAGCTTAGCTCAAACACACCTAAAACCCACACACGGACAAGTTGGGAGACTTGGTCAGATGCTACCTGAAACTATCCTGTGAGACTGCCAGCCCGGTTTGCATAGGAATCAGATAAGCAATAAGTCAGCTTCGAAGTCCACTCCTCAAACTTACTTCTTCTTATTAGTGCTTTTCATCCGCCTGCTCCTGGTCCAGCATTCAACAAAGCTAGGAGAAAGCTTTTCTTTTCTCCAGACATTTCTCCCCTGTTTCTGTCCTCACCTTTCACTGGCAGTGAAAACATCTGATTGGTTGTTTTAATTTCACATTTTTAAAAAGGGAATTTTTTAAAAAAAATAATTCTCCTCCTTCCTCCACAATACTTCCAAGTTTTCAGGACTGCCACTCCCCTGGCAGAGGATGGTTTGCAAGAGAAAGCAAGAGAAACAATGCTAAAAAGAAACAATGGTAACAAGAGCTCTTCTTCAGAGCACACAACATTTGATCTCAGAGCAGAAGGAGAGCGCCCTTGCTCATGGGTCCAAGCCTCTTTTCAGCCACCCCTTCACCTTGGGGCTCTCCATCCTTTCCTTTTTCTCAGGGAGGTGCCCTGGCCGTGCTCAAACTGTCAGCTGCATGGGGTTGTCTCCTCCTCACACTGGTGGTCACATACAGCTCCTGCTATGATTTCTTCTCCATCTCTAATCTACAGCCTAGATTTTAAGTTAACCCAAAGTCAGTGCTGGTTTATTTTAACGTGCCAGGCTGTAACCTGAAGCTAGAGAAATAAATTCAACCTAACAAGTTCCCCTTGGCTAGCTGAGAGCACAGGTTAGAGATTAATCCAACAGCAGCAGATAGTCTGTGTTGAATGCTTGCTGCTCACCCACGGCTGCTCCTTGCCATCCCCTCGGTACCTGCAGCCTGGCTTGGCATCTAACCGTGCTGTCGCCTGGATGGACGAGCTGCACCCACCTACACCTATACGTGTGCACACACGTGTTTCCAACAGTTGAAGTCACCAGACTTCAAATCACTGCCAGTGGCTCCTAACGTCTCAGTTATCTTGTCCATGCAGGACAAGGATGCTGGTGAGGACCCAGTTTAAACCAGAGAGACTCTTCTCCAGGTCTTAGCCCCAGTTCAAGGGAGCCTGAGATGATACAGAGAGTGGAGACACTGGGGGAGGAAACAGATCCCCTTGCTCCTTGGGAAGCCACATGACTGGTGTTTAGAGGAATGAGTGATCCTATGAGTGACCTGGTCTTCCCTGGATGTAAGACTTCAGGAAAGACACAGACCTGTTGCAGCGGGTCCAGGGAAGGGCCGTGAAGATGATCAGAGGGATGGAACTTTCTTCCTATGCAGAAAGCCTGAGAGAGTTGGGGTTGTTCAGCCTGGAGGAGAGAAGGCTCTGGGGAGACCTTGTCGCGGCCTTTCAGTATTTAGAGGGGGCTTATAAGAAAGATGGGGACAAACCTTGTAGTAGGGCCTACTGCAACAGGACGAGGGGTAATGGTTTTAAACTAAAAGAGGGTAGATTTAGACTAGATATAAGGAAGAAATTTTGTACGATGAGGGTGATGAAACACTGGCACAGGTTGCCCAGAGAGGTGGTAGATGCCCCATCCCTGGAGACGTTCAAGGTCAGGTTGGACGGGGCTCTGAGCAACCTGATCTGGTTGAAGATGTCCCTGCTTATTGCAGGGGGGTTGGACTAGATGGCTTTTAAAGGACCCTTCCAACCGAAACTATTCTATGATTCTATGATTCTAGGTTGAACACCTGGATGGGTTCTCTTGTGCCCAATAAATAATGTCTCCCTTTCTCTCTCTCTCTCCCCCTCCCCTCTCCACCTAGCTGCCTGTTTGCATGAACCTTGTAGGCTTCAGCTCTCCAGTACTGCAAAGGTACCATCAGATGAGGTTGGAAATGATCACCTTGTCCACGAGCAGTGAAGAGGAGGCAGATAGAGAAATAGCCTGATCACATCTGCCTGATTTCTTGTAAAAATGCCAGGGACTACTGGGATGGATATTAAAAAGCCAGCAGCATCCTGTGGTGGTGATGAATACTTTGGGTATGTTACCTGTCACAGTCTATGGCAAACTCCCAACTTCCCATGCTTCTACACCAACATGGGCACTGTGCAAGCAGCGAGAAGGTCAGCATGAGTAAAATACATCATTTTCATTTACCTGGAGAGGTGTAAATCAAATGAGGAGGTGGTGGACATTTCTTCCTTCTGTGGACCTGATAGGACAGTCTATGGGCCGTATAGGAGCTATCAGAAAAGTTTTCCCTGGTGTGATGGTCATGTAAGACTGACATAAGCCCTGGCATGAGGGCTGGAAATAAAATAAGGACATAACAAGGAAGATGGTGAGCTACAAGAACAATGCAGATCAGAGCAGGTCCCAGACGTTCTTCTAAGTCTTCCTAGCCTGGCTTCGAGATCCATGTAAGAGAGATGCAAAGCTGGGCTATGGCACTTTCCCCCCAACATCAGCTGGAGACTCTCAAGAGGAGCAGCCTGGAGGGTAGCCAGATGCCTGTCACAGAGGAAAAAGCCACTAAAAAGGCCACGTGCAAGAGAGCTGCAAGTATTGCACTTAAAGGTATAGTGGATATAAGTGCACTAAGGGGCTGTACAGATCCCCTCTTCCATCTCTGCTGGAATGAAAGGGAGCAACAAATTTCATTAGTAGTTCTGAAAAGGGTCACGTGGTTTTTTTCCATTACTAAGGGCAAAACTTGGAGAGGGTCACCAAGGCATGGTGACTTCCCTGACGCCTCCTGCCTGGCCGAGCAGAGCTGCTCTGCTCCTCTCCTCCAATCCTCATCCTCCAGCCCCTGACCCAGGCGGGGGGTCTCACACATGGCTGGAGAAGAAGATGTAATATGCTTGGAGGAGGGAGCAGCTTACAAGATAGGTTTGTAGGAATTGTTTGACCTATTTCTCCTGACTCCTTTGGGGTGAGATGAGCTGTGCCCTAAAAGGGTTTATCTGGCTGTAAGGGATGCATGGGATGTCTAACCCAGGGACTGCAGCTGTGACCATCTGACTTTGTGAGCTTACCAGCTGGTGGCCTGGTGGAGCATCAGAGAGCCCATGGCAGCACCCTTCAGCATCAGGCCACTTCTGCAGGCTCCTAGGAGCTGAGACAGTCATAGAATCATAGAGTAGTTTGGGTTGGAAGGGACCTTTAAAGGTCATCTAGTCCAACCGCCCCGCAATGAGCAGGGACATCTTCAAGCAGATCAGGTTGCTCAGAGCCCCGTCCAACCTGACCTTGAACGTCTCCAGGGATGGGGCATCTACCACCTCTCTGGGCAACCTGTTCCAGTGTTTCACCACCCTCATTGTAAAAAATTTCTTCCTCATATCTAGTCTGAATCTACGCTCTTTCAGTTTAAAGCCATTACCCCTTGTCCTATTGCAGTAGGCCCTACTACAAGGTTTGTCCCCATCTTATAAGCCCCCTCTAAGTACTGAAAGACTGTGATAAGGTCTCCCCAGAGCCTTCTCTCGTCCAGGCTGAACAACCCCAACTCTCTCAGTCTTTCCTCACAGGAGACTTATTCCATCCCTCTCATCATTTTTGTGGCCCTCCTCTGGACCCACTCCAACAGGTCCATGTCTTTCCTGTGCTGAGGGCTCCAGAGCTGGGTGCAGTACTGCAGGGGGGGGTTCTCACCAGAGCCGAGTATAGGGACAGAATCATCTCCCTTGACCTGCTGCCCATGCTTCTTTTGATGCGTGGCCAGCTCTTGATTGCCTCTGTGATCAAGAAGATGCAATAGGCTCCTTGTATTTTTACATAGGGACCCAGGGGAAAATGCCACCATCCTCTCTGGGTCCTAGTGGCAGGACACAAAATTGCTTTCAGTATCCACCACTTTTCCTCTGCAACTCTCTCCTGAAAAAATAACATGATCCCTATGTTAACTACATGAGGCGTGCCTGGAAAACCTAAGGAATTAAAGGGCTCTCGACTGGAGCTATTCTTTGAGCTTCAGTAGCCCTGCAAATAATTTTCCCAGGTTTGCAGGCAAGTTTTGAATGTGGCATTAGGCTGAGGTGATATGAAATACAAGTGGTCTTCAAGAGAGTGTTATCTAGTCATGGTATTTTATTTTTTGCCTGCTTCTAAATGCACGTAGAGTGCAAAGAAGTAAGGAGCTGGCTGGTGGGCTGATGTCTGTGCTTGCTTATACAGGGATTATTGGGCACCTGGGATTTTCAGTGGCATGACACTGATCGGGATAACAGACAGTGAGCATCTTTGGGGATCTTGGCTGTGAGCAGAATCAAGCCCCTGACTTCCTGGCAATGGACTGCTTCAGTGTCCCCATCACATGCTGAAATAAAGCATCTCTACAGCCAGTCAGCTCTACCGCAGCAGTATCTATTTTTTGAGTCGATGTGCTGTATACAGTACTTTTGCCCATAATGATGAACAGCCAGTCCCAGCAGTCCATCCACAGAGACAGAAGCTAAAATTCAGGTGCTATGAACAGACCGGGGCTGGGATGTTGGCAGGTACCTTTACCACTGAGACAGCACTAATATATTTCCAGTTTCATTAGTTTTCTCCATTTTAAAGCTGAAACTCTTGGAGTCAGCAAGTAGGGGAACACCAGTGTTAGAATTTAAAAAAAAAAAAATAAAAGCAAAAGAAGAAAAAAAAAACCTCCTTTTGAGCACCCAAAAGGCACAGCAACGAGGGGGGAATAAACCATGTCCCAGGGTTATTATCTTGCTGTAATTCCCTGCACAGCTACAGAATAAATAGCCTATTCCTGGAAGTGCTCTTTCCATGGTTGCATCTGTGGGCTTAGATTTAAGGTCAGATGACCTGACTTAACAAATTGAGGAGTATCGGCTGATCCACAGTAACTAACCAAGTTCATGCAGGAGTAATGCCGTGCCTCCTAACCTTCTGCCTCAGTTTCTGAAATCATCTCCCTTAAACCGGTAATTCTCAAACCCCAATGTCTGGGCTTGTGACCCAGTGGTATAAGGAGCATCCTAAAAGACAGCCCCCAAAATATTCAGGCATAAGCTAAAAACTTATGCTTGGTCTCCATACCGAGCTTGACATTTCCTTTCACATTCACTTCAAGGGTGTGAGAGAGAAAACACAGCCCTGTCTACCATTGCTGCTGGACAGAAAAGTCCCATTACTCCCTCCTCTATCAGGCAGGAAGGACCTTCAGATTGACGCTGGAAGGTCACATATTTCATTGCTGTCTTGTTTTCCGTGAAACTGCAGCCCGCTCCTTCCCAAGGCTGAGGACCCAGCCCCTCTGGGCTCATGTAGGAGATGCCACGGACTGACTGCCATCCGCAGGTTTCTCTCAGTAGAGAGGTCAACTGGCAAGCCGCTGGTCCTCATACCGCTCATGTGTTTTGAAATCTATTCAGCTTTACTAGAGAGCAGGAAACCAGCTCAGCATCATGAGCCCAGGACAAAAATAGTGGCACTGCATAGGTCTGGCATTTGTAATTTTTCACTCTGATTTCCTCTTTCTAAACCCAAAAGTGACAATTATTGGGTTTTTTTCTCCCTAAGTTTTTTCAGAGCAGTAGGCATGCAGCAGTGCATACAGGAATCAATGATGTTTGCACTGTTAGTTGATCCAGGAAAGGACTGATATGGATAGCCAGGCAATTTTCAAGATCTGCAAGGAGAATTGCATGGCCAGTATCATTGTGTTCAAATAGTAATTTGGTTTCTAAGCCTCCTATAGAGTGCTAAAATACTACCCTGGCCCTCAGAGGACCTGGGATGTATGACACAGAGGAGACCTGGAGCCAGCAATCCTGACATCCTCAGCTCGGTTGTGCCAGATGTGACGTAGGAGGCTGGAAAACCTCAGGTAATCGCTTGGACCACATTCAAACCACTTCCTATGGAGTCTGATAAAGCCTTAAACATCAGCGGCACTGGGGGATGGGTGCAAGCAGTATCATCCAGAACAGCGACAGACCCAGCGTGCTCTGCAGCCAGTGCGGAGCTGCAGCACCCTGTTCAGACAACCCTTAGATGGTGCTTTTATTTCTTCCCACTGATGGTGTACAGAACCAGGGGTCTGGCAGCCCTGGAAATGCAAAGTCCTGAAGTAACTGTGGTTTTCATGATAACAGCAGGTACCCAACTCTGGAACGAGCTCCACAGCTGGCAGTTTGAGGAGAGCCTGTGGTTTTACAGTGCTGTATCTGGTGGGCAAATTTCTCCCAGCCCTACACAGTGACCAGTTCTCCCTGATGTTTGCAGCTGGAAAACCGCAAAGAAAAAAGCCTCATAGTGCAACATCCTAAGCCATTTGCTACAAAATAAAGCAATTAAGGACCAGAAACACTTCCAAGCAAAGTGCTACAGAAACATGACGATGTTGTTCATTTTGTCTGGACCGGAGCCAGGGCCTGTGACTAGACCTGTCGTATACCCACACCTTCAAAGCCAGAGCCTGGGCTGCGCTCGTGTTCTCCTATCACAGGGTGAGAGTTTTCCTGGAGCCGCCAAAAGAGCCTGAACACTTTCTTCTGTAATCTGTCGTGACTGTCAGGATGCCAAGAGACATGCCAGACCTAGACCCTGGGCCAAAATAGCTATGTAGACGTGCCCAGAAAGGAGAGCTGGCACAAGGTATTGTATAAAATGAGATATGTGAAGCCGCAGGCAAATAGTTGGGTAATCACACGGGTAGGTTAGGCTTGGCAGAGGGCAGAGCACATCTGCTGATCAGGAAAGGAAGAGGCAAAACTTTATCAGCTTGGAAAAGGGTTGGAGTCCTTCTTAGTGAGAGCTCAGGAGAGCTTCAAGGGGTTAAACAAAAATAGTTGCCCCAGCAAGGTTGAGGTGAAGGACTCCATGATGTCCCAGTGAGGCCACAAACACCTTTTCAGAAGAGGTTTTCCCAGAAAAAAAGATCACATTCCCAATAATGAATCCCATTTCATGATAAGGTTTAGGAGTGACTGGAGGAAAGAGCGTGCACCTTGCTCAACTTTTGTGCAGGGGGATCCTCCCCGTGTCTCTTCACCTCAGTGTTGACCTAGAAAGTTAAACCTCAAAGGATGGGAGAGGGCAATTCAGTCCCCACAGTTGGGGATAACTATGGCACAGTGAGTCAGCGAGGCAGACCACGGACACACTGCACAAAAGCATTGCACCTAATTAGCTTGGGCAAGATGGGGATATATTCCCAAAGAGGTTGTTACCGGTGCTCACAGCCATCCAGTCCCCGGCTGAACATTTTTGATCAAAGTCTTTCCAAACCGATCTATTTTCAGCCCAACCCACTCAATACCTTGATTGCTACACAGCTCTTTTAGCTGCTCTTAGGTAAACATGCTGTCGCTCCTTGGCATTTTGCCTCGCTAAGCCCAAAAATACAAGTGGCACAGAAAATAAGAGAAGCTGTTCTCCTTCGCCAGGAAAAATGATGCTATTTCTGAAATAAACTGTTTTTAATACACCTCACCGGCCATGCACGTATACACGTATGTATAAATATACTTGAACTAGAGGTCCAGCTGTTGGCATCATGTGTGCCTATATGGAGACAGAAACAGAAAGGGAATTATGTACATATAAACCCAGACACACCTTCAGTCCAGTCTGTGTCTGAATGCACAGTCTTAGTTATGCTGAGATATCAAGGTCTGTCTTCCATTAAAACAGGTTCACATGTTCTGGTCCGAGCTCAAACCAGTGGGTATGGTCTGTTCTGGAGAGCTGCTTCTGCTGTGGCTGTCCTTTAGGGAGGGTGACCACCATGATGCCCATGTTGGAATGTGCTTTGCACCCCACAGTGGAGCGGGGGGTACAGAACAGGTACTCTGGGGACCCCTCTGAGCTAAAGAGCCATAACTTCACTGCTGGTGGCTGTGCACGCCCAGATCAGTGTTGTCCGTTCCCGGCTCGCACCCTTGGTTCTCCATGGGCTGAGGTGGCCCCACGTCAGATGAAGCTCTGCATGGGAAGCATTTCATGGGTCCTCCCTCAGTCAGCATCCCTGGGGCTGAACCAGAGCAGGCTTGAGCTGATCAAAATCAGAGCTCAATCCACGGCAGACCTTATTTTTGAGGAATGACAGTGACACTGGCCAGATCTTGACGTCAAGTTTTCAGTTTTCCCCTTAGTAAGTAAACACATAGACGTCAACAACAGATGGAGCATCACATGGAGTTATGCAGGTCAGCACAGACTTCAGAGACCCTGCAAGTCTGAAGAAGAAATAATTTGGAGGGGGGAGCAGCTGGGAGATTATTCTGAGAGATTGAGAAAGAAAGCAAAAAATACAGGCGTGAGCTGCCTCCTCTGCGATACGCAGCTGAAAGTTTTGGTTTTGTGGAAGAAGGCAAAGATGGGCAGATAACAAAGCAAGCCGACAGCTCCTGGGTAGGGAAGTTTTTTGTTTTTTTCTTTGGCTGGAGACTGGAGAATGCAAGCAAAAAGGTGTAAAACTGATAACGAAATGGGCAGGAGTAAAGCAGGCAAATGCAAAGCAAAACCAGATCTTGTGTGACCAGAGCAGATTGAGGTGATGCGACAGAGAAGAAGGAGAGCTTTTTCAGTAGTTTATATAGTACTGCGGGGAGTCTGGGGTGACAAAGGAGGGATTCAGGCGAGTGGAGTGCTGCAGTAATGCGCTGTTACGTGTGGAGGAAGACGGAAGGGAGGAAAGGGAGCAGAGGACACCTATTAATAAAAAACCCACATTCCATTTAAGATTTATTGATAGCTCAGAGCCAGAGAGTCTTTCATGCCTTTGCATCTTTAAGCTAACATTACCCAAGAGTGGGTAGTGGCGGGGATCTGTTATAAGCCATTGAATTCAAGTGGAGAAGAGCTGCAGCCTTTGATATGCAGAAATGAAAAGACTTTGGTTAATAGAGATTTCAGTCTGAGAAACCTGCGCTGTCATAGCAGAATAGCATTAGTGTTTCTAAAAACACAGCTGGTCATTTCTGAACACGCAATATCATGCATTGAAAATGAAATCACTCAGTTGAGCACCTCAGTAGGGTGGCCATGGATGAATTCAACACTGGACAAAAAATTAATGGTTGCCTTGGGACAGGTGTTTACTAGCTAGTGACATTCAAAGAAAGGTCAGTCCCATCTGGTCATGGGGAGAGCAGTGACGATGCAAAAAGGTAAAGTGATCACCGTGGGCAGACAGCAGGCCATGAGCTGACCCCAAAGGAGGGTCAGAAAGGACTGGGTTCACCTTGGAGGTGGAGGGCTCAGTCAATACGAGAGGGATGCAGAGGTAAGCTTGCTTCCACGCAGGGTGTTAATGAAACAGGTACTGCGAAGTTCCCGTTAAAAACAATGCTGGGAAGTTGGGGATGGTGAGTCACCAAAATAATCTGAGCTGGAGGTAATTATCACAGGGAGAGGGTTAACAAACACAAGCTAAAATTGGGAGCGGACTTGATTACAGCTGAGGATTACCTCCAAGGGAGAGGATAGAAGATACGGGGCTGCCTAACCTAGGGGAGGAAAATGTGACAATAGCAGAGAGCCGGAAAGCTGAGGTCCAGGTGAATTTGCATTAGAAAGGAGGCAGGTTTTTTTAACAGGGATGGTGACAAATGATTAGGACACACTTAAAGGGCAGCAGTATATGTTCCCCCACACCAAACCTTGTGTGCAGCTAGCAGACACCTTGGCAGGCCATGGAGGCACCGTAACTCATCTGGTCCATTTGAGATTTCTGCTGCAAGTTGGGACAAGTGGATCCTGGCCTCCATCAATTGCTCCATCAGAATTTCAACAGATTTAGGTAGATAGATCCTGTACCGGATACTTTCAAATCAATGCTGCTCACATGGCAAATTGAGCTTTAAGACAGAATACGGGCTGCCCAGAGGGGTAACTGGTATCTTTAATAGCCTGTGAACCGTCAGAGGTTGGGATTTTCCTGGCTCCAGCCTGTGCATCCCCACTCACGCTGTGTGAAACATGCTGCAGCTAATGCCAGGCTGAGCAAATATTTGTCTTATCATGGTTTTAATGTGCCCATCTCAGTGATAGCTAAATGTCAACTACAAAATAAAGCAGCGCCGCCTGGGAAAGACCCCGCTCTCTGCCACGCATTGCTTGTGTAGCTCGAGGTTTTATCAGTATGTTGGGTGCAAAGTCCAACAGTGAAGCAACATGAAGAAACCCTCTGTTTCCAAAGGTGGTGTTTGAGGGGAATTTGGGGCATTTTGGCCCACTAAGGCTGCTGTTGCAGTCCATGGAGTATTAGTATTGGGTATGCTGATCGATAATGATCACTGAGACCAAGCCCCCAGCTTTGCACCCCCTCTCCCTCTTGTTCCCAGTGGCTCTGTCGCTTCTGACACTGATTTGCCCTCTGATGTTTGAAGCCAAGTTTCTTGTCGGGTGATCGAGTGTCCCCCCATCCGGAAGGGGCTGCTGCGGGGAGCCGCTGCTCTGCAGTGACATTTGGAGTGACCGGGAGGTCACTCAGCTGGAAGAAAACAAAGGCAGCAACCATCCTGCAGTGTACGGCAGCCACAGAGCTGCCCCTGCAGAGGGGAAAACACAAGCAGTACATTTAAGACCTGCATTTTGCTTCACAACACATTCCTTCTACTGTCTATAAAATATTTTTTCAAATTACTGGCAAATCTTTAATTTTGCCTTTTCTTTTTTCTTTTCTCTTTTCTTTTTTCTTTTCTTTTCTTTTCTTTTCTTTTCTTTTCTTTTCTTTTCTTTTCTTTTCTTTTCTTTTCTTTTCTTTTCTTTTCTTTTCTTTTCTTTTCCTTTTCTTTTCTTTTCTTTTCTTTTCTTTTCTTTTCTTTTCTTTTCTTTTCTTTCCTTTCCTTTCCTTTTCTTTTTTCTTTCCTTTCCTTTCCTTTCCTTTTCTTTTCTTTTCTTTTCTTTTCTTTTCTTTTCTTTTCTTTTCTTTTCTTTTCTTTTCTTTTCTTTTCTTTTCTTTTCTTTTCTTTCCTTTTCTTTCCTTTTCTTTTTTCTTTCCTTTCCTTTTCTTTTCTTTTCTTTTCTTTTCTTTTCTTTTCTTTCTTCTCCTCTCCTCTCTTCCCTCTGCCCCTTTCCTTCTCTCTTTTTTTCTCCTCTCCAGTCCTCTCCTTTCCTCTTTCTCTCTCCCATATGAAAAATAAGGACTATGAGGACTCTGCCTCCGTGGACCTGGGTATGTGCTGTGGATGGAGGAGCCGGGGCAGCAGCATGGGGAATCATAGAATCATAGAATCATTAAGGTTGGAAAAGACCTCTAAGATCATCAAGTCCAACCATCAACTCACACCACCATGCCTCCTAAACCAGGCCCTGGAGTGCCACGTCTACACCTTTTTTGAACGCTGCCAGGGTTGACGACTCCACCACCTCTCTGGGCAGCCTGTTCCAATGCCTAACCACTCTTTCAGTAAAGAAATTTTTCCTGATGTCCAATCTAAACCTCCCCTGACACAACTTGAGGCCATTTCCTCTCGTCCTATCACTAGTTTCTTGGGAGAAGAGTCCAACACCCACTTCACTACAACCTCCTTTCAGGTAGCGGCTGCCAGCTCAGGTTTGATGGCAGTCAGTGTTTGTGTTGTTACAGCAAGGAGGGGGAGAGGCAGTTCTGGGAAAGGGCTGGGGAGGGGTGGGCAGTGAAGGAAGACAAAATGGCAAAGTGCTTGAGAAGGATGCAACAGGGCTGAGATCTCTTGTGCATCTGCCTCTCTCTCAACTGGTGTAAAGTCCCCATTTCTCAAGCCAGTTGTAACTCTCTGGGGAGGGGAGGGAAGAAGAATCCGTGGAGATGACCTGAGACATCCCCCAAATGAAGCCAGATTCCGCTGGAACTGTCTATTAAAACCCAACGCTGTAAGGGGGACTGAGACCCTACTGTAGGATCCTTGGGGCTGTATTAAAAGTCTGTAGGAAGATATTCACCATGGACTGAATTAATTCCAATCTTTCCTTGCCACATCCTCTTCACCATCCTTAACGTGATACGTACAAGGACCCTGGTGAGCACATTGACTTGTGCTCATAGGATCAGAGAATAAATCAGGTTGGAAGGGACCTCAGGAGGTCACCTAGCCAAATCTTCTGCCCAAAGAAGGAAATCACCAGGCACTTGTTGTTAGGTAGGTTTCCTCCTCTCTGTTGGCAAGAACTGCTGTATGGGTGTTCATTTTATTAACAATTTATATCTGCTGTTTCAGGCTGTACCTAGAGCTGTACAGACAGACTCTGGCCCGGACACCTTGCAAGCTGCTGTACACATTCTGCATGCTTGGGTGACTTCAAGACAGAACTATATCATGACCCATTCTTGCATTAGTGACTTGCCATGTCCAATGCCAGCCTGCTCAATTTGGTGGCTTTCCTGACCTCACTGCCTCTGCTCCTGCCCCCTTCCATGCCACCCTGAAGCTTTCTCTCAGGGCTGATGATCATTCACTCTCCCTGGACTCCTAACGCAAACTGCACATCTTTCTCCTCCTGCCCTAGCCTACCTTCTCCTCAGCTTCTGCTTTGGTTTAAAAATATTTTCAGATATATACAATGTGTTTGCAACATCCTTTGAGTCAGAATATTGTTTGTTGTTGCAACTTCTGTCCACATGTTACCTTCCTCTTCCTTTACCTCCTCTTCTGCTTTCTCCCTGGAAAGGGCTCTTTGCCACGACTCAAAATCAGGAGAGGGAAAAAAGCTTTGGTAGGTTTTACTGTTGTTTTTTTCTCCAAAGTATTTGGAAACATTTGTGGTGGTTGTTGCATTTTAAAACTTTAATGGCAAATTTCAGTACTGAAGCTTTCCATCCTGGTAATAGGGTTTTTGCCAGAAAGAGAAGGGGAAGGGAAGCCTGAAGGAGCAGTGAAATTTTGTTTTCCAACTTCATTGCATAAAGCAATACCAACATTTTCACTTGCAGAAAGACAATTTGTTAGTGATTTGCAGGGTCTGTTTTTGCTTTAGATGAAGACGAATAAAAGCAAAGTCTTTGCTACAACACAGTGTGCTTATCGTTTCCACTACAGGCCGGAGGACACACTCCAGCCCAGAGGAGCAGGAGACACATGCAGACCTGCTCCTTAGCAGTGGAGCAATGTATTGCTTTAACACCAACAGTACTCTGAATTCAGGTCTGTACTCCACGTCTTCCTTTGCTAGGTCTAATGAAGGCTACAGGCTGCCAGGAAGGAAGCAGGCACAAAACAGTAGAGGGAGAAAACAGAGTTCAGGGCTTCCAGCTCCAAACTCATCAACCCAGGACCTCACTCCTGGTTCTTGGGTCCATGTGAGGATGCTCTTCCCGTGTCTGATCCATCCCTGTGCTCTACATCAGAAGGCTTCCACCACTTTCAGCAGACTCTGGATTAGCTCCATAGCACACTACAAGAAATACCCAGGAGAGATGTGCTGCAGCTGGCACTGAAACCCTGCCAGGAGCTTCTGGATGATTATGGACATTGCCTTGAGGGACACGAAGTTCACCATGGCTCCAGCTTTTGAAATCCTAACTGTGCTCTTGCTGGGAGGTTACTTAGGTTGGGGTTTCACAGACATCTCATGGAATCACAGAAAACAGGGTGCCTAAAGTGATACCAGATATCTGTGGGAAGCAGCTGAACCCCACCTCTGGCTGCGAGGCTGGTGAAGCACTGGAGTCACCACAGGGAAGATCATGGATCTCCATCACCAGAGGTTTCTAAGGATAAGGAGAAGAAATGGCCATCAGGAGTGACACAGGCTGAGACAATCCTGCACGAGGACAGAAACTGAGTCCTGCCCCTGCAGAGTCCGAAGGGCTGTACGTAAGCTCAGGGTCTGCCTTCCTATGGTGGTCATTGGGGACCTTGGCAAGATTCAGGGGCCCATGCATAGGCATTGAGGTCTGTTGGAGGTGCCGTCAGGGATCCTGCCACGACTCTAAACTGTACCCTTCTGGCCTCAGAGACACTTATCTCAGCCAGACAGGGTGACTATGCCAGTCAGCGCTTGGCTGTCAGGAGCTGTGGAGGAGTTTCCTGACCTGCGGCTCTTGGAGAGTTAATCTGGACCAGATAACGCACAACAATAGCAACCCAGTTGCTCCTGTCCAGAGGGAGATGGGAAACAGGAGGTGGCATAGGAGGAGCCCAGGATGAAAGCCCACCCAAGAACCACAGGCGAGGGCACCCATAATAAAGAGGGGGGTAGCTGGAGGAGCAGTACCCTTGGATATGGCAGTGGAGCTGTGTGTAATCTCAAACAGCATCGTAGAAGCCATGCATGGCCTGACCCAAAGCCCTTTGGAGCAAATAAGGAAGAGCGTTGCTTCCAGGAACAACCTGGATGGGGTGCAAGCAGGGAGAAGGGCAAGAAAAGTTTTGCAACCATCTGCCAAACATTTGTCTGGGAGAAAATAAATGCCATGCAGTGCTTGTTTCCTCCCCTGTTCCCATACCCTCCTTCAGGGAGATCGGCCCCAAAGCGAAAATCCGATAGTTTTGAATTGGACCTTCTGGATGGAGACTGGACTTAGTGGCAAGGCAGCCAGTCCTCTCTGTGATGTCAGTGCTGGGGACGCAGCACGTGGCTAGGTCCAATTAAAATGTTTCACAGCAGTGAGACCGATGGGGATCAGAGGCACAAGACACAGGCTGACCTATTCACAGACAAATTAGTCTTATAAATAAAATTAATGTGTGCAGGACAAACAGTGAGCCTGTCAACCGAGCAAGCCATGCTGGGGCACTGGGAAATATTTTATTGGGAGATAAAGTCTTAAATGCCATTCTCCATGCATGGTTGGGGGCTGTGTGGCTTTTCATCAGCGAGCCCTTGCCTGCCTGCCCTCCCCGCTGCCTGCTCCTGCATATTGATTCATGGCTGAATGGGAACCTTCAATTCCCTTTGGTGGCTTCAGAGAGTGTGATTGACACGCGCAGGACAGGGTCTGACTTCAGCTCCTCCGGTGCCCAGAAACACAGAGAGCAGAGCTCAGGGCCGTAGGGACATCACCGACAGGAGTCTTGTCCTCGCCAGGCCAGGCTGAAAGAGCCCCGGTGCTTCCCTCCATCACACCATCTTCTCGCCATTGATGCCATTAGTATGGGGTCAGAGGGGACAAACCCTTCCCAGACATGTTTTTCCCAGGTCCATCCTCATATCCTTCCCTCTTTGGCCAGAATCAGGAAAAAAAAAAAAAAAGCTGAATTCCCATCTTTTTCAGGTTGATTCATCCTGTAAAGGGCTCAGCCCCTCTCACCCTTTCTGAGGACGTGGGGACTGGGGGTGTTCAGCAGGGTCAGCCCCAACATTCTGAAACCCCAGCATAGACCAGGTGGGTGTAAAAGAAGCTCTGCTGACACCTCCAACCCCAGTAGACATTTAGTAGTGCTTCTGCCAGTGCTAATTACAACTTAACGTTTTCCCTCTGTATTTTGGTATTTATTTTGGAAAAGCTCCTCCCTGGAGTCATTTTCTTCCTCAGCTTTAAAGCAACAACAATAACACCACCGCGCTTGTTTTCCCTTGGCTGTTTCCCTCATTATTATAACTCTGCCATTCTGCTCCTGTACAGTCAGCAGAGGAGTTCAATCAGGCTGATGAGTAAAAGTGCATAATTTTATGGCTGCATATCAACTGCCTGTTATTAAACTAATCAATCAGCTTCAGTGCAGCTACCAGTACAGCATGGGAGAGGACAAGGCAGAGGAATTGCTATGCTGTTATTTTTCCAAAAGGAAAAAAAAAAAAATCCAATCTGGCCAGCCAAATTCTTCAGCTTGTCCTTCTTTGCAGGGAGAAATGACTCCAATGAGTTATGGAGTAGGTGACCTGCAGCAAGGTAGCAAGGGAGTTTGCACTGGAGTTTGCGCTGCCCTTCTGCTCACCTACAGTGCTAAGCCATAACGCTCAGCAATTGCCGTGCTCCAAAGCCCAGGAAAGTCACCAGGTGCTCTCTTATCACGTCTCGCAGTGACCCACTATAGATGCCTCAGACCTCCTCCAGCAAAGCACTTACTTAGGCATATGTCCAGTTAATCCTGTTGAAGCCAGTAAGATCATCACTTGTATCCATTTTTGCTGCAGAGCACCCAGTTTTGGCCTTAGGGTCAGCAGCCATGGAAGAAGTTAGGGAGCTGATTTCCAGTGCCCCAGTAGTCATCTCCTCTGATGGCCCTAGTGAGACTTATGGGGTGGCAGAAGGAAGGAAAAGATGCATGAACCTCCTTTCCAGAAAGAAAGTCTCCGGACTCCTTCATGTATTCACTACCTGGAAATGAAGAACTGACTTCACCATCCCGTTTGGGGCACAGCACAGGGGCCAAGGTCGGCTTCTGAAAGGCTGCTGAGGGCACTAAGGGACAGTCTGTTCTCCATGTCCCTGAAGGGCAGGACCAGTAACGGACATTGCACCAAGGGAAATCTAGGCTACCCATCAGGCAAAGGTTCCTGCTGGAGAGGGGTGAGCAGTCACCAGGACACATATTGCCAGGAGGTTGTGGAGGTCTCTTCGAGCAAGCACTAGATGTTGCTTCTCCTATAGCAGCCTCTGTTAGGCCTGGTCCTGGTGAGGTTCTGCTTGAAGATGGGCATGATGGCGTTGGAGGTCCCTTGCAGCTCTGAGTCCATGGGAGAGAACAATCCATCTTTCCTTGCGTTCCAAGAGGAGGAGAAGGTGTAACAGGGCTTTGAACCTCAGAGCAAGTCAGTGGGATCTTCTGTGCTAATAAACAAGAGCAGTGGGAGGGAAGGAAGGAAGGAAGGAAGGAAGAAAGGAAGGAAGGAAGGAAGGAAGGAAGGAAGAAGGAAGGAAGGGAGGGAGGGAGGGAGGGAGGAAAGAAGGACGGACAAGGACAAGCAGGTCACTTGCCACTTTGTCCTTCTCCCGCTGCAGCTGGCACACCTTGTGCTTCCCACTCTCAGCCATGATCCCTCCATCTCCTACAGATAAATTGAAAAAGTCGAGTGGAGCAAAACAGAGCAGGCAAGGCTCTGTGTGCTGTATCCTTTAAATGCTGCAAGGCTTTAGCCTGGACATGTATCTTCAGACCCACAGAGGAAAGGAAGGACATCCTCAGCCAGCCTGAGCATCCTTCCCCAGTTAACTATATTCACTTATACAGATTAAATTGCACTGGCTCCTTCTTGGCTTATTATTTATCACTTGTTTTACTGTCGCATCCACAGGTGCAGACTGTTCTGTGCCGGACGCTGTGGAAGCATACAAATAAACATGGTCCCTGCGCTGGAGCTTGCAGCACTGGCTGACCGAGAGTAACTTGGTGTGGACCCGACCCAAAGGCTCTTCCTGGGCAGGGAAGGCAGCCCTGCAAGCCCCCATGCCGTCCCGCCGGCCGGGGCTTGGCAGCGGGGACTGCGGGCTGATAGCTGACGTCCTCCTGAGCCCATTTCCTCTGGCTGCTGCCAAGCCATTCGCAGAGCACTTCTCAAAATGAATTTTCTGGAAAACAAATTAAAGGAGGGGTTACATCACGCAGCAGACAGCCCAACCAGCGCTCTGCTGCACTGACAAATCCTGCCTGTATTTTGGGCTGCGCCACACGCACCACATTGCTCGCAGCTGCTGCTGCTGCGCTGGAATTTGCAGCTCGCCATCTAAATATACTGTAACAATAAACTGATCAAAGCAGCTAAATATTATTGTCTGCTCTCTGATGGGCAGCGCAGAGTATGGTCTCCCAGAAACCTCCGGTTACTTCATTTTTTCCCTGTGTAAAACCACAGACAANGTGTTATGGCAGCACAGTCGAGGTCTCGGGAGTCAGGAAATTCCAGTCCCTGCAGGCTGCTGCTCGGAGCACGTGGAGGGCGGCCGTGGGCAGGAGGGGACAGGAGAAGCTGCCTGCTGGGAAAGGGTCCTGCATTAGGCTGGGACCTTGGTGATCTGGGCTCCCTCCCCAGCACTGCCACATCCTCCTCCTGCAGCCTTGGGCGTATTTGTTCAGATTGTTTTGGTAGGGATCATCACCCCCCATCAGTTGTGCCCATCCATCAAGAGCTTCCTTAGGAAATCCAGTTTGCCCCCCAACCCTTCCCCTATGTGATTACTAGTAAATAAACCAAGCAGGGATGAGTTCACTGTGCCAGCCAGCACAGCACAGCCGTGTGAAGGCATAACAGGGGCAAGACCAGCCCTGGGACGGGGATGGGGGTCTCCACTCAAACAGGGTGCACTCAGTGGCCGGTGCAAAGGGACTGTGCTGGCCCACACCTTCGCTTGTGCAAAACCTTCAGCCCTCCATTCTCCCCCATAAATCTTTATTCAGGTGAGCTCATCGGCGCTGCCATGGAAAACAAGCACTGCTGCAAATGAGTAGTCATGAATAATCATGCTGGTTATTTTGAAAAGCTTTTTATCCTTTGCGTAAGAGATCCAGAGAAGTGCTGGTTTTAAACAGAAGACTACTCCTTTTAAATGTTTGGTTCAGTCTCCAACCAAGAGATGATCTATAGCATCTCACCCCAGTGACAGCCGAGTCCCCTGCCATGCACTGCTGCGGGGTCAGTCGGGGAAGAGGGAGGATGGTGCAGCGGTTACAGCACCGTGCATCTCCCTGCCATCGGCTGGCTGCGTGACATTGGGCTTAACCTACCCTGTCTCAGCTCTCCAACTGTAGTTGGGAAAAAGAGCGATGTGCACAGACGTTATGGTTTTACAACCATTAAAAGATGATGAACTTCTCTGGTACCGTGGGGAAGAAGCTCTATAAATGGCTGAAACTGAGGAATACAAATAACTTTTTCATGAAGAAAACTCTAAACCCCAACCTCTACTTGTGCGTTTAACAAGGGTCTTGTTGCTTGTTTCCATTCAAGCTGGGTATGCCCTGCCTATTATTTATATAGAGAATTTTTTCCCCCCTAGTTCCTCTTCTCACTGCCCAATACACTGCAACCAGGAATTAAGGATCCAAATGCAAAATTTTCCCTTCTTCTTTAATTTCCCTCTGAGGAGCACTCACTCCAGCTCTCCAGCCTGCCTTTGAGTCAAACCTGGGGAAACCCCCCAAAAAGGACTGATAGCTGAGAAAAGGAGAAAAATGAAAATGGAGAAAGTGCTCACCTTGCTGTAGTTGAGCCTGTAGCAAAATATTTCCTTTGCTACCTGTTTATTAGTATTCTGGTACACCAGGGAAAGGGTTATCAAAACAGTTACGGGACCATGGGAAAACTTCTCTTTTTGCTGACAATAAGGGATTTTTGGAGAGCCGCCTCCAGTAGCTTTATGTACTTCTTCTGTTTTGAGGAATATTTTAATATTCTCATTTTCAATGCAGGACGACCATCGCATTGGGCCACACGGTGCATGTCTGGTCTACGCAGAGCAGAGATGTGCAAGGCATGTTCTCAGTGTGATCCTCTTTCATTACACCTCCCCTTGAACCCAAACATCTGCCATCGTGTCCAGTGATTTGAGCCAAACGAGCCACCTTTAGAAAATAAAAACAGACCCGACTGATGTTAGCGAAAAGGAGTAGAAGCACGGGCGGTGAAATGTAAGCTGAGAGAAAGTGGGAGGAAGAAAAATGCGAAGAGCAAATAGCTGGAGAATGATCCAGTAACCACAAAGCAGCAGCCCCTTATTTGCAAATGGCAAAAAAAAAAAAAAACACCAACAAGCTGGTAAAATTTGCAGACGGTATGAAAACGAGCTTGGTGGTAAGTAGCAATGGGCACAGGCTGGTTGTGCAGGCAGGTGCTGATGGCTGAAGAGGGAACCACTGAACGATTTATTTCAGCGTGGCCATGGGAAAAATCAGATGTTTTGGAGCAAGGGATGTGGGTCACACCTAGGAGGTGGGGGGATACATCCTGGGAAGCGGTGACTCAGAACCAAATCGAATGGTTCTGGTAGACAATTGCTCGTGCATGAAGTCCCAGCAGCGCCTTGGCCAAGAAGGTTGGAGTAATCCTTGGCTGCGTAGCCGGCAAATATGAAGTGGGAGTGCTGAAGTGATATTATCTCTGTAAACAGCGTTAGTGAGACCATTTCTGAAAAGTTATGTCTAGTCCTGATGTTCACATGTCCAAAAAAAGATCTTAAGGAAACAGAAGAGATTTGGAGAAATCCTGCCAGAGTGATTTTAGGCATTGAAAACCTGCTTTAGAGTGGAAAAAAAATATCCAAGAAAAAGTGAAGTGTCTTTACTCCAGGTTACCAACATCTGCACAGGTATAAATGCCGGAAATGACATCCAGAAAAGTTGTAACGAGATGGAGTCTGAGAAATTCAGGTTAAATCCAGGTGAGAGATCTGAACCAGTCGTGCTGAGGTCAGGTTTCCCCCACCAAGACCAGATGACCACCCATCATCCAACATGGCTAAAGGTTGGCAGGTTTTTGGTGCCAACTGCTCATCAAGGTGGCTAAGACCATGTCTGATTGATTGCCTTTGACTCAGTAGTTTGCTGATCCCGTGTTTAGAGGAGTAAATAGGACTGGCTTTTGGTGCAAAAGCTTGAGGCTATGCTATTGATATGATTCAGAGATGTGGATGGACCTACAGTTATTGCTATAGGTCATCATTTTTGGGAGATGTAGTGGGACTGGGTGAACCACAGCACACAAAGTCATTTTGTGTGTTGAACAGAAGGCTGACTGAGGGAGACTTTTCTTAGATTACTCAGCCAAAAAGGTAGCAACCAAGGTAATTGGGCACGAAAGCTCTTTTTTTGCTAACTGTTAAAAAACATGGAGTAAAACAGATGGATCAAAAGCTTGTTGACATTGATGGGGATCTTTCCAAGCGACTTCAGTGGCGTTTTGGCTTAGGTACATATGCTCTTGGATATCAGTAGGCTGATCCCAACAGCAAATGAAATGGCCCCTGGATGTCACTGCTGTGCTACAGTAGAGCAGCAGAAGAGTCTTATTCTATGGGATGTAAAGAAGATGGAGTTAAGACCCAGAGAAAAGGCCTGGATAACTCGAAGCATTGGCTCAGGCCTTTGGTCTGCCTCCAGCACAGATTGCAAATGACTGCAAGTTATCATCTGACAGATGCTCCGTCATGGCTCCAGTCCATTTCCTACTGCACAAGTCTATACATCACAACCCGCACTGTCGTCAAGCCTGCGTGGTCAAACTGGCCTTGGCTGCTGATTTTTTTGCAGTTTCTCCTCTTTCCTTTTTCCAACCCTTCCCTTCTACAAGAAAAAACCCCAAAACAGTCCACTATCCACTATAAATTTAATTTATTTCAATATAAACTCTGAGCCTTATGGTTGCGTAGAAGACGTAGGAAACCAATTCATTGATGTCTCCTTCAGTTGGCAAATTTTAGTGTGAGTGATGCTGCTATTCTTAGCAGGTTGATAACAATGAAACCTAATGATGACATTTAAACATATTATTTCTATCAACGGTTTTCCTGGGGTTCAATTTGATGACATTTAAACATATCATTTTATCAACAATTTGCCTGGGGTTCAATTTGATGGAAAACCTTCAGATAAGTTGCTTGCTCCTGGGAAGGCACAAGACTTGATTGTTTGGGGTGGAGGAGAGATAAGAACCCAAATTCCTTCCATTACCCCCACAATAATTCTCATAAGGGAAATATGCATAGTCAGCACAAGAAGTTGTGGGAAGCGCAAACTGTCAGGGTGGAATACAAAAGTTTGAATCTAATCTCAGAATAAGCAAGACGAGGAAGAGTGGGCTGATTGCGTCACACATTTTCCTGTTGGCTGCACTAAAAACCTTTAATTTAGCTCCGAAATTTCTGCTGAATTATTGTCCACTGCACTAAAGTAAAACAGCCTTGCTTCAAAATTGACTTCGACTTTGCAAACAAGTCTGCAGGAATTTCTACCCAGCTGACCACTGTCATTTATTTAAGCAGCTCAGTACAGGATTAAGTAGCTCTGGAGCCTGGGACAGCCTTTTATCTTTAAAAGTGACTGTTCCAGGTAAGAAACAGAGATGAAGCAGTGGGAGATGTGGGATTTCTCTCACCTGACTTCATATAGCCACAATGCAGACATTTCCAGCAGAGCCGGTCACCCCAGGCTCCCTTTGTAGTCAGCAGAAACAGGCACTTTTAGGGCATGATTCATCTGCCCTATTTTCAACATCTGTGCTGGGTTGTGATATATTGCAACCCAGACTCCAGAGCCTGCACAATTAAAGGCCTCATCCAACTGTCCCCAAATATACTGTACTTGGAGATGTGTTGGGTACCCCCGTCCTCCAGCTTCTGCTCCCATGTGGCTCCTCCCCAGACCCACCATCGTCCCTGCTGGGGGGACATCTCTGGTTCCTCACGTGGTCCAAGAGGGCAGAAGATGCTTGTGAGCCTGCATGGCTTCTCATTTTTGCCTTATCAAAGTTGTGACTCCTAAAATCTCCGACCTTTATCACCTAATACTGGTTATGAATTCTCTAAGGTGGTCAAGGTTCAGCTCAGGATTGATAGAGGCGGATATTCAGCTGCTTGTTCCAACTGTATCTTAACCCTCTTTAGGTCAAGGGGAGGCTGTTGCTTAAGTGCCTTGGGGCTTTATTCTGTATCGAGACCCCAGGAAAAGTTTAGGAATATGGGGGACACTTTCAGGTTGACACTTGAATCAGATTATTTGGCAGAAGAGGAAGATGCATCACTTTGTGGGAGAATCTATAACATGATTATTTGGCTCTAAATGGGCCATGGAGCCAAACTCATCGAGGGAAAGTTCTGTGGGAATTAGTAATTACAAATCCACCCCAGTCTATTCTATGGGTTTTGCTCAACCAGCAGGTACCATCTTTTTTTCAGGCTCAAGTACCTGCCCCCTAATGAATCTGAAGCGTGCCCTGGCCCATCTCTGATGGGTTTTCAGTCACCTCCTCATATATATTCTCTGAGCAACCTGATCTAGCTGAAGATGTCCCTGCTCATTGCAGGAGGGTTGGACTAGATGACCTTTAAAGGTCCCTTCCAACCCAAACCATTCTAAGATTCTGTGATATTCCTGCCCCGGTTCTTTGGCTTTCCAGCCACACTGAAACTCAAACAAAAAAGAGAAACCACACACAACCACACACGCTGTTTCTGAGCCTTTCTGCCCTTTCCTGCCTGCCTCACGGCACTCCCTGGAGTTTCACCGCTGGCAGGAACAGTTGGCATGTGGTCTGCCCTACACCGGGGCACCTTCATCTACTCCTTTTTCCAACCCTCTCCATGGGAACTTCCATGACTCAGGTCTTCTCCTCCAGCAGTGGGTTCATGGGTGCTTCCAGCATTCTGTTGCACTGGCGCAGGCTCCTTGTACAGCTCAGGTGCTTCTGAAAACCCCATCATGCATCTTACACCCTCAGGTGGGTTTGTCTATCTGCTTGCTGCTACCACATTTCACCTTCCCCTGCTCCGCCATCTGGGGATGGAACATGCACGCCAGAGAAGACACAGAGGTAGGACAGGAGCTTTCTAAATGGCAAGCTTCGTCTGTGACAGAACTGTAATTAGAGTGTAGTTATATTGCAGTTGCTATGCAAACAGCCGCTCGTTTTGCTTTTCAGTATGTAATTATCACTAAATCATGAGGTGGAGGTTTAACTACCTAATTCGTTTACTTTCTTTGCCCCTTGGCGCTCTCACTACACCAGCTGTTGGGACCCAACCATCTGGAGGAGGCTATATGCAGGGCGCAACCGTGTGAGGAGTGCCCCAGGTCTGCGAATAACCAGATGTCAAAGGAGATAATCACAGTCAAATGACATTAATTGTGCTAACTTAAAACTACCATGGCTCAAAATTAAAAATGGTGTTGCTCAAAAACCCAGCCTACTTTTTCCCCTTACAAAAGCAGTCGGTAACAGAGCTGGTGCACACCCTAGCCCTCAGACCTCCTTCTAACAAAGCACGAAGGCATCATTTCATCTTAAGAAGAGGCTAAGCAGCGGTCAATGATTCACAGCAGTCGTTGGACGGACGATGGAAGGTTGGATTCCCCCAGGGCTGCATTAGCTGTAAGAAAATGCTTCTCCAGAGGAGACAGGGTCATCCATCACCTGCACGTAGCTGCGCCCATCTGGGCTCTCCATGAGGTTTGGACCTGCAACCCCCACATGCCTCTGCTGTGCACATGTCCTGGTTTCAGCTGGGATAGAGTTAATTTTCTTCCTAGTAGCTGGTATAGTGCTGTGTTTTGGATTTAGTATGAGAGTAATGTTGATAACACACTGATGTTTTAGTTGTTGCTAAGTAGTGCTTATACTAAATCAAGGACTTTTCAGCTTCCCGTGCTCTGCCAGGTGCGCAAGAAGCTGGGAGGGGGCACAGCCAGGACAGCTGACCCAAACTGGCCAAAGGGATATTCCATAGCATATGATGTCATGCTCCGTATATAAACCGGGGAGTGTTGGCCAGGGGGCAGCAATCACTGCTCGGGGACTGGCTGGGCGTTGGTTGGCAGGTGGTGGGCGGTTGCATCACTTGTTTTTCCTGGGTTTTGTTCCTCTCTCTCTTTTTTGTTGTTCTCCTTTTCACTACAATTTTTTAATTATTATTATTATATTAATTTCAATTATTAAATTGTTCTTATCTCAGCCCATGAGTTTCCTTACTTTTACCCTTCCAATTCTCTCCCCCATCCCACCGGGGCGGGGAGGGTGAGCGAGCGGCTGTGTGGTGCTTAGTTGCTGGCTGGAGTTAAACCACGACAGCACGTTAATAATAATGTCCCCTACCCTGGGGGTAAGACAGAGGAGCTAAATAATTAACTTTTGCAGTGAGCTGGATGGTGGACAACGACAAAGATCCCCTTAACCAAGGCCTTTTAGCCTGCATCTTCTTGCTTTGGGAAGGCTTCAGGTTTGTCTGCATATAAACCATTAACAAGGATGTCCAAGCATCCACAGCAGCATTCGGGGCCAAGAAACGATCACCTTATGCCCCGCGCGTGTCCTCCAGCAGCGCTTCAGCACGGCAGCTACCCTGGCAATTATTTTTGTGACACAGACACATGTTGAGCTGGCACCAAACCACTGACTTGGAGCTGAACGAGCTCCAGAGCCATTAACAACCTCTGGAGTCATGCAGCCTCCCTGCTGGCTGCCTTTTATGATCCCTTAAATTGTCAGCTAACAAGATGGCGGGGACAACGTTGGTTTAATGATGCTCTCATCATTAGCAAAACCCAATTAGCAGGGAAGCCTAATGAATCCTCAAATGCAAGCTTGCTAATTTGAATACAGATAATTCACGGCACCGGTTGAGTGCTTAAACAAAGATTTCAAAGGCCTTTCTTTGTGTCAATAGTATGACACAAGCCTGATCGATCTTCGTGAACGACAATGGATTGGACTCTTCAGCATGTTTGTGAGAAATTTAACACAAATTTGTCTGCAGCAGCAAATCCTGTAATAAAGCTTCAGTTAACAAACGGTCAAACTTTCACAACAATTTATCAGATTATTGTGCAAGAGGAAGGGGAAAAAAACGGAGAGAGAGAGAGGGACCTAAGCACAGCTGTAAAATTTATTGTCTTTTTTACCCCGAACCAGTATTTCTTCTTCCTATTATGCATGTGACTAGGTTATTTTACCAACCAATTTGGGCAGCTCAGAAGCACTCAGTATCACAAGGCAATGGGACTTGGAGTCCAGGCTGTCGGATGAACTCGGGAAGTTAATGGGCCAGGCAGCTTGAGTTGGCGGGAAACATTCCCGGAGAAAACATCTTGATAAAAGAAAAAACATCCAAAGAGTGACAAATGGCCATATGGGGCCAGAGAGGGAGCAAAAACAAGACAGTGGAAAGAAAATAGCACTGGGAGGAAAAGAAAGGCACATAAAATATATGTGTTTATATATACATATATATGTCTAATAGAAAGCACACAATAAAAACAGGCACCCAGGCATGAGGGATGCAGAAGCAGCTGTGGTTTTAGACAGATTTATGGCAGAGTGGGGTTGGGCAGTTTGAAGCTTGCAGGAGAAAAAAGAGAGAAGAAGTTGATTTGATGAAATAATTATGAGCGGGAGAATGTGATGGAGAAGGAGAGAGAAGGCTTTACAGCTGGCAGGCAAATGAAAAGGGCGAACGGATCCTGTTGAAAGGAATGGAGATTTTAGCTCCCTTTTTTCAGCTCTTCACATCTCTCTCATGGCCTGAGTGCTGCAAGGGACTTTGCCCCCACGTCTCTTTTGCTCAGATTGGCAGGCATGTCCCATCAAAGTGCTCGAAACCTTAAGAGGACAGCAGTTGTATCAGACGTGCATGTTGCAGATCCACTGGCTATTTTGGGTAAATTCGAGCTCTTTTGTCTCCGTGCTTAGCCCCATCTGCTTTCCAGCACTGCCTGGATGCCACACACTCCCTCCCCTCTCAAGTTGCCCTCCTGTCACCCGGCTGAGGTTGCACATGTACTGAGGACCTCCCCAAGCCCCTCCAGGAGAGCACAGGAGCGCGAGGGTGCAGCTCATGAGCTATGCAATGAGAGCATTTGGGATGAAATGCCTGTTATCCACAGGAGACGGTCATCATTCGGCTCACAGAGCCCTGTGTCAGGGCCACTGCTGAGCTCTTGGTTTCCCTTCTCACATCTGACTGTGGAGGAAAGCTAAGCATGTCCTTCTTTGCTCACGTGCAGTAAATTATTGACCAAAGAGGCAAGATCTAGAGATTCCTTAGTTGTTCATATTCAATCCTGAGAGGATGGATGGGCACAGCAAGACACAGGATAGAGGATTGCCCCTACTAGCTGCAGGGAGCACATCAAGAACAGGTTGACCTTGACATGAGAGTATGATTCAGTGCCTGAACGCAAGCAGCCAATGCTTTTGAGAAGCTCCAGAGCATTCAAGACAGGGGGCTGACAAGTCTGGCATAGGACCTGCAGAAGACCCATGCCATTCTGGCCCAGGTGGAGGCCAGATGGGACACCTTGGGCCACCTCAAATGGCACCAGCCACCTTAGGGTGGGTTGTGACCTTATCTCACATACAAGCGTTGATATCATAGACATACAGCTAGATGACAAGTGAACCACCTGAATGCCACCTCACATCTCCTGACTATTAGAGCACTCCACAGAGAGGTTAAAAATTAACTTCCCTCAGCAGTTTTGCTGACCTTGAACAGACAAAAATGAAGGGCCAGTCCTCAGTCCCGCTCTACCTCCTTCTGTAAAAAAGGCTGAGATATTAAATCAGCAATTGCAACTTCTTATTAGCATCTATGCTTGCATAACTAGAAGTCACATTTAGAGCCTTTTAGCTGAAAAGGAAAGTTGTGATTCTCACATCCTCATAGGACACCTATGGCCGTACATTTGTAAAAACATTCAAGAAAAAAAATGTGACCTTCATGGAAGTCAAAGATAAAATTCCCATTGCCTTCCAGGGGACCACCATTGCCTTCCCACCACCACCGTAGCATGAGACTCCAGACAAAATCAGGAGAAATGGAAGAGCCGAGTTGCAACATCTTACCTAGCCTTGCCCCAGAACTGAGCCAAAAAAAGCTCTCTCTAAAGAGCCTTGGGGATCAAGAAAATCCTGTATTTTCTCCTTCCAGAGAAAGTCACACTCAGTTTTCACTGGCTTTGTTGGGACTTCATTGGTCATGTTGGCAGATCAAGCTTCGGGGTCTCTGGGTTGGATTTATTCTCTGCAGTAGCACAGGTCTGTAAAAAGTGTTTTCAGACTTTTGGGGGATCAGTTGAGTTGTTCCCAGGAGTGAAGGTCTCTCATGTTCTCTAGAGACGTGTATTCTTGCCCATTTGGAAGGATTTTAGTTGGTCAGAGGAGTCGTGAATAAGGTTTTACTGACAACACCAGTCCTGTGAGGAGTGATGTATTGTCACCACAAGAGCGTAACTTCTCAGTGAAATAAGCTACTATTTTGTAAAGAAATGCTTCTAAGAGTGACCATCTGCAGCTGATCCCAAGCCATGGGTAATCGCTTTGAAAAGGTTAGTTAAATGACAGAGCTGAACAACATATTAATTGCCAATATCTTTATATATACCTGATTTTAAAAACACTGGATAATCTAATTAAAATTAAACTCTCTGCTTTTGAGGAGTTGCACAGTCTTGTTGGTCTGAAAGCAGAAAGCAGATGCTGAAATTTAGTATCTTGGTATGTGATTTATTGGTAGAGGTGCTCAGATATGGAAACTGGGACTTTGATCTTTTCATGAGAAATAGTTTTCCCATCTGTAATCCAGGGGCATTTCTATCAGCTACTTTATAACTATGTAATAGCTGTAAAATATGAAATGAGTCTGCATAACTATTAAGGAGGTGGGATTTTCCTCTAATCAATTAACTTCTGAAAGCCCTCATCCTCCAGCAGCTCTTTTAGCACCAGACCACAAATGGGATTGCTCATGCAAAAAAAGAACACAGGGGTTTTTTCCACAAGCCTTGATATCGTGATTTTCAATTAATTTCAAAAAAACCCATGTATTTTTGTGTATGTGTTTGGCATGACCAGACCTAAGGACATTCCATCATTTTTTTCCTCTCATGAGCTATGTTTAGTAACATCAAGACAAATCTGGTCTTAGGGCAAATTGCTTGACGCAAGTGAAAGCAAAGCCTTTGATCCATGAACCTTCTGCCCCACAAGAATAGCTCCCCAAGCTTGCTTAGTCTACCAAAATGGGAGCTGAGATGGGATACAGCTGCTGTCTGCACATTCATCTCAGGGGTAAACACGAAAGATCAAGCAGAGCAAAATTAAGGGCAAATGAACTGAAAGTGAGTCAATGAAACCTAGTAGTTACAAGAAGGTTTCTGACCACCAGAGCAGTGATGTTATGGGACAGCCTCTTGGGAAAGGAGAAGGTGCCAAGAAACCTTTGCTGATTTAACACAGAGCCTGGATGTCTCTGCAAGTGCTTTCCAGCTCCCCAGCCCTTTGTTCTTCCCTTGCTGGCTCGTCCGGAGGTTGGTAAATTAAGTGCAGCATCACTGTCCCTCCCTATCACCTTGGGCCCTTGCAGAGGGAGCCATCTCCCCCGGCTGGCACCTGGGAGCAGATTCATTTCTGTGAGTGTCTGAGTACTGAGCGGTTCAGTGCACGGGGAGCAGGAGCGAGGAGGCTTTCTTGCCAGAAGTTTATCTTGCCAGTTGGCCCTGTCTTCTCCTCTACCGTCCTTAGTGCTTCCTGCATCGAGTAACGGCCTTGGCCACTGAATAATGGAAGAGGGAGGAAACCTCAGAGAAATCGAAGAGGACAGACTGAAGAGATTAAAAAGAACAACACAAGTCATCGAGAGCCTTAGCATCCCCTGCGGAGGGGGTTTCTGCACGGTGCTGGGGGTTGCAGGGCTGGCTGGCCGGCTGGCTGGGGCAGGGACGGCTGTCACAGCGCGGCTGGACAGGGAAGAACCTACTCTGGTGCAACACCCCAAAATACCATGACAGTCCCCCAGCAGCAACAATACACTTTCCCATTGGCACCCCACAGCTATACGTTTCTCCCCTCCCAACAGCCTCAGCACTTCTTCCCCCGAGTACGGCATTGCCCCTCCATTCGGAGGGTGGTCCTGCAGCTTTCAGAGCCGAAGCCCCTCACGTCAGCAGCATCGCCTTGAAAGCTGAACATGCCTGTGAAAGCGATCAGAGATGCTCTTTGAAGAATAGGCAGAATTTTTCATTGCAGATTCCCAGCTGCACTTTCCTGCTAACCTTGCATTCCTGAGGATGCAAAGTGAGACGGGAACGTATGTACGGAGAACGTGTTACCCATCGCACCGGCTACTCCCACAGCCAGGAAAATATTTCCTGCGAGTTTCCTCCCTTAAGGAGGCCAAAAATCAAACCAGTTTTTCCCCCTGAATTTTCCAAACGCTCTCTGGGCTCTTCCTGACTGTGTAGAAAGCTCACATTTCATCCCCCAGCTCACAAAGGGTCCAGCATGGATATATATCACGATAACATTGCCATCATCATCTCTACTGCAATTGCCATTATTTAATTTTTATTTATAGGACTTAACTCAGCAGGAACAGCTGGCATTAGCACACACAGAGACCAACTATAAATGACTGGTGATAACCAGCAAGTTAAAAGTCCCTGGCAAGACTCGCCACTCCTGTATTTGGGGGAAGAAACCAGCACCTTTTTCTAGGTTCTTGCAGTGCCCAACGCAGGGTGCACAGCAATGGATAAGGGTGGTTTTCCAGCTTTTGTTGTCAAGTTTCTCTAACCGCTACTGGGGGGAGCACAGAAGATGTGTGTTTGAGAATGGCGAGGGATGGGGCAAAGGGAACCAGCCCCTGGCAGCGTAACAGGAAAAAGTGCAGGAGCGCTGGAAGATGCCCCCTCTGCCCCCTGTTGCTCCTAAGCCATGATAATACGTCCATGCTCTGCCCAAACCAGAAACCCTCGCAAGTCCTTGAAGGATCTCAGTGATGCCAAGGTGAGGAAGGCACAGAAAGGCTGGATGTGGTGTCGGGAAGGTTTCCCTGGGAGGGTGCCCCAACCCACCTTGGGGACAGCCAGGACTGATCAGCTCCCGCGACCATCCCCGGAGCATATTCCTAATCACAGTGCTGTCAGCACTATTACTGCCTCTCAAAGTACAATCCATTGTTAATTATTGTTCATTAGCAATAATATTATCATGACTATTATTGCATGAACATATATATTAATTATTCACTTTCTTAATTAAATACTTAATGATACTAATGGTTTAAATCAGACCATTGATTCACAAGCACTTATAGCTAGTAGAAAATTCTACCACCACTGAAAGTAGTCCTCATCCCCACCGAGGCCTGTCCATTTGCCTCTGGCCTGATCCTGCCTCTTGACTTGTCCCAGCCCAGGCATTTGTGTAGCCACACCAGGAACAGAATCAGAGAAATTATGTGGGTTAAAACCAGCGTGCTTAGAGTCGCCACAACATCATCTCATCACTGAGGCCTCTGTCTTGATGTGCAAAGTCATACAAACTGAAAAAAAAGGTGGAATTGTCAAATGTGTTGTGTGACACACGTTCAGGGTGCACAGCTGGAGCTACTGCAGCATCCCCCAGCCTGTGCACATCCGATGGGGAGTGGGCACACTCAGACTCCTGCACAGACAGTGATGCTTCCACAAGGTTACAGCTGATAGAGGTATTCACTCCATCATCAAACTGACTGAGTGGCCTGTAACACGCACATTTTTGCTTCACACCTGGGTAAGCCAGGACACGCCATGTTAATAAGTTAGGCAGCAGATCCAAAGCAACCAGCAGTCACCAAAGTGAGAAGACCCAAATCCCGCTGACTTCATCTGCTGCTCCTCTCCCCAGATTTAGGGGCTTGATTCTGCTGCTTAAGCACAGGGGTGCAGCTGAGATGCCACCAGGGATCTGCAACATCCATGTCAGTACGATGCAAGAGCTACAGGGCATCTCCAGCATCCTGGAGTTATGGTGAGAGGTCAGGAGAGATACCCCAGGGCATCACAGCAATAACAGATATGTGTGTGTTTGTGTGTATGGGCAACTGTGTCCTATGCGTGATGTCCAAATCTGGAGCTGGAACCCAACTTCAACATACTGTAACTAATAGGCAAAAGAGACTAGAAGCAGGTGGGAATTTATCCAGCCATTTTATCACTGTTTTCTTCCACCTCTCTGCACATTGCACAGGAACTTGGTTCACTCAGGACAGAAGTCAATCATCTGGCACCTGCTGAAGATTGAGAGCTGACTCTGTGACCCATCTTTGTACCTCTTCAGCACTGGATTTCCACACTGCCAGCATAAATCTGGGGATCACACCATCTATACTCTTGAGTGCTTGTGCTGTCTCCTGGGTCCCTGACTTCCTGAGCTGTTCATGATTGGTTTCTGTACTGATTGATTCCCATAGCAATTTCTCTTCAGTGTTTTACAAAATGCCATGCCAAGGCATGGTGGCTGATAGGGCAGACGTGGCTGAAAACTGCAGGCTGTTTAAAGACGGTGGCATGAAAGGGAATCACCTCTTTGGTACACTGTGCTGATAGATTTAACTCTCCAGCCTATGCTGACCCCAGCACAGGGTTCAGGCTCACACATCTGCACATGCAATAAAATGCCTTAATATCCCTGCACCTGCAACTTGTCTGCCTCTGTCAGACGGCAGTGCTTTTTTGTCACAGAGTGAATGCAAAAAGTTTGCACGGGTTGAAAACAATGCTCAGCTAATTCATGGGAGAGGAATTCCTGAAGGGCTATTAAATGCAGGAACAGCACTTCTGGAGGTCTAAGAGCCACAAAATGAGACTAGGGACTCGTGTTCAAGGCGATACCACTGTATGTTTGCCCTGCTCTCATACTCTTCTCTGAGCTCTTGATCCCCTCACTCTTGATCTCTTGACTCTTGATCCCTTGGTGGAGACAGGACCTGAGCTAGATGGGCCATGAGACCAACGTTTGTGGATGTTCTTCATTCTCCGTTGACTTCAGTAGGTGTCCTTTTGTGAAGTATCTCAGCTTGCACCAAACCATCTGATTCCTTTGAAGTCAATGTGACTTCAGGGTGCAAGAAGCGGCCTCAAGGCATGACTGATCTCCTCTTTCATGTATCTGTGCTATCTGGACTGCACAAACCGCGGTGTGGTGGAGATTGGGAAATGCACCAAGAGAGAAAGTGCCATTGTATATGGGTTGGTGTCAATTAACTCTAGGAACGTTCTGAATAAATTAAATTATGCTGCAATCTGAAGCTAAACTGATCCTTAATTAAAAGATAAGATATTTTTTAATCCTCAGATGATTTAAAGAAAAGAATAATAAAGTATAATGGGTATCACAGTCACCCTCCTCAGTGGCTGAACAGTTTCACAGTTAAGGCCCTGAGCAATGCAATGTAACTTCAAAGTTGTCCACCGCTGTAGCCCTGGTTTGAGCAGGGGGTTGGACAAGGTGACCTCCAGACATCTCCTCCAACCCAAATCATTACATGAGTTTACAATGCAGCTATATTACTCCTCGCACTGTGAACCCAGCTTTTGGATGCTGAAGGATCAGAATCTGGTTTGGAGACCTTGGTGATGAACAAGTGCAACAATCAAATGTGAAGAAACAGGGTGCGATGTGTCAATAAAAAACCTTGAATATTTCCTTTTTATTGTTAAGGTTCATTTTGGAGAACAGTAGGTAGCATACTCTAGTACCTGGAGAGTGGCCTCCATGTACAGAGGACTCCTGGTTCCCAGGACCAGGAGTTTCCACTCCTGTTTCCAGCTGAGCATGAGGACTTGGGAACCTACATCTTACCAGCCCCCAGTAAATTCCAGGAAATATGGAGAAATCCCTTATTGCAGTCACTACAGACAAAAAAAGGTTTCTACCTCTCTTGAGTCCCTGATTTGTCTCATTGCTTACCAGGGGATGCATCCTGCCTGGAGATCATATAGCACAAAGGTATAACTTATGGCTAAATAATGCGCTGCAAGTAAACATAAATCACTACAAAAAGCCAAGAAAGAAAGTCTTATACAGGCATAATCTAGCCCGTGGGAAGCAGTGTTTTTTGAGGCTGGGAGAAATGAAATCTCAGGCCTGATACTTTCTTAAAATGATTTAGTCCCACTGTCACCTCATTCACTTCACCTGAGCAACTCCCCCTTTATGTCAGTTATGCGAGCGAAGAATAAGGCTGAATAGAGTAATTTTCCCTTGACAGTCCCAATACAGCCTGTCTTTTTGTTGACTCAAACTCAGATCTTTTTTCCCCATTATTAAAATGATTCTTTTCAGTCAAGGCATTTTATAGGATGTTCTGCTGCAGTACAATAAAGCACGTATTTTAAAACATTCCCACAAAGCCTGAAGTACCACCATGGTCTGTGGCTGGGTCTGATCCTTTGCTTCTATGCACTGTGTGGAGGAAGCCCTAGCATCCTGGACATCAACAGAGCTGCTCCTGATTTACGCTGGTGCAAACAAGTAAAAAAGCATGCCTTCCCGCTTTATGGCTCATCATCTTGAGCGCCTGCAGGTTTTGTTGCTTCAACATGAGAATTAAGGCTTCTGCAGGACGTTGACTTGAACTCTTGCCTTGGCTAAGGTCCTAAAAAAGGCTGTCTCCATAAATACGCTATAACGAACTGCCCCATCGTGTTTCACATATTACTCTTTGCTGGAAGTGGCCCCCTCTCCTCCTGCAATGAACTACATTGTATTTCACAGGACTGGGTTACCCATCTCTGAAAACCTGGGGATAATCATTTTAAGACAACTTCCCTTGTAAACAGGAAACTTTTATGTATTTCATAATGGCTGTCCTATTATATCCTAAAACCATAATTCTTTTTCAATTTTTTTCCTCTCAAGTCCATAATCTGTTGCAATAAACAAAGTGATTAAAGAGGCTGTATTCTTTCCTTCACTAAGAATTTTTTTCAGCATTTTTATTTAAAGGCCTATCTTTCCCCAGCTCTAAGGATTTTATGGGTGTACTCAGAGAGAGAATCAGGATAGATATTCAAAATTAAAGCTTTATCAGCTCACATGGAAGTTTTTATTTTCAAACTTCTACTCTGGAAATTGAAAGTCATACCATCTTCTCGCAGATACGGCTAAAAATTTCCTTTTCTTTTCAGTGTGTCAGAAATTCCAAAAGGAAAATTACAAAGCTGGCCCAAAAAGTCATAAGGAACCTATTTTATATACAGCTCTCTTACTTAGAATGCTGTAGATTTAGGGTAATTACTTGTTCTTGCAGTTTTGTGGGTTAAAAAATATGATCGTGGTAGTTTGTTTGCCTAATGGCCCAATGTTAAGGTCTTTGCATATTTGATTTTAACTGGAGTTTGGCCTGAGAAAAGGCTGAAGGATTAAGAGTTTAACATCACTTAATCTCGTCAAATTATTTTAACAGGAGACTGTGTGGTTCACAGACACTTTTTTTTTTGGTTTCATGGTTTAAGCCTGGGGCTGGGAGCTGGAGGTGGGAGCCCAAATCCTGATCTTGTATCACCACTTATTTCCTGGGTGGTCTTGGAGAAAAGCGTCTTGAATTTCTTGTCTTGACAATTGGCGAGTCATGCTCCCCACCCCTTGCAGACCTTCCCACCCTGCGGGGCACTGAGCAGAGCAGCTAGCATTGGTACCGCATGGGAACAGCCTGGGGGGCTCGGGGGGCTCAGGCTCTCGTAGCTTGGCCAGGGCTGGAGTTACTATGAAATGACTCAGGTGCATGGCGTGGGTTAATTGGGAGGGTAAAGCTGGCACCTCCAGCTCAGGAGGAGTTTATTACCAACTAACAGTGGGTTGGAGGATGCAGAAAAAGACACCCTCCAAAGAGACGGCAGGGTGGCTTGTTTATCACAGTTGTCTTTGGTGAGCGAGACCCCTACACAGTGGGCTGGAGGTATGGTAGAGAGGAGCCTTGCAATGCACCTTAGCTGGCAAAGACTTCAGGATGATCACCGATGGGTACTAATGGCAGGATTCATTTCACCTAATTTTAGCTGCCTAAAAACATCCTAGCGGTAATTTAGGACATACTCCATGAGTACTACATATGCTAAGGGCTATTTTCTTACCTTTTTTTTTTTTAACCCTATGTCCAGAAATGACAGCATGGCTCTTGCCCTTATACCCAACCCAGTGGATACACTCAATCACCTGCGTTTGGGATGTTCCCTGTCCATGCTGGCCCCTGAGCCATGCCCAAGGTCTGTCTGGGACATGCCAGTCATGCAGACCAGAGCCTCACCAGGGCCACGACTAACACTACAGCTGATTGAATATAGCTCCCAGGAACATTTCCTGGCACCCCTTAATTATGAGCATGCCCATTGCCTCAGCATCTGCTTAGTGGAGGATGACTGATCTTAGAAGGGGTATTTAAGAGGCCACTTGCATAATGAGGCCTTCCTCCTGCCGGGAAGAGTCAGCAAAGACCCCAAGGTAGGGACACATTGAGCTTTGTGTCACCCAGAGCCTCCCATCTGGGTGCTGCCTCTGTTTTTTCCTCTCCTGGGAAAGCTCTAATGGACTGTGGAGAAGCTGAATGAGGAGGTGGTCCCTGCCGCAGGGGAGAGGAAGACTTGCAAGAGAACAGGCAGGTAGGACTACACTAGACCTTAAATGGAGAAATGAGGGTAGATTCCTTGTTCCTGGACATCAGGCAGTCTCATGAGAAGGCCAAGGGGCCAGTAGCACAACTGCCATGTGCGTGGCCTGGCTGACTCAGGAGGAAAGCGGCTGCAAAACCTGTCCACCCCATCACGGGTCAGCTGTGTCCTCTCTCCACTGCTCGCAGCCACAACCTGGGAGTCGTGCTTATTAATACACCCTCATAATGAGCAATTCGCAAGCATATGCTGATGTACAAAGCCCACCAAGCTATCAATGAGCCAATTTATTACTACTCAGTTTGACAACGGGTCCCTTTGCTAGTGTGGCGCTACTGAAATGATGTCCATCGCTGACCCACTGCACTTTTGAGGTGCAAAACCCCCTCTGAGCACAGTGCATCCCACTTGGGTACACCCCAAGGGTGACCTTGCAGGTTGTTTGTAGCCATTCCACGTCATGGAGGATGGTGTCCCTCACAATGATAACACTGTTCCTGGGGAACGCTGGGACTATGACTGCAGGAGACAGGGGACCAGGGCAGCCTGGGAGAGCCTTGCAAGCCAATCATGGTGCCTTCCCTTCCCCCTCGCCTCCCCAAGCATATGATATCCCTCAAGTCCTTCCTCTTCTAAGATAATTAAGGGCACAGGAGAAATTAAGCTAATTCTGTTGGGGCTGTTGCATCTCTCTTATCATCAGTTCTTACTCCCCTGCTTACTACACATGTGTAATTAAATCAGGTTTGTCTGCTGTAAGATGAAGTGCCTTGGTCTTCAAGATCAGTTTCAGTTATGGTGGTGCTTGGCCTGAGCTTTCGGTGCCTCTTGCTTACCTGCAGGAAACACCTCTGAACCTCAGCCAAAATGCTCGGCTCCCCGCAGATGCAGACAGACATGAATCCCCCTCCCCGATCTCCCCCCATGACGTTCCTGCTGTAAAGGGCTGCCAACCCGTAACAGGTCATGCCGGGTCACTGACTGACCTTCCCTGCAATCCCTACCCAGCTGGCATTAAATGACGGCCTGTGCCATTTTTAAACGCTGCCATCACAGTCACCGTGGCAACCTTAAAACAGACCCCAATGCCAAGCCGTATAGCTGCTACAGCCACACTGAGCCCTGGGGACAGATTTAGTAGAAGCATAAAGCAAAACAGCACCAAAGGGCACGAGGACAGCACAAGGCCTTTCCTTCCGCTGCAAAAGAGGGATGAGCCTCGTGAGATCCCCAGCGCCTTTGTTCAAGAGCCTGAAATTATAGGAAAGGGGAAGGGAGGGGGAGAGAAAGCTCTCTGCCTCCTCTGCCTGCAGGTAGCCTGAAAACAAGAGGCAGATCTGGCAGGGAGCACAGAGATGCGCTGGTCACCACCAAACAGTCGATATTGCCAGTGCTTCAGGGAGCCAAAATGTTGGGTCACCAGCTTGAAGACCAGGAGGGACCTTGTCTAGGTGAAGGCTTGCTGCAGGTCTTAGAATTGCACTTGCAAACTCCTCAACCAGCCCCTGCCACTTGGAAGGGCATCGAGCATTGATATACATCCTGCAAGTGACAGTAATCCATCCAAGAGCTGTGATTACCTGCTCCACACCTTCTTGCCTTTCAGGACTATGCTTCCGTGCTGGATTTACGAGACTCCAAACAGGCAGTGCTTTATCAAACTTGGGCTTGGATCAGTGCCACTCTCCCATTTTACCCTGCCATCTCAGGTTCAAGGATACAATTACCATGGTGTAAAGAGTTACTGAGTGCTAGCTGAGCCATGGTTACTATCTTTTTTAGTGCTAGGTGTTCCTCACAAATGCAAGGTAACATATTCACTTATTTTTTTTTTCATTACAGCTACAGTTGCCCATGCTTTTTGTCTGTAAGGCCCATATAAGCCCAAGGATGAAGACCAAAGTTAAGGGTCATGTGAAAGGGGATCTCTCAGCATAATAGGTGCAGTCGCTAGTGCCTGTAGAAATAAAAGTTGCAGCGATGACATTGATACTAAATCCCAAATCTGTGCTAAAACCAGGATCACCCAAGTGCCCCATAAGTCAGCAGTTTGGAAAAAAAAAAAGTGTTCTCTTAAGTGGGTTTTTATTATTTGAAAGTTTAGGTTCATCAGGAGTGTGTGCCTCTCCCAAAGATACTGTGTTAGCTTAGGCCAGGTCTGCAGCTGGCTTTTGTGACCACGCTCCCATAAATATAAGATGAGCAACAATTGCAGGGAATATTGTGGTTGCCTCTGCCAGTGCCTTGGGGCTTTACTACAAGGTAGTTATTGATCCCAGTAGATAACAACCTTAGGAACATCCTTTAGAAACCAATAGTATCTCCCACAGTTGATTAGGCTGTAAATGAATGGCGATTATTTTCATAACTTTGGAGTTGGCTCTAGTTTATTTTCTTTTTTTTTTTTTAAGGAGAGAAATAATCGTGGCTTATTTTCCTAAGACTGTTCTTAAGGCTTATTGATGGGAGTGAATTTCAGGGCTCATTTAAATGAAACATGTCCTCAAAGTCTTTGCTGAATCAAAGCTTAGAGCTCTCCCAGCACATCGTGCACTTTTTTTTTTTTTTTTTTTTGCTTTTTGCTTTTTTTTTTCCCATTTACCTTTTAGTTACAAGATCCTCAGGGCAGAGATTGCTTGATACGAGTTTCGGCTGTGAGGCTGGGGGTGTTGTGATGCCAACAGGATACAGCCTTGTGATAAGGCACTGCTCTATGTGATGCGATACGTGCTACTGGTGTTTGATGCATTTGATCCTGAACCATGCAAAACAAGAAGAACATTGCATTCCTTTACCTTCTATTCACGTATTTCACCACAAGGGCTGTTATGTGGCCATTCAGCAGTAGGCGTGAAAGATTAACATCTATGATAGCAGAGCCAAACCCTGACTGGAGATAATTGTGTAGAAGGTATCTTATCCTCCCTGGGGTCACTCTTCTACCAAGTGCTTTTACTCAACCTGCCAGTTTTTTGGGGGGGAGATGATAAACTCGTTTGAACATGCCTGCCGAGTTGCAGAGCTGTTAATATTGAATAGAGCTGGCTGCTCATTTCCTCTTCTACCTGCTATCTTTTGTGCTTTTGACAATGAGCAGAAATACATGCTTCATGCTCCTAAAACTGGAGTGAGGATGTTCCCATTGACTCATAAGCTGAAAGCACCAGGGCAAAGAGAAGCTCAGCCATTAAAGCATGGCTTGGAAAGTGAAAAGATGCCAAATCCAGTCTGCTGTCTCCAGTATTTGTCAGTTGATTAGGAGATCGAGGGAGCGATGATAAAGCCTAACGGCCTTATCTTTGGGCTTGCCCCCTCTACACAGTCCATAGGGGGAACTAAAGCACATATTCAGATCCCTCCAATAAAGGGGTGAGATTCGTCTCACCTAGTATTTTCACAGTAGTTATCTACAGCTATGCCCCAGGCTCCCTTTAGAGCCAGTGGTGAGAAAATGGCAGCCCCTGAGGGGCATTCGTCTGATCTATTTTAAACATCAGTTTTAAGATGAAATGAATCATGTTCCAGCAGTTCCTATCGCTCTCCACTGTTATAAGCAGAGTCTTGAACATCCCAGAGGCAGAAGCCCACCACCCGTGCCTGCTTCGGGTGTTGTGGTCCCCTCTCTCAGTAAGATGTAGGCTGTGTTCATGTGTAGGCTTCTGGCACGTGAGGTGCAACAGGTGATGGGATTAGGCTGGGCAAAAATAAGGATATTTTCTTTTTCCCTCACTCTTACTGAAGAACAAGGAAGGCAGCTAAGATCATCTGTTTCTCTGAGGATTTTTGGCTTTGTCTTTTAACTGCTTTGTTTATTAATTGATCAAATAAAGCAGCAGAAGAGGTCTTGGTTTGGGTGGCTCTACTATCGCAGCTGGCGAGCTGGGCAGACCCAAAGCAGAAAACAGGTCCTTCTCCTGCAAAGGACCCCCCTAAGACTGCCTAGAGCTGCATGGACCAACTGTTTTCTGTTAAGATGATTGGGCACAGTTTGCTCTGTTGCCTCTTTGACGGAGAAGAGCAGCCTTCCTCCACAGTCTAGGCTGAAAAACATCTGCATTTTCCAGAAGCGGGCATTAGAAAAGAAGATGGAAGTAGAAAACCAACCTTTTTATTTATTTTTTTTTTTAAATAGCAGATGAAAGACATATCATGCAACTTTTGGGGAACTTGCCCAAACCTTGACATGCTCCAGTCACCAGAGGTGAAAATGGAAATGTAGAAACTGTGGTGTGAAATTGTACGACCCTGTTTGTTCTGCAGCCCGCACCTGAAAAGTGCCTTAGCATATATCTGAAGTGCCGATTTGGCATAGCATCCTAGGAGACCGCATTTCAGTTGCTGCATTTCATTCATTTTTATGCCTTTCTAATGCAGATGCAGCTGAACTATACCATTGATTCATGTACACACCTCTTTTCCATATAGATGATGACTGCATCAAAGAAGCCAGCGCTCTGAAATAGCACACAGTGAAATACCACAGCAATTCTCATTTGAAGTCTATAGTGGGAGAGCAATTTCCAAAAATGAAGGGCAAAGTTCCTAATCCATAGCAGCTTTTTGCCAGAGAGATGTGGGAGAGAAGAAACAGGATGCATCCTGCATGAATCATCACTGTAACCACCCTGGATTTATTAACTGAAATTATGAGGAACACCAAAAATGATTAAAACCTCAAAATGTCTCATGGAAGGCGTGCCCTCAAGGACTGGCTATTGTGAGATAGTGCCATAGTCTTCCTGTTGATTTTAAAGAATCAAGGGCTAAAAGGGTCAAGTTTTCAAGACCAAATAACTCATTTTAAAAAATTATGGGACAGCCATCATCACCACCCGTCACAGAAAAGGGTAAAGACATCCCCAGGGCCTGGGAACGTTCCTCCCTCCCCAAAACAGGGTGACTACAGCAACCTCTCTTCCTTTGCGCTCACCCAGCTCATCGGCAGTTGCAGATGACTGCTGCCTCCCAATCCTGTGCTAGAGACCCCAAATCCACCCCTCATTGCTATTACCAATCTCTTTGGATTTGCCCTCACCAAGGAGTTGAACTATGTCCTTTTTATAACCCGAAGAATGTCCAGGCTTGGTGCCCAGGTTTCAGCAGCAGCTGTGACAATATCTCCTTGGGGTTCTTCCTCCATGCTTTGCTTTATGACCCCATCCTAGTCTGCCTGGCCGGAGGGAGAGGGGCACAAGCCACCCCCATGCTGGAAGTGGCTCTGCTGTGCCCCACACTGAGCCCAGTCCTGCACACAGTGATCTGCCTAGCTGGTGCCTTTGACCTTCTCCAAAAACGATCCCTGAGATCCCAGTAGCTGGAAACTCTGCAGGCTGGGAGGGTGTGAGGGACCCATGGTTTTGTGGGGTGATTGAGTAGGAAAGAACGGGACTTTTCTTGTCCTTTAAAGCATATCACTTCCAGTGTCCTCACTCCATATTTTACAAGCTTATTCTTACATTCAAATTCAGCTCAGTTGTGTCCTGGCTGCCATGGACCCCAAGTCAAAATACCTGCTCTACCTGAAGGCCAGTCCTGGTTCTGTGGGACTCTCCTTGGTAGCTGGCTCTTGCAGGCTCCTGGAGGGAAGCAATCTCCTAGGCTGCTGCTTTCCTTTGTTAATTACCTGTGAATATGTGCTGCAGATCACTCTTTTCTCCAGTTCTCTGCTCAGGCTCCTCTTTTCCCTGCCCTTGGACATCTTCCTTGTCCATGGACCTGAGTGTTCCTCCTGCAGTGGTTCAGCCCCATGAGCTCCCTTTGGAGTCATGGTGTGCAGTCATTGTGGTGCCCTCCATTTACCATGTCCTGGGCTGGGTTTCTGCCCACTCTCAGAGCTGTCCAAATCTTCTGGGAGGGAGAGATTTGAGTTAAATGGTTCTCAACAGAGCTAGCCTCACCATGGTGCCCCTGGGTGAGAAATCCTGGGGAGTGAGAGCCCAGAGCATCTCTGCAGTGCAGGAAACTGCCCTGGAACAAGCTGGAGGAAAAGCTTCACTCAGTATCACATCAAGGACTCAATGTGAAAGGTGAGGCATAAGCGCAACATGTAGCCCTTGCCTCTCTGTGCTCACTTAACAGCTATGTCTTTTCCCACACCATTTTTTGCCAGCTCTCCCCACCAATGGAGCCAAGTGAGGAGAGAAGCAGAGATGAAAATGTGCCTCCCGGAGGGGTCTGTTTCTTCTTGGGCAGCCATCGGTATCTGGAGATAACAATGTTTCCTCCGCATTTTGGAGGCTGAGAGAGGCTCAGGCAGGGAAGCTCAAAACTAAATTACCAGGAATGCCAGGTCATTTCCACTTCAAGCTGTCAGAGCTCAAGCAGAGGGAGAAGAAGGACTGTTTGTTGGTTTTTCCATCCCAGCTCAACAGGCGCACTGACACTGCAGCAGCCTGGAAAACACGTCAGATGCAGGTCACTCTATCCGGGAGCAAAACAGCCTAAACCATAGCACTCCTTTAAAGATAAAGACCTCTCTACACGGTGGTTTCTGTATAAACCAGCCAGGGGTTGCAAAGTCTGGAAGTGATGGGCATTAATTTACCAGGGAGAAGAAAACAGGGTGAGGAGGTCCTAGAAACAAAGACTAGAAAGGATGTTGAGAGACCAGGTAGTCTCTCCACCCCCTGCGTGGTTCGGTTCTGGGCTCTGCTCTGTTGCAGGCTCTCCCCGTGTTCAGGGCTGTTCATCTGGGGAGGCTGGATACCCACTCCTCGCTATTTTTAAAGATGAATGTTAATAAGTTTAATTGCCAGTACTCTAGGAACAGAGCCAGGGCTAAAAAGTATCTGCTAAGAAACTGCCAAGAAACACTGTTAAACAGGATCTAGGAAAAAAGCCAGGCACAAAAATTTATGATCTTTATCTCTGCAATAATAACTTCACAGTGGTCAACTGAGGAGCAGAACAAAGGTCATCGGTTTTGTATCAGCTGGAGTTTGCGAAATCCTTTGTTTCCTTTAGTGTGAGCTTGCCCTGCAGGTCTCATGCAGAAGACCCTACAAATGAATGCAAAAACCTGGCAGTCCAGACTGACCCACTTGCCCCCATTCTTTGCTCAAGACCAAAGAACTGTGCAATTCCAAATCAGAAACCTCTCTAGTGCTGGTCAAAGCCCAAACCAGATCCTCATCCAGGGAAGAAGCATGTTTCACCTCGTTTATTAAATGAGTTGTCCATAGGAATGGGCCAGTGAACTTCTGTGTTACGAAAACCACTTTGATTAACATCAACAGTCATGAGAGGCTACCTAAGAATTTTGCGTTTGCACAAATGCAAGAGCCAACCTCATCTTAGGTTTCCTCCCTTCCAGCAGGACAGGGGACAAGCAAGGGACCCATGGAGACCTCTGAAAATAAATTAAAGGAGAAGAGGCTCTTTTTTATTGTTATTTTCTGGTTGTGTAGTAGAAACAGTTCTAGGCAAAATATACACAATTTGCTTCTTGACACTGCTGCCAAGATTCCCAACTTTACAGCGAGGATCAGGTTTCAGAATATTTCCAAAGCAGCCCCCACAAAATTAATTGACTATCCAAGAATCTTGGCTTTGCATGTTATTTATTTTTAAGGTAAAGTTCTGGTCCCAGTGACTGCAGAGAAAAACCTTGAAAACGTGATCTCTGCGAGCCTTAATGCCTCAGAGGGTGGGATTCAGTCGCCTACACACAGGAGCCTGGTGCCATCTGAGATGCCCCTGTCTATCTGAGACATCCCGTGGTGTTGACGAAGTGACACGGAGCCAAGGGAAGACGAGCACTCCTCAGAAGCAAGAGCTGGAGTCTGGGGCTGGATACCCTATAGCATCTAACTTGGCTCTAGGAAATTATGTTTAGACAGCTGAATCAAGCCCTAATACACACATATAAAATATACATAATCAAATCAATCAGTTGCTCAATCAATCACAGGAGATATTTCCAAATCTTCAGATTTCATGTCAGTTCTGGAGGTAATTTAAGCAGTATTTCAACGCTCAGGACTGTGTTAGAAACACGCTATTTGCTTCACTGACACTTCCAAGCATCCTGAAACATTCATCTGGCCCAGGCTCTCTGCTCCCCACCCTTTCTGCTAACATCCTCTTCTTCTCCATCCTCTGTCCCTTCTACAGCTCTGCTACAGTCATGGGAGACGTAGTTCCCTGCCTGATCTCCGGGCTGCGAGATAAACAGCAGAGGTTTTTTTTTTCCAAAGGAGAGGTATGTAAAATGGAGGAGGCAAAGACTTTCCACCAGATGAAGGGGAAAGAGCTGTGACATGGTTTATGGAGCCCTAAGGGGTAGTAGAAGGGGCTGGCACATGAACCATCAGCAGCTCTGGGGCAGCATTACCTCAAAAAGTCAGCACCTTCACGGAAAAGCAGGATATTTTTAGTTCACCCAGTGTATTTAAATCATCTTGGAGTACATTAAAATTATAGTAATTATCCCACCTTCTCATGTGGGATTCTGGGAGGTGATGGATTGGTGGATCGTGTGCTGGTAGAGTCATCTTCAGCAAGGTCCTGCTGCAAAACAGAATTATTTTGTTTCCACATTTTACAGCTGCAGCATTCCTGGCCCATTAATACTTGACAGTTGAATACTGGGATCTGTTCGCATCACACCCTTCTCTCTCCAGCGGCCGCCTCTCGCAGCACCCCAGAGCTGAGACAGCCGCTGTGACACAAACTCCTTCAAAACAAAAATGCATTTACACACTCCTGGAGTTGTGAGCTTACACATGCGGGTGAGGCTGATGTTTTCTTCACAGCAATATTTAATCTCTGAATCATTTCTGCTTTCCCCTGTACGGCTGCGCTGTGGGGCAATGCAGGGAAACCCAATGTCTCTCAGTCCCTTCTCTCGTCTCGCTGCCCCACTGGCGCAGGCATGAGAAGGGGATTTATTTCACTGCAACAGCACCGTTGAAACAGAGCTGTTAAAAAAAATGCAACTTTTTACACACATACAAAAAAGGCACATTCTTTTTCAGATCAGAAGCTTCATGTTTCTGATTGCAAAAAAAATAATGGGGGGCTGAACGGAACAATCGTTTTTTCTTGATGAAGAAGCCATTCCCTTATACATTAAGACACCACTGAATTCTGGGTTATCTCTGGTTTTAACCTTGCTTTTGAAAGATGGTGCTTCTGATCTCAAGATAAAGTCTTGTTCCTTCTCTTTGTTTCTTTTCATCAAAATAATAATTTCATCAACATCTGAAAAAATCACTCCTGGCTCTAGTTGATGCATCAAAGTCAGGGACAAGTCCCCAGAATCCCTCCTGGTGAAGTGACAGATGTTTCTGACAAGCCTTGAACTATCCCCCAGCCCAGCATGACCTTGGAGGTCCCCCAGCCCAGTGTCACCTTGGAGGTCCCCCCGGCCCGGTGTCACCTTGGAGGTCCCAAACAGCCATGACATCAGGCTCTTTGAAGCCCTGTGGGGTGTGATTCCTCCACAGCGAGCCTGGGCAATCCAAACATTTGCAAAGAGAAATTAACAGGGATCCTTTGATGGAGGCAAGCAATCCCCATCCTGGCTGCCCACACTTGGAGCATCATAGCAAACCTCTGGGAGGGGATCTGGGCTATTGCCTCGTCCCAGGACAGGATCCATGCGCAGACAGGCTGCAAACCTCCGCCCCCTCCTCTCCTCCGGCTCAGATGGAGAAGTCCCCATCACCCTCCTCTGCACGTGGGAAACCTTGCCAGCACCTGGCCATTCCCCTGCCTCACACCCATGTTCTCTGGCCCTTTCCCAGCTCTTCCAGCAGCATGTTCCTGATTATTTACTCTCTTTAAATGCTGCAGAAAAATGCTGCTTTTTCTGAATACTAAGTAAGGAAGAAAAAATAAAAAGCACATTCCCTTCCAGGACTGTGTTTGTTCTCTGGTTTGAAGTTTGCTGTTACCGCTGAAAGCTTTTGTGACCCTTAGAGATATTTGATCCAAGTGACCTCTGATGTTTGGGACCCCGACACAGTCCCACACGGAGCTTATTCTTGCATGGATCTTATATATCTATCCATCCATTTATCCATACATATAACTATCTTTCTCTCTCTCATTCCACTGCTATCTGATCAGTTCTTGGCTTTCCTTACACTTCTTTCATCGAATTAATATCTTTCCCCTGAGGATGTTTTCTCCCTCTCCCGGATTTTTTCTTTTTACACCCTGTCATTTCCCTCTCCATCTTGCCTCCTCCCGACCCACTCCCCTTCTTTCCATGCTGCCAATTTACAGTTGCATTATGTATTCAGCATAACATATATATTTAAATGGGATGATTTCCACTAATGTAAACAGTCTGGCCCATTAATTTCAATAGTGGAGCTGACAGCTTGGGCCTGGAGTCTCATTGCCTGGTGACACATGAGTACAGCTGCTTGAACTTGACGGGTAACTGTTTCCAGCGCCTAGCTGCACATCTGCAGGAGGAAGGAAATACTTTCTGTAACACTGGAAAAAATAAAGCCGCCTAGATTTCCCTCCCCCCCACCCCCAGATGATGATATTCAGCATTCCAGCATTTCAGCTGAGTGGGTGTTTGATTCAAAGTTTGGAGGGGGACATTTACGGTGTTACTAGCTTTGTTCCAACCGCTGCAGTGTTGCCTTTACCAAGGGCTTCTCCTAAACCACACAGAGCACTGCCATATACCCAGCAACACTGGGTACCCTCATATCTTCAGAAGCAGTTGCTGAATTAAAACCGAGAATGATGTCTCTCCTCAATGAGGTTGCTATATTGATAAATTACAGCAGAGGGGAATGAGCAGCGGGATTTCTTTGAGATGGATCTAGCATAACCTTGAACAGCCCATGCCAAGTATGGGCCAAGTCCTGACCTGAGATACCAGCTTTGCTGATGGGACCCAGAAGACAAAGTTAGCAAAGCTTCAGGAATTGACTCAAACTTTTCAGGGTTTCACTTCCAGTTGCTCCAGGAAAATGTGTGATTAAGACCATAAACCCCTCCAGCTTTGCTGCTTCAAAGTAACTCAAGTATTCTTGCCCACCACGTCATTAGCTACCCAGAAAGACTGAGATACCTGTAGGAAATGTTTTGTGCTGCAGTCTGTTGGCAAGCTGTGCTCCCACGTGTCACCCTGTGTATGATTTTCGCTTGGTGGCTGGACAGAAGGAGGAAATGGGCCATGAGCACCACTCGTGGGACGCAGCCATGGGGGATAATCACTAGCTCACATCTGAGTGTGGAAGAAAAGGAAGCGTCGTGGAAGCAGGGCTGTTACATTCAGCGCGACAGCAAGAGAAACCAAGTCTGCTGGGCTACGTGCTACTGTCCCCCTGAGTATAAACCACAATTTCCAATCTCTAATGTTGGTTTTTTCTCTTTCTGAGTAAAATCAGGTTCTGGAGATATCGGCGTGTTGCTACTTATAAAATTCTTGCTGCAACATGTACCAGCTTTGCCTGGAAATGGAGAAGGAATACAGGCCTAAACATGTCCAAAAGTATCAGAAAGTGTCCTCCTACCTCCATGACAATCTCCCAGCAGCCCTGTCCTTTGAGTGTTGGAATATGTTCTTCGAATACTTCTTCATTATCTTCTTGCAACACACTGGGCAGTGTGGTCTTCTTTTGTGTATTAACTCCTAGCAACATAAGGTCAGATACGGGGAGCTTTGGGCTGGTTTTGGAAGGTAATCAGCTACTTTAACATGGAGAAAAAGCAAACAGCTCCCACTGAAGTCTAAGTCATGGGGGTGGCCTTCAGATGATGCCTAGAGCACTACTAAGGAAATCTATAGGGAAAAGTCACCCAGTTTGCTGTACTACCAAGATCTCCCTAGCAAAGGTCTTGGAAAGCACAATTTTTACACAGTTCCTGTTAAAGGAGAGCAGACTCACAGACCTTATTTCTGAACACAGGCTGAAGAAGTGTAAAGATATGAGCAACTGTTGAAGTTGGCCCTGCTTTGAGCGGGGGGGTGGATTGGATTATCTCCAGAGGTCCCTTCCAACCAACTTTTTTTCTATGATTCTGTGGTTCTATGATATCATTTGCTGTATCTAGGTGGAAGCTGAATTCTGGAGCTGCTAAAATTGGAGTTTTGACCTTTAGGTCAGAGATCTTGTGAGTTACCTCATCAATCCACTACCCTGTCAGGCTGTGGTCCCCTCTCCTCAAAGGTCCTGATGAAGGCAGGAGTCCATACAGAATAGGTTTGGCAGTGCCATGTACCATAGACACTATGGGCTGTTTTTCCTAAAAAGAGACAAATCTGGTCTAGATTAAAAAAACCAAGACCTTCTTTCTGAAGTCTGTTAAAAAAGCAACAGCAAGCAACATCGTTCTGTAACTGATTAACCAAACTCAAAGAGCCATTCAACTGATCCAGAGTACATATTAGCATTCAATAATATGGTCATTTATTGCACCTTATGACCTACTGAAATATGAACAAGGCTTTTCCCTTCCCTGTATTTCACTGAGTTTCCTTTCAACACAATAGTTGTCTCCAGGCCCAGAAGTTTGTCCTGATGAGCCTGGATTTTCCAGAGGAAACTCCTACCTATTTTGTGGCTTTCATTTTTCATCTTTTCCAGAGCAGCAAATTTCCTAGTCCAGGTGGTAAGTCAGAGGTGGGAAGGAAGGGACTTTCTTTTCCTTAATACAGTTAAGAAAAGCTTAGGTTTTGTGAACATTGATGCTGAGACACCCTGGGGAGGTGATGGGCAATTTTACACAAATGTCAAGGCTGAGCCAAACTCTGCATTAACAGCTTTAAGGGTGTATGTCCAAGCATCCCTTCCTTCTTGATTTGGTTCAGAGTAGCATATTAGATGTTTCTTGTATGTGATCATGTCTCACAATTGGCTTGGGGCTGAAATGATGAAACACCAGCTTGTAGTGGTGATGAACTGAAGCCACATGGGGAACTCTGTTGACTAATCTAGATAGAGATCACAACATGTAGCTGACTGAATCCCAGGTCTAATCCCAGGAGAAGGAGACCAAGTGATCTAACAAAAGTCTGCTCAGCCATGTTTTCAGGTTGCGTATCCATTCCCACAACCTTTAAACGCATCCTTAAAGATCTTGCTTTTTCTGGTTGGCTTCTTGCGCAAATCTAGCACTGGCTGGGTGTGCTGAAATATAATGCCCTTAAATTTGCAGTCTGCAAATCACTTCTGTGATTTTGGAGCTGTCTGATAACAAGCAGAAGCCTGTCCTCTCCTCTGAGCCTCTTGGTCTCAGCCCACAAATGCTGGCAGTCCATCTCCCTGCTGCAGCACTTCTCCCAGAAGACAGAGGATGATGCTTATCTGACTAACTATCATCTAAAATAGTTCAGACAAGATCAAATGACTCATGCTGTAGAAATGACCCATCCTCTCCATAAAGGAAGCCTTCTATGATCAGTGCTTTAGGAGACATCCATGATGTGGACATCTAAAGGCTGGTGAGATGAACCCTAGTCCAAGAAATACAGAGAGACTGCTTCTAGGACGTAGGAGATGGGAATGGCCACATTCTTTCCCATCCTCACTTTCAACTAATTTGAGCTTGTTTGCTTTTTGCACAGCAATAAAATAAATGTATAGCTGCTCCCTTGCCTGTCTCTGACTTTGAATAGGGCTCTGAAAGACACAGCAGGAAAGGATTTGGACTGCCTTAAAGCATGGACCACATGGTAAATTATTTGTCTGTTTATATCCTGTAATAAAAAATACAGAAAAAAACCCTTCCTTCTTCCCCTCTTAAAACTTTCAATTTATGTGCATAGATAGTTTATAGAATCCCCAGTTCAGTTTGTTTAGATCATACATGGTGCCTGAACAATTTGCAAGCACTTGGAGATCTTCAGTGGCACAGACAAGTACTGGTGCCCTTGTTACTGCAGAGGGAACTGAGGCACGTTAGGACCCAACCGCTTGCCAAGGTCACAGCCAGAGCAGGATTTCAGGTTCAGAGGAGCAAACTTGGGAAGATCTTCAGAGGATTTGAACTTTGGAGGATCAAAGTCCAGGGGCTATGTCCTGCTTTGTTTGTTGCTTGTTCCTCCACCTCACATACCCTCCTTTTGTCCAGACAGAGAGTTCCTTGGGTCAGGAGAAGTTTCTCCTTACAAATTTGCACCCAGCACAGGATAATGGGCTCTTTCTCTTGAGTAATAGTCATCTTTACAGCTCCCTTCCTAACCTAAATGCTATGTCTGAGGGGAAGAAAAGGTAGACATAGGTTTCCTGCACTGCGGTGATTGCGAACTGAGACGCCCGAGGATGCAACCAGTGAGTGATAGATTTTACACTGATGTGTAGGGTGAGCTAAACCCCACCAGGCCAGAGAGGGTATTGAAAATGGGAATTGCCCATCAGTCTCCCAGGGTAGAATTTGTCCCAGAATTAATATAGCTTGCAGACATCACCTTCATCTAGAAAAGCAGGCTGGAAGTTTTACTGGCCATCCTTGTCCTGCTGGCCAGCTGGCAGATGGATCCATGCATCAGATGTGTCTGTGCCATGAAGAAATGTTGCCGCATAACTTCTCTCTTAAACACCTAACATGAACTATCAGGATATCCAGCTGAGACTGAGAGCTGAGCTTCATGTGAGGAAGGACTGGAATCAGCTTTCCAAGCTGAAAGGAGGATAAAACAGTGTTTTCGTGAGAGACCACATTAAAAAGCAGGTCAAAGGGGACAGTCAGTCTGTTGATAGTCAACCTACTCAGTGTGCTCGGAGGGCTTTCCAGAGCACCTGGCAGTATGTGTTTGCCCTCACAACTCACTGTGGGGGTGTCACAGGCAAGGAGCCAAGGCACAGGGACTGTCTTCCTCAGGTCTGCCCTCACCCATATTTCCCCAGCTCAAACCTGACCTTTTCTTCCCCTTCAGTCAGCTATCTCTATAGATCTGCTGAGTGATGGGGGGACAGGATGCTGATTTGGGCAGTGCTAGTCCAGAATTACCAACTCCACCATTTAAAACGACAATTCAAATCCCATGCACCCTCAAGAAAGCTAAATGTTTACATTGATAAAAACTGATCCTTCTAAATCTTCAATGTTGACCCTTTTCTTCATCATAGGAGCTTGAAACATACTTTCCCCCTCAAAAAAAAAGAAAACTGAAAGGGCCTGGTAATTGCCTGACTCCAGGGAAATGGAATAAGAGCAACAAACCTCATGGCTCTACCAAGGAGAGCTGGGAGATGCGTTTTCTTTTGTCTCTGGTCAATGGTACCTAAAATGCTACATCCACTAGAGACATGCAACTCTTGATGAAATGTGAAGAAGAATTGACCTGAAGGTGGAATGTGCTGACCTTTACTTATTCTGTTTAACTGTACTTTCCTCCTGAGTAAAAAGAAGTTTTTGATTATTTTCAGCAATGCATTTCTTCTGCTTCCCATTTTCTTTTCATATAAAAGCTATTGTATGTTGACTTTATTCACTATAGATACAATAAAATGAATACTACTTTGATATATCCCTACTGATGCTTTACAGCATTTCCAAGCAAGTCTCTGGAGAAATTGGGAAGGATTCCTCAAGCTTGTTTCAAAACCTTACTGAATATGGAAAGTACTCTTAGCTTCCCGTAAGACCAGAAAGCAAACAGTGTAGCCTCAATTTACATATGACCCTCCAGTGCTATGTTTTTGATAAACCAGCTAGCTCAGCAGAGCTAAGTGCTCAGAAAACCTCAAAAGGATGAGCTCTGGTTGACTGGGAACTAAGGACTTCAATCTTCCACCAAGACCATCTCTGGAGTAACTAACTTATTTCAGTGAATGCATATGAAGTTCAATCTCAACTTTAGGAGTCACCTCAGTGAAAACCCAGGCTTAAAGTTACCCAAAAAGCTTCAATCAGTACCTGGCTCCTTCATGCTGCAAAATCATGTGACTGATCTTTCCAATTATTTGAGCTGTTTATGTCATTGCTCTGCATTGATGTCGAGCACAATGGGGTTCAGCTCTTAGGCACTGAGTCCTTTAAAGTTCTGTTAACATTAAAATCATAGAATCATAGAATCATAGAATCATTAAGGTTGGAAAAGACCTCTAAGATCATCAAGTCCAACCATCAACTAACACCACCATGCCTCCTAAACCATGTCCCAAAGTGCCACGTCTATACCTTTTTTGAACGCCTCCAGGGTTGACGACTCCACCACCTCTCTGGGCAGCCTGTTCCAATGCCTAACCACTCTTTCGGTAAAGAAATTCTTCCTGATGTCCAATCTAAACCTCCCCTGATGCAACTTGAGGCCATTCCCTCTCATCCTGTCCTAGTTACTTGGGAGAAGAGTCCAGCACCCGCTTCCCTACAACCTCCTTTCAGGTAGTTGTAGAGAGCGATAAGGTCTCCCCTCAGCCTCCTCTTCTCCAGACTAAACAACCCCAGTTCTCTCAGCCGCTCCTCATAAGACTTGTGCTCTAGACCCCTCACCAGCCTCGTTGCCCTTCTCTGGACACGCTCCAGCACCTCAGTGTCCTTCTTGTAGTGAGGGGCCCAAAACTGAACACAGTATTGGAGGTGCGGCCTCACCAGTGCCGAGTACGGGGGCACGATCACTTCCCTACTCCTGCTGGTCACACTATTCCTGATACAACCCAGGATGCCGTTGGCCTTCTTGGCCACCTGGGCACACTGCCGGCTCATGTTCAGCCGGCTGTCGACAAGCACCCCCAGGTCCTTTTCTGCCGGGCAGCTCTCCAGCCACTCTTCGCCCAGCCTGTAGCGTTGCATGGGGTTGTTGTGACCAAAGTGCAGGACCTGGCACTTGGCCTTGTTAAACCTCATACAGTTGGCCTCGGCCCATCGATCCAGCCTATCCAGATCCCTCTGTAGGGCCTTCCTTCCCTCGAGCAAATCGACATTCCCACCTAGAAGTCATAGTAGTGTTAATGTCTGCTGTTAAAACTCTGCCAAGCTACAAAAAAAAGCATGACAACAAATTCAGGTCTGACGCGATTGTCTGAAATTTTCTCTAAGGCCACCACATCCCTGCCAGACGTTGCCACTTCTGTGTTTTGTTCCTTGACTGCCATTTGTTCAACATGTCATTCCAGGAGGGAGATGTTAGTGGGCAGACTAACAGGAAAGCACAAGTAACCAGTGTGGCTACACCCAGGAGCAGAGTGCACACCTTTGCCACGGGACAATGCAGTTATTGCAAAACACCATCACAGGGTTGAGAGGAGCAACCAAGAGCAGGACAGTGCTTGCTTTCTAAGGACTGTGGTGGCTTTGCCTAAGTCCTCACTGTGGTGGTGACTTGGGCTGGAATTCAGCCTGTGGACTCACAGTGTCACAAGGGAGCAACTTGCTTGCCTAAATATAGATGGCTTGTGCCATTTGAGATGTCCCAGAGTACCCAAGTCATCCACATGTACCTGGCAGACACCAGACCTGCATGATACTAGGTTTGCAGGTGACCTGTGCCTATCTGGAGCTGTGGCAAGAGACCAAGTGTGACATCTTATGACATCAAAAATGCCATCATCTTTTATGTTAGGCAACTGAATCACACTTTAATGGCTGGTCATCTGCATCACACCTAACCACTGCAAACTCTCAACTTCATCTCCATTGACTGTCATAGCTGCTGAGACACCTTGCTCACGTGGAGCAACCCACATGCAAAGACCTAAATTCAAGTGTTTAATTTGGTCACTGCATTGCAATCATGGGGCTCCACGTGTAGTTATTTCTCAATCTGTAGAAAGGATGACTGTACCCAGGGAAGTGTGGGGCTTGTCATTAGTATTATTCATGGGAATCTCTGCTGAGAAGAGTCAAATCCTCTGGTCCAAAGTAGACCTTGCCAGTCTCCAGTTACAGGAAACATTTTCACATGCCTGTGCTAGGAAGCATCTCATTTGGTTTATCTCCCTTGTAGGTGTCTACCTCTAAGCTTGTCAGCCTGGGCGGGGTTTTTTTACAATTCAGATCTATCTAAACAGTCTGGGCAGTGAAGACTAGCACGCAATTCATCCTGGAGTTGGCATCTAAAACAGAGCAGATGAATCATGTCTTAAAAGTGCCTGTTTCTGTCCACTGACTGAAAGAGGAACCTGCAACAAGGAGTTCAGAGACAGACATTCGCCCTGGAGCCATCTAAAGCAAGGTGAGCTGTATGCCATCTCTGATTTCTGAACCATCCCCACTCTCAAGCGTGCAAAAGAATAAGGCAGGGCTGCAAGCACAGCTCAAGAGGGATCTTCTCTACGTTCACACTGATGGGCACTGAAGGCCAGAAGACTACCGTGGGTGGGAGTAAGCCCATCTGAACAGCTTGCTGCCACCTGGAAGCCAGGCTGAGAACAAGAACCAGATGGTAAGATGTGAGCCCTTGATTAATAATAGTATGAATGCCTACTATGTACAGCAGGCTTCTCATCAGCAGATCTCAGTGTGCCTCATGGCCATCGGTGTCTGAGAAGTTACCTGTGATCACTTCGCAGCCGAACAAGTCTCCGGAGTCCCGAGCCCAAATTGGCACCACATGTGTCTCCTGAGTAGCCCAGACTCCAACCAGCCTTCAAATGCATAATTTTGGAGTTAGATCTGGAAGTTGTCTGCAAGCAAATTGAAAATCAGGTCTGGGGTCAGACTGGGACATGACTGTTCACATACGGATAGCCTGAAGCACAAGAGACATGCCAGGGACTGCTTCATGCAGGGTTTCTCTCCCATGCCAAACTCCTGGCCTGTGCCCTGCCTCCAGCAGCAGGACCTGTCCTGCCATTTCTCTGCCAGTTCTCCACCCTCCTTTCACTGCAGTGCTGCCTGCAATGTTCGTCGCATGACTGGGGACTCAGGTTGGAGAGATGACATTTCTTCTTGAACAGGCTCTCCTTGGGTTGGTCTGCTGTTTCTGAACTTCACCTTCACATAGAATTTTAGCACATCAGATGAAAAGACTCATTTAAAAACATTATGACCTGGGGGCTCCACATATTCCAAAGCAACTCTAGCCCAGCCTGCCTTGCCACACGTGGGTTTCCCCTGTAGCCCAGCATTTCAGACACTTTTACAACAAGCAAGCAGCCGTGACTGCAACAGCAGATCTGAAAATGCATTGCACAATTGCTGCAGCTGCACAGGCCGCCACAGCCAAGCACACGTGCAAAGATCCTGTTGCACACCCAGTGCGCAGCCGTGGAAGGCACCCAGCAGCTCAGCTACGCAGCCAAGTGAGCCATCCAAGCCTGCTGAAAACCTGGCACAGTGGATGCAATACGGCAAAACGCTTTTCTTCATCTGCTCCCTCGTGCTTATCGATTGGAATATTAATAAAAACTTGTTCAAAGCTCCCTCAGCTTCTGAGATTACTTGGGAATAGTCCAACGCTCCAGCCCCAGCCATGCTTGTAATGAGGGGACTGGGGGATCAAAAGCATTTTGAAATGGTCTTGCTAATCAATCATCAACAATTGGGTAAATTAGGCCCTGCAGTCTTTCCTTTTGCGAGCGAGGGATCTGCCGGACGTGTCTTTAATGAGCAGATTCCTATCCCTTTAATATTCCTTAATACCTTTCTAGAGGAAATGAACCGCGGGGAGACTTTGTTGGTGGAATGAGAGGAATGCAGATAACTGCTGGCCTCTGCTTTCTCACACGTAGGGCTGAGAAACCCTGGCTGGACAAGGGATGCTGGGTTTCACGGCAGGGCAATTTCCTTCCAAAGATCCTGATAACACTCCTGATAACTGCTTTAGCCAGTGCCATTGCCAAAAGCAGGCATTTGTTTTCCTCTTCATTGCCAGGCTAAGCCCTGTCCTTACTCATCTCCTCCGAGGATCATGTCCATCTGTGCCTCTAAAGATCATGTCCATCTGTGGTGAAGGCTTGTTTTCTAAAGCCCATCAGAAAGATGGGCATGCTACTCCCAAGGTAATGGCCCCAGAAGCAGATTCCTGTTAATTATTAACATGCAAGAGGCAATGCAGATATCACAGGAAGGCAAAGAAGCTTGACTCATCCTGGGGCTTTATTCAGACTGCTAGCGTTTATTACCTTCTTCCACAGTATGAGGTCCATCTGTGAGGCCTTTAACAAATACCCTCGGGACGTGGGAAATGCCCTCTGTGTGTCTTACTCTCTTCCTGTGGCACATTGTACTTGTGGTCTTTTATTGTAGGTCTTAAGTGTGTTAGAAGATCTTAGGAAGAGTTTTGTGGCCCGTAGTAAGCCTTGGCTATGGGATAACGGGTTCTGCAGACCTTCTGTGCCCAGAGACATCTGTCACACCAGTGTCTCCCACCCTAGAAATCAGACACCAGCAGTTCTTGGCAGATTTCAGAATATGAGGAACTTCTAAGCATGGAAATTGTACCAGTCTACAAATGGTACGCATCTGCAACGGGACAGGGCTTACGAGGAGAGGTACACGGCAGCTCTGCTAAATTCAGGTGGCCGCAGAAGGGAATAATTTGGATGCTTTGGGCGCTCACTAGAAGATCTGCAAATTATGTGATGGAAAACTATGTTGTTCCTATATATTAGGATTACACTGGTCTAAACACAGTGAGAAGAGAATCAAACCCGGCGATACATTACGGAAGTGCTGTCCAGCCGGATGGTGCACACAGTGTAGGCAGAGAATTTCAGGGAGATTTAATTTCTCCAAAGGGAGCCCAGCTTGACAGTGTTTTACCTCTTAAGTGTGATGGCAGAGTAATTAGCACATCCAGCACTTAGCACCCTGCTTTCCCCTTGGGAGCAGGGGCGGGAAGGAGGAGAAAATCCGAGTTGAAATGAAGAGTCCGGGCACTGCTAGGATCACAACTGCACGGGGACCCGCTCTGCTCACCTTTCTTGAAGCCTCCATGGCACACGTTCCTCCTGCACAGACACCTAAAATAAAAGGGAATTTATGAGATTTTGTCCACAGGCAGCAAAAGCCGCTATCGATTACTGCAAGGCTCTTAAATGAGAGTAATTCACAACCCTCTTCAGTTTTGAAGGCAAGCTCTAATTTAATATCATTATGTCTTCATGCCCCCACACATTCCACTGTCTCATTCACTGAGCTTTTATTGGGCGCTGGATAATTTATGGCTAGATACGCTGCCTTTTATCTGACCTATTTTTAGCTATTCTTGCTTTTTACATATTTTTTTTCCTGCAATCACAACTGGCAATTAAAGTAAAAAGGTTTAAAAAAAATACGATAAAGTTCCACCCAGCTTTAACCTTTATTTCTTCTCTTTTATGTGCTGGTGGATGCGTTTGTTATTGCCACAGCATTTTGAGGACAGGAGTTTATGATAAAAACACTTTCCCCAGATTTTATTTCTTCATTTCAACAAAATCCAAAGCGGATGACTTTGCCCCAAAACCTCCACCAATGACCCTGCCTGGGTTGCACAGCTGCTGAGTACTCCCAGCTTGCTCCAGTTTCCCTCTTTAACTGAGGTCCAGAAACTTTCGGGGTGCTTTCCTACAGGGATTCAAGTGTCCTCGGTCCTCAACAGCTTCAAAGGACATTGTTGATGGGCACCCCTGAGGTCTAGACCCCAAAGTTTTTGAAGGTCTTTGGTGTAGATGGAAAAACAGGGACAGCTTTCACCTGGAGGTTGTATTCTTTTATTTTTTTTAATAAAGCATTTTTGTTTTCTAATAATATAAATAATATTTTAATAATTTAATTCTATAACAATAGAATATATACTGTACGTAATTTTATTTATAACTAAAGGGTTATTATTTACGTTTCAGATATTTTAATGTTTCAAATATTTGCATTATTTAGCTGGGACAACTGGAAAAATTAAAGAATGGTTTCAGACCTGGAAGCCTGAGGATGTCCTTGTGCCCCTGAAACTTTGCTGACTTTTTTTCAATAATAAGAGTTGATCTGCCTTAAGAAAAAAAAAAAGAAATCAAACCACTCTAGGTAGCCATCTTTTATGCTGTTTGAGTTAGAAGTAAGGCCACATAATGGTGTAAATCAGTCCCACTGACTTCAAAGCTATTATTTCCTAAACCTTTTCCACCAAACAATTTGGTCCATGAAATCTCTCCCAAGGGAAATGTTTGGCCCTTTGCTCCTGGACCGTGGGGCTCAGGTGCTGCATCTCCATGAGTTCACCTCTGCTCTCCAGGGAACAAGCCAGGGTTTTCTTGGGCTGGGATGTCCAGCCGGCAGCTAGCAGGGCCGGTAAATGGAGAGGAGCATGGTGGCATTGTTGTGGCATTGCGGGGAGCGGACTCCACCGCTGCCCTGGAGAGCCCAAGAGGATCACCCAAGGATGGACACGCAGAGAAGAGCAGTTTGGCATCAGCTAAGGGTACCATCTAACTGTTGCACTGAGACACTTGCACACTATGGCTGGAGATGGATGTTGTCTGGAAACAAAATTTACCATAAGACAGGGAGGTTTTGCTGGGATCCAAGTCATCTGCAAGGACTTGGCAATTTTAGCAGAACTTATCCCTGAGAAACTTTCCAGCGTCTTGCCTTGATGCAGCTCTAGGCACTCAGAAACATTTTGTTTGGTTCAGAAATTTTAGATGGGTTCCTCACTGCTCCCTTCTTCAGCTTTTCTGTTCACTCCCCACCTCTGAAAACTGAGGCAAAATCCCAAATTCTGGAAAGTCTCACTTCAGGCCTCCCAGATTAGCTTGCAAAAAGTTCTGCTATTCTGATGTTTTCCTGCTATTTTTAAGACAAATGTCATTATGTTGATATTTCTTCCATACAACAATTCCAGTTTCTTGGCATATTTTTAGACATATTTTGTTCACAACTATTAGATCACTGTCAGTTTTTTTCCCCTCTGCGTTTCTGGTAAATAGAATATAAAATTACCTTATTCTATTTATAAATGCATACATAGCATGGTGTAACACCATAAATATTACTTGTAATTAACCATTATATTGATATAAATATCTTAGACGAACAGAAGAGTGTTAATTAGATATACTGAACATATACAACTTCCAAAATATCAAAACCCATCGTTTGACTATCCCCAAAGTTTCGGTGAGCCGTGGCTTGAGTCTGCCAGAGGTGGCTGCCCTGTGCCATGGCTTGATCCCCCTGGATGTGCCAAGCGTCCCGCAGGGATTCCCCATTCATCCCAGCCCTGCGGAGGAAGGTAACGGATAATGCATTGGTGTTTTGTATTACAGCTGCACAGACTAACCCGCTGCATTCCCACACGTAATAATCACGACAGTGCCACTAACGAGAAACAATGATCACGAGGCAGATTTCCCCTCTCCTTAGCCAACACAAAAAATCATAAGACTGGATTTGGAAAAAACCACAGGGTTTTAAAAACCATGCGTGTTAGTTGTTTTCACAGATGAGTTTCATTCAAGCAGCTTTCTCCAGTCACGAGGGAGAGAAACTTATGGGTTTTTTTAATTTAAGAAGGAAAAAAGTTCTTGTACTGCTGAATAATCACCGGGCTCCAGGAGCTGGGGCTTTTGAGTAGATGCTACAAGAGGGCATGGGTAGAAGGTAAGTTCTGTAGGACATATCGTGTGATTAAGCAACACTGCAGGTCTCTAACCACTCTACACATAGAAGATAATAACAAAAAAAAATTCTAACATGACTAGTCTAATCCCACAACACTAAAATATGAAGAGGAAAATATGTGGCAACAGTTTACTCTTGCGTCTGCCTGCTTATTGTGTTTGCCTTGCTGAGAGACACACTACGCAAGCTATTGTATCAGGCCTGTGTACTCGACCCTCAGGCAAAATCTTGCCTAGCTGGAACACGCAGCAAAACCACCATAAATAAATTATGTGCTTTTTAAAAAAAATACAACCTTAAACGATCTGATACCATCCAATTAGAACAGCCAAATGCTGTATTTAAAGAAAAAGAAAAAGGGAAAAAAAAAGGCATTTTGTCGCTGGAGGTAAGGGGGAGTTGCTTTGGAGAGCTCGTTAGGAGAGAGAAGCTCCCCAGCAGCAGCAGCGATCGCTGCAATCTGCGCTCTGCAGAAAACTCATAGATATATAAAAGGGAGTGAAAAAGTGGTGTTCACCTCAGGTCATCAGAAGGGCTCTTTTAGGTTATATGGTGCTTGCCCACTAGGTTATACAGGCTCTTTTAGGATACACGGTGCTTGCCCACTAGGTTATATGAGCTTTTTAAGGCTATATGGTGCTTACCCCCTAGGTTATATGGAGGTGCAGGGGTGAGCAGAGCTGTTGCACTCCAGCATCACCCAGAGATGGTGGTACCCAGAACAGTAAAATGACAGTCGTGGATGGTACACCAGGTCCAGGCCTCCCACCTGCCCCGAAAGCACATTTTTGGGTGCTCGAGTGGGCAGGGCAGGCTGGTGGCAGGTGCTGGGGTGGGGAAAACGGAGCGGTTTGGGTTCATGCAGTATGCAAGAGACAGGCTCACGCCCCATGCACAGCCGGGCTGGGAGACTTGTGAGCAGCGTTTTTCCTGGAAATCAGACCAGGTCAGACAACATCAGGGGCAGGAGAAAGGCTAGACTGCACTCACCACTGTGATAACTGTGTGCGTGCTCTGCAGGAGAGGAGGTCTCCCCTATTCCATCCCGTGCCAGCCTCTCTCAGTGGGATTCACCGCAGCCCATAAATTAACTGGATATTTTATCACTTTTTAATTAACATGCATTTGTATACAATGCACTTGGATACCTACGAAACAGTATAAATAATAAATGCAAACAGCAGCAATTTATCAGTGCAGCGGGGTTTAGCTGGATCAGTATTGATCCCTCTTTATAACTCCATATTCTTACAGGCAAGAGACAATATATTTCTTACTCACGGAGTGGTTAATTACTGCTTAAAATAAATCGATACTAACTGGCCAAGCAATATAACCCATTAGTTGTGTTTAAAATAAATTAGTCAATGTGATTTTCTCAGAACTGATTTTGGGGGGTTATTTACATTTCTAGGTGTTAGTAATTTGTGTCAAAGAAATCTCTGGCACTGAAAACAAGCACTTCATTAACTAATTAAGCTTATAAAGCAGCTCAGTGGCTGGTATAGTTCATTGAAAGTTCAGATTTAAGCTGACCAGAAATGCAATTCTTTTAAAATTTGAAGTGAATCAATCAATTAATAAGGAAAAAACTTGCTGAAGAAAGCATTTGTTTCAGCTGGGCACTAAGGGGTTTTTTTGGCTTTGAGAGATTTTAAACACTTGTAAAAGATAAAATTGAGGCAATGTTAAAAACAAGAAACCATTTGTAAGTGAATTGTTTTTTCTTGATTTTATAATCCTGAAATGAAAACCTCAGACTTTATTGAACATAATTCCTACAGGCTTTTTTTTTTTATTATTATTTTTGGACAATTCAACAAAAGCTGACGCAAATCTGCACGGCATTTCTGGATAGATGAATTCCCTTTTTTTTCCTAAAAAAAAGGTTTGGCTAAAAAAACTAGCATTGCAATTTAGATCTGTTTGAACAAGAGAGAGAACCTCATGTTCCTTCCTCCTAAAGTCTCCCCGTGCTTTGTGCTAGGATATTATTAGGACATTGCTGTCCTACAGGAAAAATCCCAAACTGAGCTCAGGGCCTTACTGAGCCCCTTTGCAAAGGAAGACTTTCTTCAAAGCACCTGTAAAGCTCAGAAAAAGGGTTGAATTGAGGGGGAGGAGAGGACAAGACCCGTCTCACTGCAGAGCAGCGGCAGAGCCACGTGCTCCTGACACAGATGGGGTGCACCTCACCTAATGTCAGGTACCCACAAGCTGCCGTGTGTCTCTGACTCGTTCGCCCCAGGCTCCCTTTATGATCAGTGAAGAAAAATAGACACTTCTAGGATGAGGTTTTTCTGCCCTGAATTGGGTGATAGATTTAAGAGGAGAAGAAACTCACCCTGGGCTTGTTGACCATGGAGGCAGCCCAGGGTGACCGGTTTTGGTGGAGACACCAGCACTTGGCTGGGTGACCCCCGCTTGTAACACATAATATCTTTGGCCCTGTCCAAGTTTGCTCCTAAATAGGAACGCCCATGCTCAGCTTTACCAGCGTGACTACTCGCACTGAGCTCAGTGGGGAACGCATCTGGGAATAACTCATCCAACTTGAGCTCTCCATGGGAGTGAGATATGGTGCTCACCATCTTCAGTGCCACCGCTTCTGCAGGTCAGGCAGTGCAAGTGGGCAGTGCTCTGCTTAATCTTGTCGACTTTCCTGGAAATTTATGCTACTGCAGTGTAAGAGCCCGTTTCTGCCGTCCTTTGAGGCGCGAGGAATGACTCCATCAAGAAACCACAACCCGGGCCCCGCTCTTCCAGAAATATTTGGTTATTTCACCCCAGGTGACACATAGCCCAGGGTAGGAGGAAAGGGATGGTTGTTCAGCTTCTCGTGTCAGCACCAGGGAAGAGTTTGGGGACGGAAGAGGAAACCCACAACCAAACTGCAGGTGACGTTATGGTGTCTGGTCTGGTCTTCTCCATGTTTGGGACCAGGAGCGGCAGATGGAGCTGCTGTTTGCAGCCCACCTCTTCTGCCCACTCAAGCCTTTTATCTGGGAATGCCTTCAACAAGCTCATAACCTCTGGATGAGTTATAGTCTGTCAGCTAGAAAAACATCCAGACGTGATTTAAAGGCTTCACACACACATTGTAAGAAAGGACTTCCACAGGTTAATCACTCGCGCTGTTAAAAATTGTGCCTTATTTTCAGCTTCCAATTTTTCTGGCGCTAGCTCTCACCCTCTGGTCACTGCCCCAGCAAGGTTACAGAGCTATCTGTTCTCAAAAATCTGTTTCTTACACAGATACTGGCAGACATTAGATATTAAGATATTAAATGCCTTTTGATTTTCTGTTCGATAAGCCAAGTGGACCAAACAACTTAATTCTTCACTCCTATTATGGAGCAGATGGCTGCTCACAAACAGTCTCAGAGGCTTGGTTTTGGTGCTCTCCCATGGGCTAGAGACACATTTAGTACTCTTATGGGCTGCCAAATGGCTGGACCCCTTGGGTCTTCTACGTCAATGAAAAACTTGAACCCCAAGTAGGATGAAGGACACATGCCTTTTTTTTTCCCAGCCAACCAGAAACTTGAGGTTTTCATTTATAAGATTAGCAAAAGAAGCAGAAGATCCCAGATTAGGAGCCATTTTCCAGCTTGTCCATCTTAACTGGAAGATCCTGAGTACAGCAACGTTTGAGACCCACTGTAATTTATGCTCTTCTTCAGGTTTCACCATGCAACCTCAGGACTAGACCATCCAGAAACATCTCCTGTGGCACCATGACAACCTGTTGGTCCAGCACTGCCTTGGTGGTGTGTCCTAGGAACCCCCAAAATGTGAGACAGCCCTTTCCATGGGGGTATGAAAGGGAAATGCAAGATGGGTGGTTTGCAACCACAGACAACGCTCATGATGGGATGTGAAAGCAAGAACTGATTTGTAAAAGCAGGCGTGCAGTGAAACAGGTTGAAAACCCTGGCTTATCCTAACCCACCGTGGAGGCAGCCGTGTTTCTGTGCTGCACCGCACCAAACTCTGTAGCAGATGGTCGAGAAGGCGCTGTCTGGTTGCCCTTGGTTTGAGCAACCTCCCAAAGTGCTTTCCTCTGTAATTCCCTGAACGGCTGCACAATCAAGGCTGCCCTAGCAGGTGGTGGACTGGTAAACAGAGCACTTGGACATTGCCTAGTGATGCCCCGATGCATGCTCCAGAGTCCTACTTTTTGTTCAAATATCTTGTTTTGCTCAAGTTTCTAAAGAGAAAAGAAATACTTCAGCTTCTGTTTTGCAATAGAGGCCAAAGGGACACTCAGATCCTCCAGCCTACAGTTGCTTCTCTGGGTTTTGTGCCCCTGCACAGTCCCTGGTAGTGTCTAGACAAGAAATTGCAGTGCTCTTGTAAATTAATGCTTGAAGTATGTGAGATAACAAGTGTCTTTGTGAACACAAATCCCAGACATTCCTCAAACATTTGTTCCAGGACACAAAGGTTGTGCTGCTTGGGCAAGGTTGAACCATCAGAGAAAATGCAAGTGCCCGTGTCTCTGCGTGCACTGCACTAGTTGGAAACTACATCATGTCATCCTTCAAGAGCACCCGGGGTCAATGTGGGAGCCCAGGTGGGAGGGAATGTCCCCTCTGCACTGGAGGAGGGAAACCAAGGGCCAAGGAAAGGGATAGGATCAAAGCAGTGGTGAGGGTCCACCTGAGCATCCTCTCCTGTAGAGATGGTCCTAAGCGGCTGACCCCACACGCTGGAGCAAAACAGCCTGGCTGCATTTGAGAAGCAGCATCTCTGACCTGGCCAAAAAGGAACAAATGAATGAATAAGAGACTAGCCCAATCTGCATAGTCCTGGGACAGGCTCACATCCAAAGCTCATCTCTTCCCAGACTGGGGTGCAGACTGAGATACAGGGTTCTGGTTTGAGCTGCTCTCAAGCAGAGACGTCAGGCATACTGGCTAAAGTCTTTCATTTTTTACTGCAATGCCGCCGCCTGCCAAATCAGCTGAGCTGGGAAAACAATCTATAATTGACTACAGAGGCATGAGGTTATAATGATTTACCCTTTTTCTGAAGCATGCACATAACCTCTGCCAATTAGCCAAAAGTTAGAAAGATTTTTAATGACAATATGTCCAGAGGGAGGAGGCACTTGGGTGGGGTGGGGGGGAGTTCTGACTGCAAATTACCATAGTCCGAGTTGCAAGGCGTAGGAGCTTGAGGTCTAATGATGCAAAGAGAAGGTACAGTGAATAGATTTGCTCACAGATGAGCATGAAGCACACGGCTTCCCAGTTGGAAATGGGAGGCAGCCTGGCACAGACTGGAGCTGGTAAGTGGGGTTTTGCTGCTGGGTTGTAGGCATGGCGCTGCACCCCTCTTTCCTTACCATCACACAGCACCTACAAAGGACACTGTAGTTCATGGCAAGCAGAAGCAGAGATAGTGATGGGCATCTGTCCTATCCCACGGGACAACATGGGGCTGGTGGCTGAGACTTTGGCTGGTGTCATGGCGAGCTCTGCATTGGGATGAGAGCAGCTGGCCCCAGGGACCAGTTCCATTGCAGCAGCAGCCAAACGGAGCTTATTCTGCAGGGGACAAGTGAATAACTCTTCTCCATAAAACCCGAAGAGGTGAAGTAGCCTGGAGTGAGTATTCCCGTGTTGAACACAGATACAGGCCCAAGGAAATGACTTGCAAGTGCTAATCCACATGCAGTTTCCTGGGACCCAGGGAGGAGACAAAGGTCCTGCTCCTCCTCCCATCCCTCCCACTTCCCTCTCCATCACTCCCCGCTCTGCTGTCCTACCTATTCCCTTGTGGCTGCTGAACCCCACTGTGAGCAGCTTCAGAGAGAAAACTAACTTCACCAGGAGAAAACACAGGAATAGTTTTCTTCCAACGTCATGAGTTGAACTGGCGCAGCCAAACCTCGAAGAGTGGCCATACCACGAAGGAAGGGTCTGGGCTGCTCGGTGTGAACAGTGGCTGATGATCAGGTGCCCACAAAACCTCACGGAGATTCGCTGTTGGCATGATTTCAGGGCAGGGAGGGAAGGAGCCAGGTATATGCCAGAGAGCACAGGGGTTCAGCTTATTGGAGTCTGGCTTATACTTCTTCCTCGGATGCTATTCCTAAAGAAGGCTGCAAAAACACAGTTGGGGACCTTTGTTACAAAGATCTGAACAGATCCCTGAGTCTTCATGTAGTAAGTGTGAGAGATAACCTGTCTACTCCAATGCCTCTCAGATCCCACTGTGCTGAGCAGCCATTTAAATCAATGGTCTTAGCTGGGTATTGATTTGGCCCGGTGGGTGTAAATCTGACCTTGACCCTCTTTAATCCTGATGCATTAGCCACAATTTCATCAGCACAGAGCAAAGACTCAGAGGGCGGACTTTGGGAGCCTGGGTTTGACAGCGTGTGCCGCATTCTCCACTTTTTGGATCCAGCTGTACTGAAAACATAAATCAGAGCTTTGCATTTTAAGTGTTCACAGGCTGCATCTATATATATGTAATAAGTAAAATATATAAGAAATATTGCAATATATTCAGACTGGGGTGCATAAAAAGGGAGTGATTCCAGCTTCTGGCCCTTCCTGACCACCACATTAAAAAAGCCACAGAAGAAGGATAGATTAAATACAAGTGCAGGATCCCGACAGCATGCAAAGTTGTGAGAGGAGTTTTGTGTGTTTGCTGAATGCACCACACTCCCCACTTGGCCATGGCAGTCCTTGCTGCCTCTGGCAGAGCCGATGCAGAGCGGATGACACACCATGTGGACAAGGAAGGGGAAAACATCTGATGCCTTGTTCTGCTCATGAAGTCAGTCCAAGCCTAAAAAAAAAGAAACCAAGCCAGCTACTCAGCTCAAGGCAAGGAGCCCCCTCTTTCAGCTCTCAGGCTCTTGCATGTTTTTTACTCTACCTCTCGTGTTTACTATCATGTTGGGCACAAACATATTTGTTGTTAGGAGGAGCCCCAGGCAACATTAGCTATCTAGAGAGCCAGAGCAGAGCAGGCTTGATGCAGAGGTTGCTTCGACTAGAAATTTAGGGCTGATGGGAGTGAGGACTCAGCACCAGATTCATGTGGAGGAGTCAGGCTCTGAGCAGCAACACCAAAATTGCAGTGTCAGTGAAGCCTGCAGCCCATGTTCCTGCAGTTCCCATGCAACCCACAGCAAGACTTGGTCCCCTGATGCTAAGCCTTGTAGAAGTCAGGTAGACAGCGAGGAGCATTCCAGGTTAGCCACGAGGGAACGGTCACTCAACAGCCTTGGGGCACTTTCCAAAGGCCACATCTACAGAGCACAGCACAGAAACATCTAGTCTGTGTTGAACGACCTTGCTCTGTGGATGGCATCAGCAGCAGAGGAGTAAACCGCCTTGCCGCAGCTGGTATCCCTTGGGTGTCCATGCATTGAGCTAATTTCTCTCTGTTGGTACTGCCCTCCAGGCTTGCCCAGGGATCTTTGCACAGTGTGATGCCGTCAGTCCCGCCATGTGTCAGGCACATCTGGCTGCTCAGGCAGCCTGCCAGGGAATTAGGACTGCACAGCACTAGCTTTCATACGAGCACACAGGGTTTTGAATGCCCTGTTTCACACAGGCATAGATGTGGCCTCTTTGACCACTGGGCAAATGCTCTAGGGGTGATGCTCTGTGTGATGATGGCCAGATCCTATCCGTGCTGATGTGGGAAGGATTTAGGACTCAGCTGGACAGAAATAATTCCCTTGACAGTAGGTTCAGGGAGAAAGCACACTGAAGGGAAAGTAGGTAGCATGTTGCTTCCTCATTATCTCATGAAAGGAAATTTATATCATACCCCAGGGGGGGCTAAAGCCCTTCTGGAACACATTTGCACAAGTCTGCACGGGCTTCTGGCTACATAGGGAGCAATCTGGGCTCACAGGGAGTGTATCTCTGCTCTGCCATGGTAGCTTGGTCTTGGCTTTTACGGGTGCCTGGCCGAACAGTATAAGATGGTCCTCGCCCGGTATCATGCTCCCCAGCTACAAAAACCTCCTCCAGATTTCAAAGGCTACAGAAATTCCAGTCTCTGTTCCAACTGTGTTTGTTTTCTTTGGGTTCCTCTCCCCAACTAATTAGCTGTTGTGTTTATTGGAAATAGGAGACACATTCCTGACAAACGTGGAAGCGCTGTGTTTAATGGAGCCCTTCGAGAAGGTTAGAGTGGGAGCATTTCTTGAACAAACAAGTCTCACACTGCACCATAATCTTCAAACTGAAACGAACCGCTGGCTCCCGATAGCGGTGGGGATTGTGACATGTGTAATTTGCATAAGACCTTCACTAAATAATCGTTAGGAGGCCAATGAATATAAAAGAGGCTTGGCTCTTATCAGGTTTGATCTCAGAAGCGCTCACAGGAAAAAATTGTTAAGCATCTACATGAGCAAAACTCTTTGTCTTCTTCAGTTCAATTGCTACTTTCATTTGTCTTTAATAATATGGTATTTGCTCACTCTTAGACAGCCGTTTGCTAGGCTGTTCAAATCCAAGGCTAATTTGCTCAGACACTTGGCTCTCCCAAAGTGATCACTAAAACTCTTGGTACACAGAGTACTTTTCTTGAATGTTAAAGCATTTAAAGCTTTATTTTTTTTCTTGACCATGCCTTGAGTAAGTATTTGCACCTAGTCACAGACAGCGTAAAAACAAGCTAATGTTTCAACTAGGGAATGTTTTACACCTCGTTACACAGGTGGAAACGGCACACGGGTAGAGCAGGGCCGGGCTATTCCCAGTAGGTCATTTTCTTGTTCTGGTCAGCCCTTAATTTAGGCCAGCCCTGCCCCTCAGAGGTATGTGCAACCACGCCACTGGCTCTTGCCTATTTCTGGGGGCTGCTGCTGAGTTTGCATCATGCAAAGCCTGGAGCTATTTTCGATACAGTTTTGGCCACAGAGCAAAGGCAGGGGCTTTCCATGCATGGCCTCTTATGGGGGCACCAGCTTGGAAGTCCCACCAGAGAAAGATCTCACCGGTGGGTCAAGGGTCTGTCTGACCTGAGATCACCCACAGTACAACCAAGGCTCACCTGATACTCACTGTCTCTCAGCACACAAAGGAGAAAACCAGCCAGTGTCAGGTCCCACCACATTTGACTCCCTGGGCACTAGTGCTTCAGTCATCAGGGGATGGTCCACAGCTGCAGATTAGACCTTGGGGTTTTTTTGCCAGAGGACATGAGGCTGCTTCTGAGCGGTAAATCTGTGTTTTGGGCTACCTAACAGCACGTCTCTTTCTCCCTGCCTTGCTGTGAATGATGAGAAAGCCCGAAGCCAGAAGGGATCGTTGCGTTTTCTCCTCCAAGCTCCAGGATATGGCAGACCACATCTGTTTGAGGTCCAGCACCCGGGAACTGATGGCAGCATCAGAAAATGATCTGCCTGGATCTGAGGAGATGGAGCGTGGTCTCCTCCCCGGAGCAGTTTATTACCTTCACAGTTAGGGGGAAAACACAAATCCTTTTCCCTGGCTGGAGTTTGTCTGGCTTTGCCCTCCAGCACCAGTTCTTGCTATGCCTTGCTCTGATAGATTAAAGACCCCTCTAGTAGCTGGTATTATTTTTTTTTTTCCAAGAGAAAGTACTCATGTGCCATAATGTCCTCTCAATCTTCTTTCCGATAAGCTAAACAGCACAAGCTCTGTAAGTCTCTTGTAAGCCATTTCTTCCAGCCCTCGTATCATTTTTGTGGCTGTTTTTGGCACCTTCCTCAATTTTTCAACTTCCTTCTGAAAACGTGGGCATCAGAACAGTACTCCGTGTTCCAGCATTGGGCTCGTCAGCTCAGACGCTGTCTAATCAGCAGGACCATTTCCAGTGTCAGTGTCTCAGAGGAGGGAGAGGGGGAGGGAGGAGGAATCCCTGGCAGCAAGCTGCGCTTTGTCGAGGGCCCTCTGCTTTGGGATTCACACTCTTTTTCCAGCTACAGAAACCAGCCTCTGTCAGAGCACATCTGTTTTCACAAGCTGTCTCCCAGAAGTGCAAGAAGACCTAGTGTTGTACCCTCCAGGACTCCTGTTTGGGCTGCCCTGGGCTTCAGCTGGTTTTATGTTTGCTTCTGCGTCATGCAAATATGCATACAGAAGGCTTGATGGTCACATTTCACAAGCCTTAAAAATCAACAGTCTAGCCTAATCCAGCTCTCCTCTCCCTCCGGGCTTTGTAAGAGGTAAGCCTGAACAATCATGAGTCTCAGGATGCCGGCCTGAGGCACATCTCTGCCCGTCTGTGTGGGGGCTGCACGGCTTACAACCAAACAAGAAGTTATTTATAGCAATTCCCATGTCCTCAGCAGTTCTTTCTTTCGAGGATGGTGTCACCGTTCCTTTACCGCCCCTGTAACCACGCCAGGGCTGAGCTCTTACACCGGTTTGCAAGCCATCCGGGTGCAATCCAGGCAGCATGGGAACAGATGAGTGTTTGGTTGTTGGCATCCCTGTATCCAGCAGGGAGGCAGGGAGTGCAAAGGTGCCATTGCAAGCCATCTGCAGCGACAGCCTCTCTGTTTCTTACTGCTCGAGCAGGGCTTCTTGTTGTAGATGGACGAAATCACAAGATCCTGTGCTTTGCTTTTGGCCCCACTGCACTTCTCCAGCTTCTCCCAAACTTGCATTTGCACCCAGGAGCAAATCCCTCCACCAGGAGTCCTGATAAAATAGATGTCATTCATTGATAAAGGCTCTTCCTCTTATTCCCTGGACCTGAGACTTCCAGGCTCCCACTCAGAAAAGCAGGCTTTCCACAGTGCTACATATTTGTTAGTTGACGGTTGGACTTGATGATCTTAGAGGTCTTTTCCAACCTTAATGATTCTATGATTCTATGATATTTCATCAGTGCATGAAAAGACAACCCATCCAGAAGGACAACCAGAGAAGTCCTCCCAACATCATGCTAGTGGTTGCATGCACAGGCAAGGCTGTATGGCTTTGCAAAGCAATAGATTACACCAGCAAAGCGAGTGAAGTAATGTCTTATTACAAGAGACACGCTTTTCCAGTGCTTTCCTAGAATGGAAAACGCTTTCAAATTTAGTTTCATGAACACCACCCTATTCATTAGTAAAGTCACAGATCACCTTCTACTGCCTACCATCAGACAGCCACTTTTCGTAAAAGCTTTTTTTTTCCCCCACAGTGGTCTTATTCTTTCAATGTAGAAATAAGGCCTAAAATAGCATGTTTCAGAATAAATTCTCTTCCCGGTTACGTGAGTGTAAACTTTAGGTTTCGCCCCCTTGACGCCTTTGCTATTCAGTCTGTGTTTCCAATGGAGCAACCAAACCAAGTGGGGACTCTCAGCCCCAGGCCTGCATGAAATGAAAGCTGTTGCTGAGACCTGTCAGGAGAGTCACACACTTCAGTGATTGCTAATCATGGAACAAATGAGGGAACACTTCAGATCCAGCCAGCTACTAGCATCGTCACCAAAGGAAACATTGAAGAAATAGACCAAAAATGGAAAAATCTTTGGGAATGAATCCAGATTTTAGGGCAGGTTTGATACACATAGTTGTGAGTGAAGGCTCTACCCATCAGAGCAATGTGAGGTTTTCCTTTTTCCTCCCCTTTTCTCCATCTTTATGGAGCTGAGGAAAATGACCCCGAGGCTTAGTACCCACAGGTGCTCTGGGAACAATACCAGCCTGGGCTGAATTCAAGATATGCCCGGAAAAAACATTACTCATTGCTGCTAGACATTTTTATGGACCTCCTCAATGTATCCCTCGAGTGTCTTACAAATATTAACATACGAATCCTCACGCTTCCTTCCTCTAAGAGGCTGTTACTGCCTAGACTTTAAAAGTAAGGAAGCTAAGGCCGAGAGGTGAATAGACTGGCCAAGATCACATAGGAAATGTGTGATCCTTGTGGTCTGGACACTCCTGGCCAACAAAACCTTAACCTGGCTTCTTGTCCACGGCAGATAAGGAAGCGGAAAGGTTTGAGTCATGATTTTAAGGGAGAGTTTCCACCGTGTCATGGAGGAGCAGCTTTACCGACCCATGCATAGAGCAGCACAGGGCTGGTGTGTCACCATCCCTGTAGAGGACGGTGGGACATGGACCCCATGGGCACATGGCAGGATGAGAGCTCTCCCTGTGCAGGCATCCCAAAGCAATTATCTTAGGAGTCTGGTGGAGACTTCTGCACTTTTATTTTATTTTTATTAGGACTATTATAAAGGCAGGTGCTTTTGTCCCTTCCTATCCAGCTGGATAAAATTCAAGGGCAACTTAATAAACCCCTCTGCATACTCTATGATGGCTTTGCCTCGTTTAAAACTGGCACCGGTTTAAAGTTCAATATCTCGGACTCCGCTCCAGCTTCTTCCCCGAGATGACAGTGAAAATGGCAGCGCTTGGAGGAATTACTGGCTGGAGCACAAACTCGGGCTGTATGATTTTCATTAGCACTAACAAGCGTCAAGCAGCTGACGTCCTGCTTAGGAAAATGACTGCATTCATCCCAATGAAGTACTCATCCCAAATCGACGTACTAGCGGAACAACGGGCTCTGCAGCCCTGGCTTTCTCAGCTCTGCAAAGGGATTTAACTCTCCTGGGGTTTTCCTTTTTTTGGTCTGTTTTGGTGATGGTGACATTTGATAACAAGCCTGTGTATAATTTGGAGTCTGCTTTTCCAGCTCCCCCAATCACATCAGCCCATGGCTCCTGAAGCTGTAAACTGTACGCAAAATCTCTCTTTGGTTTTTAAGACGATTTTATGAGTCTCTCATCACTGCAAGGAACACTGAAAAAGTGAAAAGCACTACACAGTCCAACCTTATGTATTGCAGCCAGCCAGGAAAAGTACCCCACGTTATGTTTGTTTTTAAAAAAACCTTGATGGAGATGGTTTTTTCCTCCAGTTAATCTCAAGATGCTGTGGGGCCTGACTTAAAATTTTTGGGTGGTTCAAAGCTTCTGGGAGAAGGAAGCCAGCAAGAGGCCTGTGAATTGGCTTCTACAGAAGTTGGGGAGATGACAGAAGGATGCTTAAATTAAACACCCTGCAGCGCAGGCAGGTCCCCGGTGCAGCAGCAGGAGCTGTTGCTCTGCCCTCCAGCCATCCCCATGTCTGCTCCTTCTGCCTGCAGAGGACGGGCCGGGTGCCTGCCCTCACCCCACAGCTGAGACAAGGATGCTCTGCTGACCCTGCAGCTCTCAGCCATCTGCTATCCTCCTCCTTCGGCACCGAAAAGCCTGTCCCTGACCCACTGGGGTGCCCCATGGAGCAAAGTCCTCAGGGGAATCACTGCCTGCAGGTTGGCTGACATTTGCCCCATTGTAGGTGGAGGTACCAAGGAGATGATAACCAGAACAAGTGGGAGAGAAAGGGAGGCAGGTTCATCTTCCCCTGTGGCCCCACTCTGGCCACCATGCTTGGTCCACCAAGCTTGCACGCTCTGCTGCACGCATTCAGGGGTCCCGTAAGTTTGTTAATTGAGCTGAATTGAGTGAATTTATTACTCAAAAAAAAAATCAGAGAACTGCTTAACAGATAGCTGTGTGAGCTCCCGCCCCACTTTGCGGTCAGCAGCCCTGGCAGAAGTTCCCTCTGGTGCTGCTGCCCATCCCGCCATCACCGTCAGCCCTTGCCTCACCCTCAGGGTGAGGGGTGATTCATGGTCTCCACCACGCTCCATCACCACTAGATCTCCAGAGGAAACCTGCTGAGCTCTGCAGGTCTGGCGTGGTTCGTGCTCGCAGCTCATCTCCGCCAACGGCCGCTGACGTTAGTTTTCACTGGCAGCCATAGCTCACACTGGAGTCCGGAGAAATGAGGCCATTGCACCTTTCAAAGCAGTGTGGTAACTGCGGGGACGGTTTTATTCTCTCTCTAGCCAAGCGAGCAAGAGGCAATAAATAACATCCCCATCCAGGGAAAAGGCAGACATTATATGTAACGGGGGAATCCAGCCACGGTGGTGAGTAGAAGGACTGGCTTCTGAGGAGAGACTGGCGAGATGAATAATAACATATATATCTTAGCTAAATGGCAGCCATGAGAGGCAGAACTCGAATCTATATGTTTTTCAAGAGCATATCCTAAGATGAAGAATATTTAGTGACAGGCCAAGGGGACAGCAGTCAAGAAACTGATGGTTTTTCAGTCTGTCTTAGTAAGAAAAATAAAGTCCATGTAGATATACTGGAAGTGATAAACGCCAAGTAAGGAAATGCCTGAAGAGTCTGAACACAGACAAAGCAGCCAGGATGGAAACAGTAAGTTTGCCTTTGTGGTGAGTGACAGGGGATGGCTTATCACAGGGCTTTAATCATTCATGTTAAAGTAATACCAAAGAAACAACCAAAGACCAGAGTACCAGGCTCTATACATCCTGCAAGATCTTCCCTGCACTAAAAATTGGTAGCTTAAGGTATCAAATGAAAGGTGAGGGATGGAGACAGGCAGACACCAGGGTCTTATGAGGGGAGGACCAGGCAGCTCTTGCACTGCAGCAGGCAGTGGGCTTTGCTGTCAAGCCCTGGGCAAGGAACTTAGAGAGGGCAAAAATTATTTGCTTGGGCAGATCTCCTTCCTCCTGACAGTGAGAGGGAGCAGGGAAGATATTTGTGCAATGATCTGAGAAGGAAGGACTGGCATGTCCATTGCGATGACACACCTGCACCATACCCTCTCCTTCCAGCGCTCTGCTCCTCCTCTTGCAGAGCTCAGTGAATGACATGGGGTGAGCTGGCACCCTTCTAGGCTGGGGGAGTGAGACCTACAGCCCTAGTCCTGGGGGCATCCAGGCATGGCCCACTTTTCTGGACCCCTTCTTCCATACTCAGGACAATCTTGGGAGCTTAGGATAGGTTGAGAGGCCACATTTGCAAGCAAGGGGTTGTTTTAGGCAACAGTGAGGAACCCAACCATATCAGATGAAAGTGCTGGTAGGAAACACGGAGGGAAGAAGCCACTTAGGAGCTTGCAACTCTCTTAAAGAGAGAGGAGGAGAAAAGCAAATGGAATTTGGCACCAGCCATGAACCCCCAAGAGTCAGAGGCCTGAAGAAAGAGATGGCATCTCCTGCGATCGCAGTGAGCAGCACACCGTGCAGGTGTCCTGGATGGATGCAGAGCTAACCTTTTCCCACAGCTCCTTTGCCCCCTCCTTGGTTCTTTCATCCGCCTGTGACCTGCTTCATCACAGGGGCTGGGAAAGAGCTTACCAGAGCGATGTGCTCTCTCCCCGTCGGCTGGCAGGACCCATGGTGCTGAACGACACAACCAGCTGTCCCCCAACCTTCCTCCCCAGGGCGCTCCTCTTGAGCTGCTGTTCCCTTGGAGATGTCCGTGAGCCACCTCAGCACCAGTAAATTGATCCTGCATGGATCTGCAGGTGACACAGACCAGGCAAAACATCCTTGGGGTGTTAAAGCCCCAGGCGGTGTGCGGATGCTGACTTGCCTCAGGAGCAGGTTGTGTCACCCCGTTGTGTTACCCACCCTGTCTGGAACATAGTCCTGCTGGGATGTTTCGAGGATCATCCTCTGACTCTGCCACCAGCTGCTCTCTGTGTCCCACAGGCTCTCCCAGGCTCCTGTGTGAATTTCTGAACCACACACTCATTTGACAAAAATCAAGTCGGACACTGCCATTTTGGTTGATACACTAAGAGAATAGTTTCATCCTTAAAGATAAATACCTGCATCCCAAGTTCGGTTTGTATTAGAGGGCACAGTCCAAGGAGCTAGGGCGAAAGTATCCCAATTTCCAGCCATGCTGCCGACTTGTTACATGCCCTTGGTCTATTCACTCAAATTCTTCACCTCGTTTTCCCTATTTATAATGGGTTGGGGGTAAGGATGTCGCCTCCCCTGAAGCTCTGCAGAAACAGGGTCTATGCTGTGTAAAACACACACACTATATGGGGCAGTGCAAGCAGAAATGTTTCTCTGTCGTCCATACACACTGAGGGCTCACTTGGAGAAGGCAAAATCATGAAGCAGCAAGTATGGAAGAGAGAGAAATCTAATATAACACATTCTTTAAGACAAGTATTTGACTTCTAGAAGCCATCAGAGGATGTTTAATGACAGACTGAACATGTCCTCTGCCCCATGCTGATCAAAAAACCTGAAAAAGCTCTAATCAAATGCTCGTGAGCACTCTTTTCCTACTGTAAAAATGGAGTTTAATTAAAAACGGAGAGACAGAGACTCAGCTGACTCAGTGGGACTTTGGCCCCTGCCTCGCAGAGCACTTGAGGACATGTTTTAAGTCTCAGCTGATGACTCTGGAGTATCAGCTACTGTCTGGCTCCAGGGTGGATTCCCCACCATGTTTAAGGGCTGTGCTGTTGGGGGATGGATTTAAGCACATGCTTAATATTAAGCATGTGCCAAGCATCTTGCTAATTCAGGGCTTTTCTGAGAAGGTGCTGGTGTCGTCGTTTCCCCTTGGAGCCTGTCCCTGTGCACATGTGAGCAGACCCATCACGACAGTCTGGAAGAGAAAAGCATTTTGCAATGCTTTTCCAGACAGTAAATTCAGGACAAATTTATTTGGTTTGAATATTTTGGCACTTGTGAATGTAAAATTCTCCCGTTTCCATTTTCCTCCGTTTTCCACTTAGAACAATATCAATATCAAACTGCTCATGGACTGAGCTCTCCAGTCTTTGGGTAAAGTAAGTCTGTAAACAGGCAAAGGTATTTGCAATAGCCCAGGGCAGAGCTGGACCCAGCACATCTTAACACATCTGTAGCTGCAGGAGGCAGGATGGGTCCAAATTGTTCCCAAGTATCCCAACACACCAGCCCTGGGATAACAGGGGCTGATGGTAGAGGGTCCCATGTTCATTCTGCTGCTGGAATACCTCTCCCCAGATCTTTAACGGCTCATGCCTGTCAGAGAGGACCTCCAGCTGCCAAGGAGAAGATGAATCGAATTAATAACTTTGACTCATCCTCATGAGCAAAGGACCAGCTGCATGGTCGTGCCAGAGAAGACCACTGGGAGCCTACAGCAGGACAGACAACCTGTGGGACAGATGGCAAAAGCTGCAAACAGCCTGCAGAGATGATTGCTCCCCAGGGTGATGGTACTGATGCCCAGAAGGATACTTTAGTCCACTCTCTTGTCCTGGGGTGATTTCAAGCCAGCCCTTGTCTGCGTGCAGAAGATGTGCTTAAATCCCAGTTGAAGGTGCTAGAATAGCAGATAGCTGGTGGCTCTGGGACCCAGCATGGGATACCAGCCTGCATTTAAGGGGTCTAACTAGCAAATTAGACTGCCTCTCCCATGTTCTCTGCCTGCCCAGCCTCATACTGTTCTGCTCATGACCTGTGCTGCTGCTGAGTCCAATGCTCAGACCCAAAACCCATCACTACTGCCTGTTCCTTGAGGGACACTGGAACGACCTGCCTGATGGGGAATGTCATAATTAACGCTGCCTGTACGCTGCTGAAATGTTAACGCTTCTATTAACACACTTTATTGACTTGCTTTTAACACCACAGGTGGCTTTTCAAGAGCTCAGGCTTGATTTAAATCACATCCACTGCTTATTGCTTTAATTATGGAAATGGCCAGAGCACCGGAGCACATTTCTGGAGCCAGACTCTCATGAAAAGCAGGAGGGAGGCAAAGCTGCATGGTTTTATTTTCTAAGCAGGTATACAGAGATTAGGAACAGCAATGGGCATGGATGCCTCTCCACAACCTGGCTCAGACCTTCTTCAAAGATTTACCATGGGCATAAAGGGAATCCACAACTTGGTGTTTTCTAACGGTGTTAAATTGTGTCTGTGGTGGAGCTGGGGTGAGAAATACAGGGACTCTTTAGCTCAGAGCCGAGGGCTGTGACCCAGCTCTGGCCCCATTATTGCTGACAAAACCTGGATCCCATCAGGTCAGAAAGCCGCCGAGGCGTAGGACCACAGTTCCAGCCTCTGGACAAGAGCAGGAGCCTCCTCCGGGTCCATCTGCAGGGAGATAACCGGTCCCAAGGCTTCACTGTTCTGCTCCCGACTGCAAACCCCAGCCAGCAGGAAACAAGTCCTCTGCCATGTCAACCCTCCCTCGTGTTACCTCTCATCTAAATATAGCACTGGATCCTGCAGGGAAGGCAGCTCAGTGCAGAGGAGCAGAGCAGGCAGGCGTTCCTCCTCCAGCTCCCCCCACTCTCCCTCCACCAAAGGGCAAGGGAAAGGGGCACATCTTCACTCTACACCTCAAAAACTGCTGCGATGAAGGAAGCTGTAGAGGTGCCTCCTTGCCTTTTAATGCACAGCATTCGGCTTTCCTGCAGGGTCCCTTCACTTTCCGGGGTCTGAGGTTGGAACATGCAAGGCCAGTGCAAACCCAGAGCAAAGCCCTCACTGCGCAGGGCGGCAGCGGGACCTGTGTGCGCACTTACAGATGTGCCTGGGTTCAGCCTCAGCAGCCAGGGTCTGCACAGAGAGTGTGGAAGATGGGATACCCCTGCATGACCATCATCGCCTCTGACCCCATCATCCCAGTGCAAGAGGATGTGATTTCCCTGCCCCTCAGTGCCTGCAGGGTTGCATCCAGCCCTTGGTTTCCATCACACAGCCTCCGACATCGCTCTTTCTGTGTACCTCTCACTGCCTGATGCAGAGGCATTTCACAGCTTCTCCCGAGCCTCCCCCAAGCACGTTCCCCTCCATTCCCCCTCCCCTTCGCTCTTCCACCAGTGCTCGGACTTTGAGGGAAAGCCTTTCTCCCTGTTATTTTCTGCATACCATTCATCGCACTCAGCCCTTGCGCTGTCATGCAAAACTGTGAGGAATGAACCAAATGATAAACCAGCCGGAGCCAAAGCATGGAGGCTGCAAACCCCCCAGTTATATTTCGGAGCCATAAATGACACCCTTCAGCAATGGTCTAAGTAGGTCATTAAAAAGCGAAAACACTGGAGAAATGTTCAAAAAGCAGCATCCCTTCCTCTCCCTCCTCCCTCACTGCAAGGGACCTAAATCACAACCACGTTACCTGTGTGCTAGTCTGTGGTTATTTATGCCAGATATTTTTGGCATTGCCTCTGCTATGGCTGTAAATTTTTATTACCTTGGCTGAGCTGACACCCTGCCAGAGAAGTTTGTTATGGGATAAAGTGAGTTACCCTGGTGCAGGGATGTGGGGTGGGTGGCTGGTGCATGGCGGGGGGGTGGCAGGGGCTGCATGTGTCATATTGGCTTGAGCTGGGAAACATCTGTGTAGTCTCAGGTCCATTTCCACAGTCGCTGTCAAGCTAAAGGGCTGCTTGACTCAAAAAAGTACCATCCCCTGAGCACAAATGTGGGAGGAGAAGGTGAGGAGCACGTCCTCAGAGCTATCACAGGTAAGGACCAGAAAAGACTGGTCCACAGGTACAGCCTGGTACTTTCTAGTAAGTTAGAGCTTATAAATCATTTTGACAAAATAATGAAAGCATGTATATGCTATGATTTATAATACTGCCTCTCACCCGTAATACCCTAGACCATAGTGCCTCTGGATACGGTGATGTATAAAACTGAGGGAAAACCAGTCTGAGATACATTGCCCTTGCAACGTGAACCCCGAATCCAGAACGACTCCAGATCAAACGTACTGCTCTGAATCAACGCTGCTGTAGGTTGGGTGACTCCATTACAGCTGAGGCCTGCTGAGATCAGAGTCTACATCATGTGAGTCAAAGAGTGGGGATCAGTCACCTTGACCTCATCCTCCGTGCTACTTGAGTGGAGCAGACAGAATAAAAATTGAAGACACGAATAGCCATCTTCTTAAAAACGTACAGTATTAAACTAGCGGGAAATCCTGTTGCAGAGGAATGACACAAATGCATATATGGGTTGAGACCTTAGCCTGACCTACAGCTTTTAGTGATGGGCAGATACCATTATTAAAGTTCATCAGACCAGACCCCATGCTGTGGAGGCCAGCTGAAAACATCAGAAAGATGTTTACTACTCAGCTTTGCTCGATGCAGTCATAAAAGGGAGAAATAAAGTAACTTAGCATCAGACTAGTCCTTTGGGTGGAAGAAGAGCATTGGCCCTGCGGGTTTAACAAGGAGGAGACCTGGAGAGTTTGGACAGAAGGGAATGACCCCTTGTCAATGTGCAGTGATCAACCACATGGGTCTTCATGAGGTTTTATTTTTATTGTGGCCCCTCTGAGGGCTAGTCGAAAAATTAACAATCCAAAATTATTGTAGGAGACTTTTACTGGGGAAGAAGGAGGTATCCAGGATTCAGAAATACTGCCCGATCTCCTGTAAGAGAAAAGGATGCAATTTCTCAATGGCTTCATCTAGACCACCCTTTGAGGACACCCCATGTGTACCTTGAGATCCTGGCCCTCTGACCAGCCAAGCCAAGGATGGGAGGGATGCATTGGTGGTCCCACCTGGGCTGTGCCCCCTCCTTTCCTTTCCAAGGAACACAGAAGGGAGCAGGAGCAGAGGAGAAGGGGGGCTCAGCCCCCTGTGAACTCAGGACACGGCCAGGAGAGAGCCATCACATGCCAGATCAGCAATGCAGGCAGAACAGCTAAATAAATGAAGAACTATTTAAGGAGGAAAATGAGACAATTTGGCTTTAAATTATTTGACTGACCCACATAATGGCAGAAAGACTAGGTTGGGAGCTTGCTTTTAAAAGTTTCCCCTTTTTTTGGTGTAGACTTGATCAGTTCTGCAATATACACATTCATTTCCCTCTCCCCTTCCAAATCATCTGCCAGTGAGTGACATTTCAGTGGAGTGGCATCCTACTGGTATATAAATGAAGCTTTTATACATTCTTGGAAGAGGTAGTCATCTTCTCAGATTCTTGGAATTCAAGTCAAAGATGAAAAAAAAAATATTTTTTTAAACCTGCAAAACTTTTTTTTTCCCTAACAGATGCTCTATGCAAATGTTGAAATAAGTATATTAATATCAAGCTCAGCCATCTGTTTAAATAATTTCTCAGAGGAAAAAAAAAATTGCAGCAAGAGTAACATGAAAAAATAAAGCTGGGTAGCAGGTTTCAACAGGGTATATCCCGTCAGATTGCATGGACTAATGAATGAGGCACGCACTGCATGGAGCAGCCCCACGTTCAGCAGAACTGGTGGTTTTCCAGCGACAGCCCTAAGCGCTGCACCTTGCACTGCTGTCGCTGCAAGATCACCCTCTATCACATTAGTTTTAATTCCTGCAAGGCCAGGATGCTACTGTTTTCCAGAGTATAAAGGGCCTGATCCAGCATCCAAAGACAGTCAGCTCAGCTCTCCATCCCAGGCTCCCTTTGGAGTTGATGGAGAGATATAGGCACTTTTAGGATGTGAATCATCTGCCATGCTTTGGGATGAGCTGAATCATGCCCTGGGCTCTTGGGGCAGGCGTGCAGGAAGGCTACAGGGCAAGGGAGGAACCTCCCAAACATCCTAACCTTGCTGCTAGGTGGGAGGGAGGAGGTCCATGCCGGGTGGCCGTCGTGCCGTGCCTTGGATGCTGTGCAAATGTTGTGGAGTCAAACCTTCTCCAAGAGTGAGGCTGGAGGGTATGCCGCCTTACTCCATCTCAGGACCCTGCATTCCCATAGGGGTCCTGTACACCTCCATCCTCAGGTGGGGTACAGCAGTGATCACTCCATAACCTGCATATTTGCCCCCCCAAACCTGTTGAGTTCCCCCCACCAGCTCCCCAAACGTGCCGAGCAATGCTGGGGAGTGCAGGGCAAGCAAACCTGCCTGGTGGGATGAGGCTACGGCACTGCCCACGCAATCAGTGTGAAACAAACCTCCAGCAAGGCAAAGGCTCATTAAAAATAATCAGCAGCCCTTTCAAGCTCCAGGAAGTGGTGCTGCTGAATGGAGCCGCTCTGAATGCGTGCAGATGAGGGGAGCAGCTGTGCAGAGTCGGCGAGCGTTGCAAACGCGTCGGGGCTGCGCATCCCCGGGGCTGATGCCTGCACTCCACAGGGGACCTGCTTTCCATCCCTGCCTCTCCCACCGGCTGTGCCTGGACCTCCACCTCCCTCTCTGTAAGGCAGAGGTGGACTTAAGCATGCTGATGTCTCCTAAAGGGAAGAACTGCAGGAGAGGCGGCCATTAACGTGGTGTTACATGCTGCAAGCACTGCTTTCCTGTTCCCAGTGTGCCTCCCTCCGCATCCCAGGGTTTAGCATCAGGCCCAAGCACTTGTCTGAACTCTTCCTTGATGACACTGAAGTGAGGATGGGGAGAAATATATCAGCCGAGGCAAGACAGGGAGTTGAATTGACTTCCATAAATCCTGTCTGCCAGCACAGATGGAAGGAAGAAACAAACAAGGGGACTTTCCCATCCCCTTCAAAAATTCTCTCTTACAGAAGATTTTGGGGGCCGGGTGGTGACCATTAGCAGCATGTGAGGTGGAGGGTCTCACCCAGCCTGAAAGACCAGTCCCCAGCCATGGGAGGGGATGGTGGGATGCACGCCTCGCCGGCGGTGGCCCAGCAGAGAGATGGCCATGCTCTGCCCATCACTCCCACCTCATTGCATCAACCCAACCTGGACCTAATCACCTTATTCCAGTTCTTGTTTGGGTTTTTACGACTGCCAAAATAAAAGCTCACTCAGGAGTTGTGCGAGCGGAACTCAGCACCAGTGACTTAGGACATAGGTGGCGGAGACAGGTCCCAACGCAAAGCCAGCCTTGGTGGCCAGGTCCCTGCCAGGAGTTTCGTGGACAGCTCTTAGTCCAGAGGAGGAATTTTCTGCATGTTTCTGGGCAGATCAGACAAGGCGTTCAGGACGCTAATGAGGCATTGAGGAACTCCACTGGGCTTGGCTCCCAGGCTGTTTTTCTAGCTTATTTTTGCCTTGGCTCATAGTTCCCAAAACATCCATCTACTCTCAAAGCCCAGGCAGGTCTGCAGGGGAACGATGCCCTTGGCTCACTTTGGGGAGGGCGTTATTTTCCCACATAAATGTGAGTCTGCATCCTACATCTGTACTTGAAAATAAAATGGGTCAGGGTCGGCTTTCTGCACTGCACATCTCACATCCTCACCTTCCTGTTATCCCAAACAGGGCTTCAGTGTCCTGCCTGCATGTTGGGAATGACACTGGGTACCATCTGCGGGAGAATTAATTGGGCTGGGACAACGCACATGCCATGGATCGTGCTGTGGATGATCACAGGAGCCCACTGTGGATCACAGCTCTGGCCCTGGTCTTGTTTAGGTTAACGGTCCAGACATAGCTGATGTGCTTTTAAGACAGAGACAAAAGCCCTTAAAGCCAATCTAAAAAGGCCCTTTCAGGACTCTCCTGCATATTATCATTTAAACTTAAGCCCTTGCGTTAGGCCAGCGCAGCGTGCTACAGGATCATCCCCAGCAAAACTAAGCAGTAGCTGTTGACCAGTCCCTGCTCCACACTTCTCAGTGCTGAGGGCCAGAGCACGGACCTTGTTGAGGCTAGAAGTGGATTTGCTCTCACTCAGTCTAACTTCCAAGTGGCCACCGTGCGGGAACTTCCATCTGGTGCTCATGGCTTGTTTGAGGTACGACAACCTCTTTTAGAAGGATAACCTACCTTGATCAAAAGACCAGAAAAGCTGGTCTTACCTTCTTTCCTCATAAATGTACAGTGAGGTTAAATCTGTAAAGTGCTGATGACTCATGTTGGGGAAGACACATTTGAAGCTGCGTGTAAAGGTAGATAAACACAGTATTTTAGCTTGCAAGGGTGGGAAACTGGCTCTTTTAGTTAATTCTCTTTAATCTATGTGATAGGTTCTCCCTTTGGAAAGCTGAAACATCTGCTTCATTGTTTTTTTGGACTACTCGTGCAGTAGAAAAGCAATTCCAGTGGTGTCAGATATGAGTAAATGACCTTTAGTTCTGTGGAAACAGCATTAGTGGGAACTCACATCATGTCCAGAGCAGTACGTCAGGAGAAATGAGGCTTGCAGCTGAGGAATTCAGCTGACAGTGCAGTTGCAGTGCCATTTCGCTCCATGCTGTTGGGAGAAACTGGCCATTGCTGTTATTTATGCATCATCCCATTGCTGTAGATGCCTTGCAGGTGGAAAGGAGGTAGGGTATCTGCCCCAGTCACCCCAGAGTTTCTCTCTGGGAATGGCCACCCAGTGCTGGATCCAGCATGATAGTCCCTAAGTCCCATCAGCACCTTATAGTTGTCTCTAAAGCCAACCTCTAAAGCAGAGTCCCAGGTGGGACCTACCCTCAGGTCACCACCCCATGGTGAATCCAACCAAAACAGCAGCAAAGTCCTCCAGACATGGAGTAACCATGAGTGGAAGCCACTCATAGCCACGAGTGGAAACCTCTTGATCTTCTCCATGCCCTGCCTAGTTTGGTGTGCGAATCTATCAGCTTTAATGACAGTGCTTGAGTAAGGCCACGGCATGACCACGGAGGTCCCAAAGGAGCGACATCGGAGCAATGCAGCAGCATATCAGTCCCATGGGTAGCAGCACCCCGTGTGATGCCGTGTGGGTGGGATTTTCAGAAGAGTCGTAGCACCTTCCCAGATAAAATTCAGGAGAGTTGATTTGCCAAGGGAGAGCTTGGCCAAAGCTTTGGGGCCCAGAGGAACCATGTTGCCTGCCCCCCCCCCCCCCCCCCCCCCCCCCCCCCNCGTTAATTACCAAAATATCAAGGCACGGTCCTACCCGCATCTGGGTGACACTCACCTCGGGGAGCACAGGTAAGATCTCACCCTCCAGAGGGAGGTGCCAGTTCCTCTCTGCCAAACAGAGAAAAAGCAGAGAGGGACGAGAGCCCTCACAGCAGCCTCAATGACATGCCTCCAGCCGGGGGGAGTGAGACCAGCCCCTGCGATCCCACCCCAGCCACACGTACTGTCTTCCTGCCTTGCATCTGCCCTGCAGAAAGCCCCATCCCGTCTTCTTTGCTTTTAGCTGCAGAACACAGCTCAAACCTCTTGCCCTCGGGGCTCAGAAACACCAGAGATCAGAGAGGTGAGAGAAGCGGCAGGGAGCAGCTTTTATTTACTGCAAGCACAGGGAATGGGAAAAAATGAAGCATTCCTGCCTAAGGAATTTTTTTTTTTTTTGAGATGTAAGATGGACGATTAAAGAATTTCCCACCCTGTTTGCAGAGGAGATGAGCATTTATGTCCCACCCTCTGGGCAAATCTCAATGCAGGTGATCACAGTTGCTGTTCAAAACCATCCCTGGGGTTTCCCTTGCATCCAGAGCCCCTCTCCTCATCCCAAACTTTTTCCCATTTACCCCAGCACGGACAAGAGTGATTGCCCATGAGATAACAGTATAACCCAAGAGGCTCAGCTCTGTCTGCAAATGCATGTAAGAAATTTCCCCTGCGCACTGCGGCTAAACCGAGTCACTCTGGGCTGAGACAGAACCGGTTTTCATCAAATATTAAGCGAGAAAAGATTATTCTTTTTTTTTCTCATTTGGGACTTTCTTGATCTCTGGCCATACAGGTCTGTTCCTCTTCCATCAAGGTGGGGAAGAAGATGCCTAAACTCAGTGCAAAAAAGGCTCCTTCCAGGTGAGAAGTCCTGGGAGGGATTATTTCAGTGCCAAAGCTTCCACGCGGGCTGTCACACTCATCCCTGCTCCTCCCCGAGCTGCCTGCTGCTGATCACAGCCCCAGATCCTGACCGTGAAGCCCTGGTGTTGCTCGACAGGTCACCAGAGCCTTTACCTCATCACTCCTATGAGTCATTTTAACTCCTTTTTTATAAAGCAAGGGCAAGGACTGCCAGCCTGGAAGCAGGAGAGCACACACAGTAGTAACAGGACCAAACAACTCCTCTAACATTAACAGCAGGTGATAGATTTTTGGTTGCTGCCTTGTTTTTGCTTTCCCCATCACCCCTTTGCCACTGTGCCTCCAGTGCCCTTTGCTTTGTGTTTCATTGTGTGTGGGGTTTTTTTAAAAGCAAAATAAAAGAGCACTTTTTACACCATCCGCACGTGGAAAAATAGCAAAGGTAGCCTTGAACAGAAGCCGCATTATGTTTGGAGTGGGTTCCTCCTGCCAGGCGTGACATGACGCTCCTTTCCAAGTCTTGGCATGTTTCAGAAAGGGTCCATCCTTCCAGGTGCTCAGGACGGCCAGGGCCAGAAACCCGACAGCTCCGCTCACGGCTGTGCACCGTCCTGTGCAAACCTTGCGGGCAGCCAGCCACGGCATGAATCACAAGCCGCATTTGCTTTCGCAGGTTCAGTCTTCTGGTGGGATTGAGGCTATTTTTGACCCCTCTTGGCTTATCCAAGAGAGGTTGGTTGTCCTACAGCCTCTGATTTAGCCTCTTGAGGATAAATCCCTTTGTCCCAGGCTTCCAAAACCTTTAGAAATGAAAATGGATGGTTTTGTTATCCCAGTAAAGGCTAGACAAAACTAGGCACATTTAATTTCAGCCCCTCACAAGGAGGTGCCCATGGAGACCAGAAGCAGCATAAGATATTTACTACCTTGGGCTCACAGTCCCTAAAGCTCACGGATCCTGTGGGGTGTGACAAGCTGTCTGGGTCTGACTATGGACACCTACTATTGAACCACTGGGTGCTCAGTGGACAAAACCAGGCGCTTCTAGAGGTGTGATTCATCTGGCATATTTTGGACACCAACCTCTTGGTATTCACTAGATCTCCGTGGCCTGCAAAGCGAGATGACATGATAAAATCCAGTGCCGGTGCCCACCCAGGGCATCCCGCCCTCTGTGCCTGGGAGAAGCAAATGGAGATGACAAGGAGACACCCAGACACCAGCTGGGGAGCTTGTTCCCATCCCCGTGCAGGAGACCAGACCAACCCAGTGACAGCACCTACGCAGAGCCCAGTGCAAGGGGAAAGGAGACCCAGGCAGCAAAATATCTCAGCAGAGCTCTGGACCTTTGAGCACATGAAGTATTAAGATGTTCCCTAGCATTTGGGTGCATAAATATTAAATAAGCTGCAGCGAGGAGGAGAGAGATGTCTGCGCTGTTGGCACCCTGGGGCAGGGAGCAGGAACCAGGCTGTTGCGTACATCCCGATATAGCCTTGTGCCAGGCACAAAATGACCCGTGGGCTTGGACAGCAGCACCGAGCATCCCGTGGAGGGTTTCTGCTTTCATACTGTAGCTTTTTGACAGAGGCTGGCCCTGAGGTTCCTGCTTGTTGTCCGGACCGAGACACTTAGCAAATCCCATGTAGCTAATTACACTCCAGTTCAATGCCTCGTAGCCTCTGGTACCGTTTCTTATGTTAATTAGCAGTACCCAGCAGGGGAGCACGCATCCCCACCATGTCTTGCTTTCCCCTCACCACGAGTGAGAGATGAAGACCCGCTGATGGGAGCTCTCCTCCGTGTCCCACAGAGATGGGAGAGGGGGACACGCCCCACCACACAGCTGGACTTGCTGCAGGTCATTTTTTTGTAGTACCAGAAGGAACCAGGTCGGCGGGTGTAGAAAATGTCCCTTGTCAGGACCTTGCACACAGCAGGAAAACTCACAAGATGGGTTACGGTGTGGGCGGCCGGTTGCAGAAGGAACAGACATCCCTTCTCCTTGGGCCAAGACTTCTGGCCTTGTTCCCTATGGCATTACCATGCTGCAGTGTTTCCCGTGGGCTGAGTGGCTCGTAGCACCTTTGAGGATCTGTCTGTGCATTAATTTAGTCCAGATCAATCTTCTCCTCGTCCTGTCAGGGCCGGCTCAGCTGGCAGCATCTGAAGCCCCTTGACGGCATATGAAATCTAAACAGCACTGATGCAGGCACAGGTGGGGGACAAGCAGCCACTGAGTTTGCTGCAAAACCATTACATCTTGGCTTGGGAGGAGGAGACTGGAGGCAGATGATCTCTATCTGGCATGATCCCAGCAGTTCCTTGGCACCAAGCACACAGCTGGTGGCATGGGGCACGGGGAGGGCTTGCATACAACTGCAGCCGTGAAACAGAGGTGCCTGAAGCCCTGATGGGCTGAAGAGCCAGCAGAGTGAGTGTGGGTCTCGGCTGCTGCAAGCTCACCTGCAGAGATGTCTCCAGGATGGTCAAAAGGAGTTGGACACACCCTGTGGGGCACCTGCAGCCAACACACCTCTTCTTTCAGCCAGGAGATGGTCGGACACTAGGGCTCAGACCCAGATCACTTGGCTGGTTGTCCCTCAGGCTGGGTCTTTGGTTCCAGAGGAGAGGACACTGGTGGAAGTGTGTGGCAGTGGTACCAAACCCCATAAAGGCACTAGAGGCCTGGGAGAAACAGAGGGGACCTGCAGAGTGGCAGACTTGGATGCAGTGTTGCAATGAAAGCTGGAGAGCAGCAAAGACGTTGGTCTGGACCCTTCTTCCCCTCTGCAGCAGGAGGAGAGCATCCTCAACTCGTGACCACTGGTTCTCCAGAAATGCATCCTCTCGATGAGCACCTGCGGCAAAGGGGAGGCAGAGTCTTTCCCTCCAGAGCTCTCCTCCCATGAGGGTCTGCAGGGACCTGACCATTCATACCAGCTAAAATCCAGCCAAACAGCTGTCGGGGTCCTGCACGGTGAAAAATCCCCAAACTCCAGCCCGCAGCTAGTTAAAACCCACTAATATCCACAGGCACCCAGAGCATGGGGAGGCCCTGGAACACCCACTCACCAGCAAAGGTGCCAGGGTCCTGTCATGGCTCCCTCGCCATCTGTCTCAGAAAGCTGCAGTTGTTGCCTCTCTCCACCCCACCCCAACAAATTTTTTCTTTTCTCCTTGGATTAAACAAACCCTGCGGTGTTTCCAAGCGTGACTAATTCCATAATGACAGCAATATCCCCTGCCTCCCATGCAGTCCAGGAAGGTGCCAAGTGCCATTAACGTGCTGGTACACATTGCTATTGCATAATCAGCTGGATCTTCCTGGGGGAAAATGAGCTGAATTAAACAGTCTCCTTCACTGGAATAGCAGGGACCAATGGGGATTTCCACACGAGAGATTGTTATAAAAGGAAAATCCATATGACACCGTCAGAAACAGCCTTGAAAAAGTGCTGTTGCCTGACAAATGCCAAAAAGGAGTCTGTATCTCTATCTAACACACATTTATGTGGATGTGAAAGTGAAGGGGCTCTTTTCTTCAGTCCTCCCATGCTTCTTATGCTGTTACTCTCACACACTGCGTAGTTCTGTTCGTTTCTTCACTCCAGGACTGAACCTGCTGCAAAGGGTGTAGCAGGGTTTATCCAACACCACTTGAATTGAATTAAGTTGGAACGTGCCCCATGTATCTGTTCCTCACCCTGGGCTGCTAAAGGGAAGTCTGGACAGCCCTGGGACCACACCTGGAGAGGCCGAGCACAACCCCAAGACTCCTGGTGAGATCTCGGCACGATGCTTTGCCCCTCGGTTACCCCATCTCTGCAAGGAGGGGTGGCGATGTGATGTGGTGTTTGACATGTGGCTGTCACACATGGAAGAAAAGGACTGGCTTAGTCTCTTTCCCATTATCCCAGAGTGATTTTGGGCAAGTAACTAGGTAAAGAACTGAATTAATTATTCTGTTTTGGCAAGGAAGATGCTACACCTAAAGTCTCAGTACTGATGCATTGCCACTGAAATGTACGGGAGGAGGGAGGAAACCTCACCTGCAATACCTCTAACATAATTCCCTTCCTTCTGCCCGAAATTGAAAGCCAATGACTGGAAATGCAGCCGAGAAAGGCTTTAACTTCCAGCAGTTAAGTGCTGAAAACTGACACACCTGATGATGGATAGCGAAGCATCTCTTTAATTTCATTACAGGTGCCAGTGATAACAGCTTTTGTTGGCTCTGATTTCTGGGCTGGCTCTCCTGAATCGGGGGCAGGCGATTCCCCATCCCTTCCTCCTGGGATTCACGGCGCTGGGTACAGCCCTACGCTGACGTTCCTGCGTACCCCTGCAGTCCCTCTTTGCTCATCTGCTAAATTTCCCTGACTTGGAAGCACTAACCCCTACGCGGGATGTATGAATGTTCCAGATGACTGTTTATTATTAATACGTTTCTATACGTGTGTGAAAGTCCCTGAACCTCCAGATGCAGATTTTGTATTGCTTCCCTTGGCCGGCTTTCCCCTCTCTCTGCAGAGCACAACGCAAATGTGTTTCTAGCAGCACGTAGAGGCTAACGAGCAAAGAGGGACCAGATCAGCCTTTGGGATCCTTCTTTCCTTGTGACCAAAGGTGTTTTCTAGGTGATGGCCGATCAGCTAATTGGAAGTGTTACATGGATTATTTCCTGCCTACCATGGTTTTTGTTTTATAGCCTGAAGAATGGTTTGCTCACATCAGGTTGGTTTGGGAGATGGATGTTGGTTAGGACGTCATCCAAGTAAATCCAACATTCACGTTTAATAAGAGCATTACGTGTTTGTCAAATGCTTGTGGAAGAACTTTGCAATGTTTTGTCAGTATGATTATCCCCATCTTACAGAGAGGAGACAGTGAAAGGCAGACCACAAGTGGAACAGGCGCAGAGCTGGGACTAGCGCTGAAATCACGACTCCCGGCACGGTGCATTTCCCTGTGATTCATGTAGGAAACAGGAGGACAAGAAGGTTTTTAGGTGAATCTTTTTTCTGGGGAATCAACAGCCTTCCCAGGTTACCACCAAGACTTCTGTTTTTTATTATTTTTCAGCTCAGCCAGGCTGGATGAATTGTCCTCCAGTGTAAGCACCAGAGCTGCCTCTGATGCTGCACTTTCAGATAGCTTTGATCTACAGCACAGCAGTTGCCCAGGGCTTTTTGCTGGAGCAACTGAGCAGACAGCTCTTAGTTTCCTCTCCCATAAAGAAGTTTGCCCCAGGCTTTGGTGTACACACGTCCAGAGAGCCATCACCACATGGGACACACACACACAAGCTTCGCTCCGTGTTCCTGACATCCACTTCCACAGCTCCTGCACTCTGTTTGACTTCCACTGGGAATGTAAAATGCCTCTTGGCTGTGGAAGGACCCTGGGCATGTTTTACGCTCTTACCTGTTGAAAGAGGAGGGAATGGTTAATATGATGGCGGCCTGGACAATGTCAGGTGGTTCACATACACACATACCCCCTCCTTCTCACAAACGGCCCATTACAGGAAATCAGATTGACCTCCACTTTATTTACCGTCACCATCACTTGCTCTGCCTTGTCAGAGATCGATGACTGTTCCCAGTATTTGCTCCCCCAGACCTCAGTCAAGAAATGCTATAAGGCCCCGCTGTCTTTTTGGAGAGATGCAATCACAGAGCTATAGGCAATTGGCCAGATTAATTCCTGATTACAACGCAGAATATATGGCCAGTGATTTCTCAAATCCCACAATCAGCTGTTTTAGGTAGCCATAAAATATAATACTGCTCATATAATGAATGAAATCCATCTGAAACACCAGGAGAATATAGTCCCTTCTCTTAGGGATGCCTCTCCATTCCTCTGACCTTCCTCACAGATCTCTTCTGCACGCTCCTTCGGGTTGAAATCCCCCCCCTTCTACCCAGGGGACCTGCATGCAGCATTCAGGATGAAATTTTCCAAGCTCTCCATAAGCACGATAGAAACACTCCCTGATTTTGAAATCCAGGTTTTCCTGGCACATTTTTCTGCTGTCTCTTGCTGACTTTGTCACACTTCATGGGCATGCTTAGATGAGGAAGTAATTGGTCAGTACAGGATTGCCTGGGAAAAGTCAAGTGAGAAATGCCTTTCGTAGAACATCAAGCTGGATTCAGTATTCGAAATCACAGGACAAGTGCTGTCACAGGACATATTTGCTTGGTAAGCCAAAGGAAAAAAAGAGACGAGGGTGAACACTTAAGTGGGCTGATTTATACTGGCCGGCTCTGATGATGGGAGATCCCCGCCAAAGCCCAAAACGTCAATGTTAAGGCTACCTCTGCAACCCGCTCTGTGCTGCTGGACCCCTCGGGGTCCTGAAGGAGTTAAATGAAGCCCTAAAATCTCCCTCGGTGCCTTCTCCTAGGGGCTTCCTCGAGCAGATAGACCTGCTCCCAAAGGATTATCTCCCACATCTTCACCCTCTGCCCCAAGCAGTGCTCCTGACCCAGCAGCTCCATGGCACGGGAGTTGTTGTCACTCTGAGCAGCCCATGGTCCTCTCGCAGGAGGCACGGTCTCCTACAAACCATGGCCACCCGAAGCCCCTCTCTGCACACCGGCGCTCTGCTTGCTGCATATCCATACCGCAGCCGTCTGGCAGGGTGGCACACTGCCCGCTCACAAGCGTCGTGCCAGTGTCCCCTGGCCCCTGCTGCTAGCCCGCTCGCCGGGGGCTTACAGAAGGGTCCCCTTGCCTGGCCACCGGCCCTTCCAGGGGGTCTGCATAACCATGTGAGACCCACGCAGGTGGCCAAGAGAGGCTTTCCAAGGTCCCTCCTTCCCTCTCAGCCCCTCTCTCAGCACGAGGGATGCCCACAGGGAGGAGGAAACATATGTGTGGTTTTGCTGGAGAAGCAGCGTGCCACATGGCACCTCTTTTGGACATCTCCCTTGCTGGAGACCTTTCCCATCCTTTTATTCCTGTACATGGTGGAGAGCTAAACCTCCCTGCAAGCACGGGTTATTTTTAGAAAGCTGCACAGCCAGAGACACCTTTTCACTAGCCAGAGTAAGAGGACACCAAATGGTCCTGACCTTTCTGTCCAAGGCCCCACGTTGGGCCCGTGCATTGAGCAGAGCGGAGGGTGGAAGGAGGGAAGGAAGGAATTTGTGTATATTTGCTTGGCTGACTGCCCTTGCCTGGGGCTTGAGTTTATATAAAGAAGGTGAGGACACCACACGGGGATGAAGATTTGTTGGACATGACAGGGTTCGGAAGCTCAGCTGACAAGGTCACAGGCTTGAAAACGCTTTCAGAAACCCCCCCAACAGGTCTCTTGGAAATGCTTCTCCTCATCTCACCCAGGCGCCAACCTGAACATGCACAGTGACTCTACCTAGAGACTCTGTGAATTTTTTCCTGTGTCCTTATGACATCCCAGTGCTGCGGCAGGAGCCCTGATGTGGTTCTGCATGCATCTGAGACATCATTTAACAAAAAAATACAAAATAGCAAGGGCTTGGTCCCTGCTTGCAGATAGGAGTCCTGAGAGGCAGATAAAAGGAATCCCACGTTTGCTCTGCCTTGTGCAGAGCCTCAGTTGTCCTTTTCTTTATTTAAATCAAATCTCATCGCATCTAGGTGCGGTGTTTATTTCCTCACTATTTGATGTCACCGATTCTGCAGTTGTACGCTGCTGTGACCAGCTACGGCTGGATAACGTCTTGGCTGCTGTTTGCAGGGTGGTGTTTAGCAGACAGCCCAGCCCTGCCACACCAGCCCACCTCCCTTCCCTTCCTACCCCTCAACGGGTGATTGCACAAGGCTGGGTGCCGCAGCCAAGGTGATAAATCCGGACTTGAGCTATCCAGGTCTGGTCCCTGCTTTTCCAATGGACTTTGGAAACAAATCGCTGCCATCCTCTCTCCCTCAGATTCACAGCTGTAAAATGGTGCTGTTTCAATTAAAATGATGCTCCCTGGGCATGGGGCAGGGCCGTGCGGTGCTCGCTGCTACACAAACATAAGAAAGGGAAACTCCGGCTCCAACAAACTTGCAAGATAATTTTAAGACAGGAGAGAGCACAGCAATGCGGATGAACAGGGTAACAAGATACCTGCTGTGCCTTTTCCCCCAGCTTTATAACCTCACCCATCAACGCACAGCAGCGAACACAACGGACCACAGGCACAGCAAAGGGCTCAAGTGCGTACTGCAATTAGCATAATTAATATCAACAGCCTCTCTATCAGCCCCAGCCCTTGCTTGGATGTGAAAGCCATGCCAAGGAAGCCTTTAACATGCCTGGAGCTGCTGCAGACAATAGGGAGGCCAGATCCCCAGGAGGGCAGCAGGAGGAGAGGAGGAGTCGCAGCTCCACGACCCGTCAGCTGTCCCGAGCATAAGGACGCCTTTGTTTGCTTCTCCTTCAGCCTCCCGTTACCCAGAGGGGGAGAGGCAGGAGACGGCAGAAACCTGGGATTTCCAAACATTTTCTGAGTCAGATGCAGTGGGAGAGGAGGAGGAAAGATTTCCCGCACCCAGTCAGGCTGAAATAAACAGGCTGGAGAGCGTGCGGTACTTGCCTTGGCTGAGAGCAGAAAACTCACCTGATAAACACAAGTGCCCGTGCAAACCCTTAGGGACTTGGGGGTCCGCTTGGTTATCTCCCCCCAAATCCATCACGGGCGGCACCTTGCCCGGAGGCCGCATCACCTGCGGCTTCGTGTTAGTGAGGGTATCACGATGGGGGCTGGAAGTTTTCCTCCTTGCAGCCAGGGATGTGCAAACAGGTCGGCTTCCCACTGGTCTGGGCACAGCCCGACCCCAAGCTGCCCCAAGCCGGGGGTCCCCCCTCATCATGCTGTCCCTTCCCCAGCTCCTGCCTGTGTCGGGGCTGGAGCAGATGGAAAAGTTTTCTGGCCCCAGGGTCTGCTCTGAAATGGAGCCTCCCCAATAATTTTGTTCAGAGGTTTGTCAATTTGGGGATGGGTTTTTTTCCTCCAGTTATTTTGGACAGAAGTTTTAAATTACACCAAGTGTCTCCACCCTCCCTCCTTTTCCTCCCGTGCAATTGTTGTATGGGACTGGAATTACCTGAATGTTGAGATTTCATCCAAACCTCAGGAGGAAGAAGGCAAAAATGCCATTAATTATCTCCAATTGCTTTTATTTATCAGGTATAAAAGAGCAACTAGAAGCTAAACAGACGTGGGCAAGTATGTTCAAAGGGGCTGCTATCATTTAATGGATGAAATGATAAGGAGTTTTAGTAGGAGGCTGAATTTGGGGTGATGCTGGCAGAGAGCTCCAGGGCTCTTTTTCCAGGTCTGAAGGAAAAGCTGAGGACAACTGTGCTGACTTTGGCTAAACTCAGTCAAATATTGCAATGGCTGTTCTTAACTTGTAGTCAGCTCGAAGACAGCAAAAACAGCTCCAAACCTGAAGAAAAGGATCGCGTGCCTGAAATCTTGCCTGATTTTTTTCAAATGTATCATCTAGTCTAATAAAAGACAATAACTCCTCCTCCCAACCTTGCCTTGCTCATAGCCTGAAAACACCAGAGCTTCAACAATGCCACTACAACAAAGGGAATGAGTCATTCATCAAAGCAAGCATTTGTGCTCGAGACCTTCAGAAAAAAAAAATTCTGCATATTCGTTTATTCTTGTATTTAGCTAAAAAGATCTGTTTTACCTGTACCCAACAATATTAAAAAAAAAACAACCAAAACAAAACCAAAAACCTGTGGCTTCTTGAAATTCAAAATCTGGATGCAAATGGCTGAAAGATATATCTGGGCACGAATAACATAATTTTTCAGCCATAAGCAGAACAGTGGGAACAAAGGACTTGCTGAAGGATTACAGCTAAGGCAAGCTCTGGGGAAATAATTTCAACAGATAGATGGATGGAGGGACACCCAAACATCAGGAAATGGCACCCGAAAACTGACAATATCCAGATTTCCTGAGCACGATGGGAAATGAGGAAGCTACTGCAATTTCATACCACAAATACCGATCGCCTGCATACAAAAAAAGAAAGCCACATGGCTTGAGACATTTCCTTGAGTGACAGAGATGTGGTGACCACAAGGTGGGCATGTTGTCAGCTGCAGGAGTTTAACACCACTCCAAAACCCCTTTTAAAAATGGGTGAAGACATACAGCCTCTAGTCTACGAGGCAAGGAGATACTCTGGCTTCAAAGACATTTCCCTGGGTCTTCATAAAACTTTTTTTTTAAGTGGGATCCATGCTAGTTTGTATCTCTAAACACTGGGGTATGCTCCCAGGACCAGCACAGCCTGGAATTGCAGCGGTGCAGAAAGTCACTCCTCTGAGCTGAGGCTGCTGCTGCCTGAACAAGGTGTCTTTGCTCCAGCACCTGAAGAAGTAGTGGGTTTTGGTAGCTTCAGTGAATCTGAATTGCACCCGTCCAAAAGTAGTGACCTCAGCTCTGCTAACCATAAAACACTGCTCACTTCTTAGGCTTAATGGTGTGTGGCCTGCCAAGGAATCTTTTTTCTCCCTTTCAGAGACAATCTGTGGGAATTTATTGGCTTTTTAAAGCTGTCTGATCTTTCAGTGAAGGAAACTAATGGAACATCAATGACACCAGGTATTTGTCACGAGTATCATTTATGCAGGAAATATGGGTCTGGCTCAGGAAAGCTCTCCTGCACATGGTTAACCGATTCCACGTGCAGGTCCAGGCAGCAGCTTGAATCAAACCCATGCTTCTCTGCGGCTGCAGGCTTATCAGTCACTACCAAACACAGAAAAGCAAAAAGCATTCCTAATTCAGTTAACTAATTCAATTTAAAACCCTGATGAGGACAAGGCAGCTTGAATTTTCATGGGAGGTTGAATTTAGGACGACACCTTCGCAGCTGGAAAGAAGAATCTTTGGTTGATTTTAAGCACCTTTTCAAAACAACAGGTCAAAAAAATAATTTTAAAAAGATGAAAACATTCATTTTCCTATCTTTTATTGGCGTCTCCATTTTTTTCAGCTCTAACTTTTCGCTGAACGACACCCTATTTGGTGAAAGGTCTGCTCTTTCTTCATCTCTTTTTCTGAAAAGTTAAGAGTTATCTAAAAGAAAATGCTATCTAGGAAGTGCTGTGTTAGATGTGAGTCTTCAGTTTTTAACAGAATAAAGTTTTATACACACACTACACGCTTATGGGGTCATCTACGCCATGTGGAGGACTCGAGCCTGCTTTGCCGAGGTCTCACTCCGCAGGGCATCATCAGAGCCGCGACCAGGTCCCCAGTGCTGAGACGTACAAACATCCAACACTCAAACTCTGGGCTTTGGGACACAGATCTGCTCTCAGGTTTTCTCACCAGTGTTAAATCTAGCTTGGGTTTTCAAGAGCCTGCTAAGGACCATGCCCAGCAGTGAGCCTTCCTGCAACACAGTGGAAAAAACTGCTCTGAAAAACATGAAATGTGCCAGAAAGAAATAAGCAACATGGCTCATTCTTTTTTTTTTTTCTTTTTTGGAACAGTGTTTGAATAACAGAGGGGATGGAGGCAAAGGAAAAAAAGGCCACTTTTGTGCTCAAAGACTGCAGAAATGTTTAAGTACCTGAACCTTCGTGTTAAATTAGTGCAAAACATGGTGATCTGCTGCAGGGTTTGGATTTCAGCTACTGCAAACCTCAGGGGAGAGGTGAAAGAGAAAGCGCAGGTCCTTATTTGGACCTGAGTCTGAAAACAGTGAATAAATTAAGCCCAGGATCCTCTAACCCCAGGACTGTGTCAGGAGAAGCCTCCATACGAAGGCAGCGGGAATTTCCTGCAGAGCTTTGACAGCGCAATTAGCAGTGGGGCTTGATCGGGCAGGGAACGAGAGCAGGAACAAAAGTAGCCCAGGGGGGATTATTTGTTGGCTCATGTGCCGCTGAGCTGCAAAAGCCTTATATTCACTTAGACCTCACTTAAACTGTGATGCCCTGTCCCCCGAATTCGAGCCTCGGTTTGGTGCATTGCTGCCACCGCTTGCATCCACCCACCAGCCCACGGGGGAACCGCTCCTGTCTTGCTCGGCGAGCTCCTAGTGCTTGCCTGCTTTCATGGGGAAACGGGTTTGTGATGGGAGCAGGGATGGCCCAACATCACCGATCCCTTTAATTCCTCTGTTCCTTCAAAGGTATCCAGAAATGAGCCAGAGACCCAAATTGTGGTGGAAATAGGGTTCAAAACGTAATTTTTTTCTGGGGTCAAATGCTGTGACTGTGTATTCTGTGGGTTTTATGGACTGATCCTTAAATCAGAGCATGGCAGTGCTGCAGATTCACATCTGAACTGTCTCTAGGTATACCTACATTAAATGCTGGCAGTTCCTGAAACAGAGAGCAAGAGAGAGAGGGAGGGAGAGAGCGAGCGGGAGGGAGACGTGCTGCAGATACTTGCACACTAGAACATCACATGAACATGTTTAGTATTTTTCCAGTATTATCAGGGGAAAATATCATCCAAGAGGCATAATTATATCTTAGGTTCCCCTTTTTTTACAGGGCTTCTTAAGCAGTTGTTCTGTTTCATTCTTCTCCTTTTTCTATTTTTGAATTACAATGTTTGCAGAAACAGGAGGAGGATGACAGTTAACACAAGAGAAAAGCCATGGGTGCTTGAAAGGGAGAGAGAGGGAGAGAGATGTTGCCGTTCCTCACCATTTTGGCAGAAACCAGCACGGTTCCAGCCATGCTGCTCAGGTTTGCCTTGCACCAAGTGTCTTTCACCGCTCTGCAGACCCTCTAGTCCAAGCTAAAGGTCCACGACCCATGATGCAGTTATAGGCACCAGGTTCAGGCAACTGAGTTCCTCCTGCAGATGGAGGCTTAGGCACCCAGCTCACATGAAGACATCTACACAAAAGCAGCTAAATTTAGGCCTTACTCTGCAAGCTGACTCCCACCCATGGTAACTTGCAAAGGGATTCTTGCTTGATGATCTGTCAAAGGACAAGACCTTGGGAGGAGAGAACCTCTCTGGGTTCCCACCATCCCAACATGTCTGGAGCTCCAATTTCCCTGGGAACATCCACAAGAAGTTGGTTAAAGCAGCTCAGACAAGTTGGATATTTTGCAAACCTCCATATTGACAGGTGAGACGTTCACCCATGGTCACCATCGGTCAGCCAGGCCCAGGGGACGGCTCTCCCTTTTCCCTGTCGTCACTCATATTAATTTTGTGCTGCTCCACTGGCTCAGTGCCGCAGCTGGAAGGCAGCTGCCCTTCCAGCCGATGCCAGGGGAGCTGGGAACACAGCACGTTTCCACAAATTAAAGTTCCCAAAGGCACCAACCATTGCACTCTCTCTCCTTCTAGGCTGTCACCACAGTAACAGGGGGCTTCCCAAAAATAATCAACAATATGATTATGAGCTGCTCACTTGTCATCTTGTAATTAGCAGCTACTCAACATTTTGGCTGAAAAATGGTACCAGCAGGCATTGATAGCGGATGTTTCAGAGGGGAGTTTTACACGATGCACCTTGTCATTGGTCACCTGTGGGCATCTGTGGTGCGTGGAGGACAGATTCCTTCCTGATGCCAGGATGCTTTCTGTCCAGAAGCATGAGATCTGATTAGAGCAGAGAACCATGAAAGCTATTATGGGTCATAAAGTCATTGAGGTATAAAAACCTCCATTTACTGTTTGAGATCCCAGCTCTAGTCATTGCCTCCTGTGGCACAGACAGACACCCTCCAAGGAGGAATTTCTCACTGTTTATTCTCAAGACATGGAGGGGGTGATGTTTTCAGCGATGTTTTTATTCTCCGTTCCACTGATGGGCTCTGACAATGTTAACCTCTGCAGTGAGGACATGCACTCATCTACCAATCTTAGAGGGATGTCATTGACCGAAATCAGCTTTGCACTTTAGGATTTGTCAAATTGCAATTTTACTAAATGCTTTACTGGTTGCAAAGTGACAGTCCTGACGAAGCTAATGCCATGACCCATTGGCTTCGAAGCAGTGTGAGCAGACCCCTTGGTCCCTTCATCTCCTCAGGATTTGCATCTACTGAGATATATGTCACAATAATTTTTGATTTTGTTTTTTTAACAGGATACTTCTTTTTTATGTTTTCTGAGAATTTCAGAGCTGTGCCTGGACCATGTTTTCAAAATTTCTTCCATATTTACAAGGCTCAGAAGCCCTTTTTTATGTCTGCACTTATTTACTTCACTGAGCATCAGAAGCAGCACTGAGTTTGGGGGTGGGGAACACAAGAACCAGGTATTTCAGGTCTCACAACAAAATCAGGTGAGACAGCAGCACAAATAAGCTGCAGGGCTGCAGCAAGGACCGGGAGAAAGGACTTCTCATGCCACTCTGTAGAGGGGAAAAAGCCCAATGAGTGCAGTGGTTTGGGGCCCAGACCTAGCTGGACTGAGAGCTGAAGGGGTAAGATGCCAGTTGGTCCAGAAAAGATTTAGTAGTATCATCAGATCTCCTGGTCCTTCCTGTACAGACACCTTGTGCCATCACACAAGATGGTGCTCAGAGCTCGGAGGAGCCAACAAAAAAAAATCCCACTGATCTCAGCTCATAAGGTGTTTAGTCCGATGCAAAAATCCACGTGTTAGCGTTAGGCACTGTAAATTGCTAGAAAATACCAGCCCAGATGCCCGGCAAAGAGATGCTGTTTTCTTGTATGATGACAGCCATTCTCAAGTGGCACCGTTGGGACGTGACACCACCCAAGCACACCTGGCTGGTGAGCATTTGTGATGAATTAAACTCCCACTGCCCTCCTGTTTTCTCTACAAATGTCCCATCAGGATCTAAGCAACAGTCAGAGTCGAGAATGCAAAGACAATTATGCACTGGAATTTAAACAAACCATTAATTACCAAGATACTGTGACAGGTGATGGCTCCAACAATGCTTATTACAAGAACCTTCATCAAGTTATCTGCTTTTTCATGTCAGGAGAGGTAACGATCTTAACTGAGATGAGAAAAATAATTAAAAACCATATAACAAGATGTTTTATTAACGACACGCACAACTCCATCGCTCTAAGAAAATTGGGCAATCTGTTCCTACACCATAGCTCTCCATCAAGGGTTTATATTTACCATCACTTTAATAATGACTTCTTAAAGTGCTATCATCCCATTCCCTTGGGCTGGCTTGAAGGAGGAGGGGACAAAGGAAGCATTTTATTTATTAATGGCACCCATTGAGGAGCAGTTCTGTGGCACAAAGTGGGGTAAAAGAGGAATAGAAAAAAGCATTGCAAAGAGGATCCCTGCTTAGCTCATAGGTCTGTTTTTAAAGAAGGGCCTCAGCAATGCAATAACAAAATGCAAATTACTTGGAAAAAAAAACTCTAGGAAAAATACTTCCTCTCCCAAAAAACCCCACCTTTGTTTCTCTTTACAAATCTAGGTCTGTTCTCAGTTGAGCTGGTGTCAAAGGTCTTCAGTGGGAGCAGGAGCAGACCCACCAGGGAATTTGCAAGGTTCAGTGAACCTGAGTTCAGCGATGGGACCGCAGAGCATAGCCCTGGGACATGAAACTTATTTTCATTGCCCTTCATAGAAAGCATGAGGTTGACATGTCTGAAAATTGAGGTCCTCTCTTGATCTCTGACCTCAGCAAGACAAGCTTTTCTAGACTGCTCCGTCAGCTCGTCTCGGTGCTGCCTCCGAGGACTGCACACAGGAGCATCCGCTCCTCCCGTCCCCAGGCTGGCACTGCCAGTGCAGCCACCAAGGACATGACTCACCAGGGCGCTGAGCACCTTTGCTGTTCCCACTGAACTCTAATTTACTTAATCACCACAGATTAAAGCATGTCTAATTAAGGACAGGCGTTAGATCTGATGGGGACACAGTTCTTGTTCTGTTCACACACTATCTGGCTAGGCAAGTCCAATGTCTCTCACCTAGTTTCAGGCTTTCAAACTGAAATGTTTTCTTCCTTTTCCAACAAAAGTTCAAAGCGTACATTTCACCTAAAACAGGAGGGTATAGAAGAACCCAGTTTTCAGACTCAAAAAAATATTTTAGCGGAAACTTTCTCTCTGTCCCAGGTATCTACATGAATGTGCTGGGTCCTAGCAAGGATTCAATAACTGTCCTTATGAGTGGGCTGAAAAAGCAACAAAATATTGTTATGAGTAATGCAGAAGGAAGATCACTCGCCGCAGGCTCACTGCCCAGCACGACGATAGCTCTGTGTGGAGACCAGGAGGGACCAGGACCCTTCTCTGTAAGGACTGCTTTGCTCTTCTAACCTGATGTTTACTGAAGGCGCAGCCTCAGGCCATGTGGCACTGAAATCAGTCCCACCTCTTCCACATATTGCTTCGTGGCCTTGAGTGAGTCACTTAACCTCCCTCAGATGCACATTGTACAGCTAGGGAGGTGTGGATACTCCCTTTCTGCAATCTTTTGGCTGATGGGATTGTAAGGTCTTTATGGTAGCATCCATCTACTACTAGGTGTGGACACATTTCTGACATTGGAATAAATAATAATAGCAATATTTGGCTTCTCTAAGGCACTTAACACAAGCAGATCTTGGAGTGTTTTCTAAAAGGTGTAAAATTTCATTATTGTTGGTTGGTAAATGGGGCCTTAATCCTGGCAGGAGTGTCTAGAGACTACCACAGTGCCTTTCATCCACTGTTGTCTTTGAAATACAGTAAGCAACTGAATTGCCTCATAGGGTCATCCAGGACTGAGGGCCACCGGTGGTTCATGACTCTCATTCATCAGAGCACTTTCACAGACATGTCTCCCTGACCTCCAGGAGAGCCATGCGCCCTCTTAGTTTACAAACAAGCTTCGGAAGGCATCTGCTGGGCTGGCACGCTTGAGAAGCTCAAGTTTCGCTTCCCAAAATGATGAAGCACGTGATTAGCGCTCGTTTGGTTGGATGGTGCTGTGAAGTTATTTAATCCTGCCAAGGTTTCACTATGAAAAAAGACAAAATAGTTGAGGTCTAGTATGATCGGGGATGTTTTTGGTATTGAAATGTAAATAATTCCAACAGAAGTACTTGCCTAATGCTGAGATGAATGAGGGCATGCACAGGACTGTGCAGCACAGTGAGCGTCGCAGCCGCTCACCCTGACACCATCACCGTGTGGCCAACACAGCCTTGAAGACCTGCAAAGGGCCTCCCGTAATAGGTCACAACACTGATGTGCCAAGGGCTTCCCAAGGGTCTCGCAGCTCCCTTCCAGCACGGGTTGGGTTTGTAGGATGCAGAACGACCAGCAGTGTCAGCTTTCTAGTTAGAGGAAAAGAGACTGCTGCAAGGTCAGGCTGGGAAGGCAGGCTGCTGCGAGCACCATCTGTGTTGCAAACGCAGCGATGCCGAGGCAGTGAGGAGCGGCCTATCAGCCAGGAAGAATACGAGCCCAAGGCCAAAAGCAGGGATATCTGCCCAAGAAGCAGCAAGAAATCTCTCTCCCAGCAGACCCCGTGGGCTCACAGCCTCTAACAGCTGGTGATTTGGATGATGCAGACACCCGGTGCCAGCAGTGCCCGGAGCTGTACGCAGGGAGCCATGCACAGAGGTGGCCACGGTGGCAGCAGGGACATTCGTATCTCCCCAAGGCCCACCAGCCCACGCATGCGGATGCCTCATTGGGATGCCAGGTGACACCGAAATCGCATCCTTTCAAAGCAGAGAAGGAAACAGCAGGGAGTACACGTCTGCATGTGACCTGGGTGACACAAGCCTGCAGGCAAAAATTACATACTTTACAAGTGACATTTGCTGTCATGGGGGGAGGTTTGAGTGAGGCTGTTTAAAATTCAACTAAACTCTGCCTGGAAAGAGGATGGCATGTGGTCTTCTTTCCTTTTTCACTCCCCAGGGTAACACTGTGATATTTTTAGCAAGGAAATCCCTCTCCTGCTCCCAGATTTGGCAGTGGGTTTTGCCCCAGGGATGGGATTCACACATTGCCTGTGGATATCTGGCTGCTTTGCAAGCTCCAGGCCAGAATCCCTGTCAGTAAGCACCATGGGAACTGATATATGCCATCACAGGATCCGAGTTAGACCAGCTAGAGTTACATAGCTCAGGAGATACTCAGTAGATTTGTCCTAGCAGCTCCACTGTGCAGATGGAGAAACTGAGTCACAGTGACTCCATGTGCCTTTCCAGTGCATGCAGTCATAACAAGAGATCATAACACAGATCTGTTCACCTTGTTCACATCACCTGGAATGGCGTCCAACTCCTCCTTTACACTACCTGCAGTGAGAGTGGCGAAAGAAATGGTAGCCATGTACAGAGGCTCCACCTGGGACCAGAGGCACTAGGTGGTAGAGAGTAGGGGGTGCCTTAGCACTCCTTTCTGGGTTGTCGTTCGAGTTTTTCTCTTGCTTGATGCGCAACACCCAGCATCAAAGGACTTCTCTCTCACTAAGCCTCGAATCCTACTGACTTCAGGCATCCTATATGCCTATCATCGTAGCATCTCTCCCATGAGACATGAGGCCAAGATCATGACCAGTGAAGTTAGTCATGGTGTCAGGACCCATTCTGAAGGAGATGAGACCACCTGCTAGCCGCACAATTACATTCAGCCTTCTCTCCTCTAAACTTTTCCCATCGCCTCTTCTAAGCTGTTGTGCAGTTTCAAAGAGGGAGACAGAGAAGACGCAACATCCTGTTCCAAAATCTGGGATAAAAGAAGATATTCTGAAGAAAGTAGTCAGAATGCTTAAAGAAAGGCATCTGTTCTGGGTTATGCTGAAGCAGTTGTCAAAATTCAGAGTTGCTTCCACCAGGAGAAATTACTGTAGGATCAAGATCTCCGCAGTGCAATCCTGTTCGTTGAGAAAGTCCTTTTTTTCTCTAGAAATGGTGGAAAAGAACTGAAAGCTGTTTCTGAGTTCACAGCTCCAATCCATTTTCCAGATAACTCAAGACATGAAAGTCAAATGTATTATCACTCTCCTTCTCTCCATTTTCTCAGCAAATGCTAACGGCATTCCTGTGACCGCATCCATTGGATATTCTCTTTCCAGTTTTCTTGTGTTTCTGACTCTCTTTGAACATACATACTTTGATATACCGTTAAACTCTCCCATTCATATGTGGCTTGCACATAGCTTTGCCTTGATTTGTCGTAGATGGCTGTATCACAGGGATGTTAAACCAGTTATCTTGTAACACAGAATTACTTAATAATTTGCTCCATTTGTCCTCATTGATGGAAACAATGTGTTCAACCATGTCTTATCTCAGTTCTTAAGAATTTTAAGCAATCTTGCAATGCCTTGAGCAGCTTCAGCTCTTTATTTTATCAATGGGATGATCAGAATATATGACTCTGCAGTGCTAAAGGATCCTTCAATCTACTGAAGAGAAGCAGGACATAAACTGAAGCCAGAAGTTCAAACCAGCAAATTCAGATGAGACAATTACCAGTCACAGGGAAAACATTTGCATCTCACATAGCAAAAGGTGCCAATGCTTAGAAAACTGAGTTCCTCCTAATGCAGTCAACAGAGTTGTTCATCTGACCAAATGAATCACTCTCTGGGGTCCATTGACGGGATGGACAAGATCTCCACTGACTGTAACTCAGACACTCAATGCTCATGTGGACAACATTCTGCAGACAGCTGAATTCAGCTGTCCCTGTCTGTGAGCTGAATCCTACCCTTCGTATCATGCAGGGAGTGCAACTCTGTTGACAACACATAGATATCTCACACCTCTTGAGGGTCTTGGGGGTATCTTGCCCAACTTCCAGCAGCTGCTCCAAGAGGGAGGGAGCCTGTAGGCCTGCATCATTTCCTACCAGACCTGTGCGGATGCCTCAGATTCCCACAGCATCTCAGAAAACCCCCATACACCTCCATTTAGGCAACTGAACAGTGCCCTGTATGTTTTCCAGGAACAGACACATTACTCAAGAATGCATTGCTGGACACAATGCAGAAATACGTGGGTGAATTTTTATGGCGTGTGTATACAAGTGCTCAGACTCAAAGATCAAACAGTGTTTCTGGCCATAAAGTTTCTAAATGCTCCTTACCTATCTTACAGGATGTTTGCTTTGCTCAATTCATTGGTGTAGGCAAGACACTTTTACCGTGCTTTATCACAGGATCTCAAAGTGTAAATGATTTATATGAATACCGATGTTTATTCTATCAATGGGAACACTGAGTGAAGTTGAAATATAGTCAAACAAGATGCACTAGGACAGAAAACCACAAGCTGCATTTCATGCATGTCCATAAGCAAGCTAAGCTTATCAGAAAAAGAGGTCCAAATGTGTAAAGGGGCCAAAGCAAGCTCTTGATTACACAGCTTCAAGTCCCTAGCCAATATGTCTATTAGACTCTTTTCAGATGAGCAAGTTATAATCCATGTTGGCATGTGTGAAATAAGGAATTAGCGGCACTCATTAAGAAAGAAAAGAAATGGAAAAACATGAAAAAGAAAGTAGCTTTACTAGTGTTTCCAGTGTTGAATCACTAGCATTCAGGGCTGTGGCCAGGCTAGGGTGTGAAGGCATCTAATTTGGGTGCCCAACGCTGACAGATTCTACTAGGGAAAAATGCTAACCCTCTTCACCCGGAAACAGGGGAGGAAGGAGTGTTAGAGCTCAGCTGCTGCAAGGGATTCCCTTTCTCCACCCTCATGGGAAAGCCATCCCCCTTTCAGGCTCCCCACTCCACCCTGGCCAGATCCCAGCACTCTGTTCCCAGCCCCATGGGCTGTCTTCAGCCTTATCCATAAAGGCTGCTCCTAAGATGTTCAACCTCTCCTTTCCCAGCAGAGAGGGAAAATCCTGGCTGTTTGGAAACCAATGGCAATATTCTCAGAGACTGCGGGGAAAGCAGAAGGCAGCTTCAGCATTTTCCCCATCTTCCTGCGTCCAAGCCCTTCCTGGTGCAGACTGGGAGCAAACTCTGGTCCCTCTTGCCAGCTGCGCTTCCCCTATAAAAATAGGAGTTTCCAACAGAACGAGTTTTCCCTAATCGTTCCTGGCAGGCGTTTCACCATCAGCGTCTCCATGGACAAACCAGCTACCAGTCCCTCCACTAAAACCACAGCAAACAAGGTCTGGAGAACAAAACTTGAGATGACAGGGAGAGCCTTAAATAAAAAGGAAGGAAGAAAAAAAAAATGCAGCAGGTGCCTAATCAAGTAAACCAAAATGCTTGTCCACGCTACCAACAGCCGGGTGACAAATCTGCCTGGCCATGGTGTGAGAGGCAGAGCAAGTGGCTCAGCCAACCATCCAGGGACTGAAATTCAGCACCCTACGATGAGTCGCTGGGGCCAGGACTTGAATTCGGGGTGGCTGGGAGTGGAGAGGACAACCTAGCGCTGCCTGCAGCGCCTGTTTTCTTTGGGGAGATGCCTGTCGCCCGCCAGGTCCAGCACTAGAGGGTAACAGTGAGTCAGGCTGCTGGAGCCACATGGCGGGGACAGGTCTTGCTGATGGAGATGGAAGTGGAAGTGGTGATACCAGAGAGGTAAGAGCAGGCAAGAGTAAATGAAGGGGCAGGTTGTGCTCCCTTCGCTGCCCTTGCTGTAGGGCACTTCTGGGGCTGGGCTGCACCAAGGAGAGAGCAGCAGGTGTGCTGGGAGGGTGTCCCTGTGTGCTGGTGGGAGAAGAAATGAGGTGGCATCAGAAATGGGTTGCTGAGCTTTGCAGGAGCCCAGGGTGGGGGATGAGAAGCCCAGCGGAAGGCGCTTTCTGCCCCACACGGGATGATTTTGGGCAAAGAGCCAACTTACTGCTCTGCTTCTGCACGCAGAGCAAGAGGTGCATCCACTAAATTCCATATGTTATTCTCAAAGCCCGGGTTGCTTGTATTTACCAGCTAAATTACACGCTTTTGAACACATAACGCAACAGAAGCCCAGCATAAGGTGTAAACCCACAGCTTGCTGCTTCTTCAGTTCAGGACCTCATCTTCCGGACATGGACATGCAAAGCTCTCCCAGCCACCTGAGCTGCCCGCGATGGCAGGAGCCAGACCTGCTGCCCGTGTCAGTTGGTGTTGAGCTTAGGACCTCATGTGTATGCAGATCAGTTCTTCTTAAATAGTGCTTTTATTCCCAGAGGGGCTGTGCCCAGTCATGCATCACTTGGTAAAGTTGTAGTGAATTATTTTTTCCTTTAAAGCTCCAATAGTTTTTGAATCTTTAATCAAAATTGTAAAGCCTAAGAGCAGGTTCTCTAGCAATTGATGTTAGGTACCTAGTGGTTACAAAGGACCAGCAGTCAGGACTCCTGGGTCCCATTTTCAAATCTCCCACTGACTCTTTGAGTGACCTTGAAGAAGTCAATTAATTTCTATGTCATTTTCCAGACAGGTAAAAATGAGGAGATAATTCTTCCCCAGCTCGCTGGGGGATTGTGAGACTTAATTGTTTGCAGGGCACTTTGCTATCCTCAGATGAGAGGTAAAGGACTGTTACTACACCATAGCTGGAGGAAGGCTGAAGCTTAGCACAGAAAGCCATGAATACTTCAGGACAAAGGCTGCAGTGGTCAGAGGGCACTTCTGTCTTTGCTGCAAGGAGGCAGAACTGCTCGACCCTGCGTCCCATGCCCTATACATACAGATAGCAACTTTTCAGCAGAGAAAACCAGCAGTGCTCTGCACCTGGGGGACCAGCTCTCCCCATCAACTGCCCCAAGGCTGCCCTGCCCCAGGCTTTCATCAGCTCTGGAGGCTGATGTCTCCTTGCAGTCATGTTATGGAGATAGAGGCAATGAGAAGGAACCAGCTGCCTCCATCCAGAGCCACTCGCACGCATCTGTCTCGCATCCCCCCAGGCTCCCAGCTTTGGCACGTTTGCCGATCCTCACCAGTAATGTGCTGATACCTCACCAATGGGGATACATCACCAGCTGGCAGCCTCTCAGCATCCAGCCACAGCTATGAAGTCCCATCTGGGCTATCAGCTGCTTTGTGGAGCCTACCAAAAAATCCTTCAGGGCCTTAGCTTTGCTGGAAAATTAAATATTTTCACATACAGAACGAGGTGATCCTTTTGCTGGGGTGCGCCGTTGAGGTCAGTGGAGCTGTGTCAGGCCATGCCAGCCTGCCCTGGGGTGTAAATGACTCCTGTAGGAAAGGATCTTGAGTTTATATATGTGTAAGTTTATTTTTGCCTTGAAGGGAAGTTTGTCACTGCCCTGTCTGCAGAGCTGATCACCGCACAGGTTTCCCCAGGCAGAAGAGAGGAAGAGGAGCTGCCACCAGGGAACCCCATCCAAATTAACCTACTTACCAGGCGGCTCTCCTATCTGCACTAGGAGAGTGGCTGTTTGTTTGCTTTAGGCCTTTTCTGTGCAAGGAGTAACTAGAGATGAGCAAAATTCTGAAAATTTCTGCTCCCACGGGAAATTTCAGCCTTTCAGAGGTCGGTTTGCATCCCAAATCAGGCCATTTCAGCAAAATGAAATGCTGGTTGAACTCACTTGAAACAGTTGGAAGTGAAAAACTGGAATCTGGGGAAGGAAGAGGGGGGAGAAATGGGGAAAATTTTCTTTTACTCACAGGAAACTTCCCTTTTAGAGAAATTGTATTTTTCACTTGTTCCAGTCCCAAACTGCTCCAGAACTAATGCCAGGAATTCCCTCATCTATTTATACTCAGTTTTGCTGTCTGGGTCTTATTGTACCTGGCATTTGCTGTGACATATGACGGTGTTGCAAATAATACCGGGAACATTTACCTTGTGGAAGTATTGTGGAGGGAAGGTTTCCAGCAGCCCTTTGTTAACCTGTTGTCACCAACCTGCAGGGACCGCCCTGCCAGCAAGGGTCCAAAGCCCTGTGGCTTTTTGAACGCTGCAGCTGCAACACCGTGGGCATATTTTGGGGGAGCTAAATGCTCTTTCAGGTGAAAAAAAAGCAGCAAGACTGAATTTCTGTCAGTTTTGCCAAATGAATTCATTTAGAATTAAAAAACATAAGTTGCTTGAGATGGATTTCACTATGAAATGTCTCTTTGTTTGGAGATTTCCTTTCGCTCTGTTTTTCTTCTTAATGTGAAAAATGCTTAAAAGCGAACTGAAATGTTTTCTCTGGGATTGAGTGAAACTTTTTTATTAGATCAGGAACAATATAGATGTGTGTAATTATCTTTCAGCATTGCCAGCAAGCCAAAACATCTCTTACCTCGTTGTAATTGAAAGCATTGTGGGACACCCCATTAAAATTGAAGCCGTTTGCAATTGGCACGAATCCAAACAAACAACTCTTAACTGAAACTCTTGTTTCAATCAAGGAGCCATGAAAACATTACCATAATGAATATCTGTCAGAGCTTACTTTGGGGGACAACTGCCAAATGGTGGTTCTGAATCTAATCTTATCAACACTGCTGTAATTGCAAGTAAAATCAGGTCCGTGGATTGCTGTTTTCTTGTTATTAACCTAATGTCAACGCGAGACAGACCAGATCCGGGATGAGGTGCATCTGATTGCATGTAAATGGCTATATTTGAGTTCCCTTTGCAGTCACAGAAATCTAGTTATGACAGTCCCTGGTGTCTAGGGGACAATTCACCTCCTCCTGAAATAGGTGTCTAAAACAGTTTTGTTAAACCACACCTTGAAAATACTTTTGTCTCTACGCCGACTGCAAAAACAGCCCAGGGTGACCAGCTCTGGTGGAGACACTGAGGGTGTAGATGTGCAGGAAGGAATGCAGGCGCCTAAACAGAGACATCTCATGACCTTTGAGATACCCTGCTGTATCTCACCTGACTTCTAGTTGCCACTCAAGAAGGGCACAGGTCTCGCATAAGTCCCATCTCCTATCTGCCAGCCTCATACAGATGTCTCTGATGACACAGGGCATCTAAAGTGGCACTTGATGCCTGATTCATTCCCCTGAAGTTGCATGAGATGAAAATCATTCCCAGATTCCTCAGGATGGCAGGACTTGGAAATGCACGATTTGGAAGCGCTCCTGATGGGACCGTATTTCCAAAGATGGGTCACGCAATGGCAGCCTGCAGCGTGACAGTCCTGCCCAGATTTTCGGGAGGTTACCCAGCCGAGTAAGTCAGTCTCTTGTTACCTTACATAAGACATGGCGAGAGGAGGAATTGCTGTGGAGACTGTACGGTGCTTTCTTGGAAGGTCCCTGCATTAACTTCCAACCTTTTGTCACCTTCCATATAATCGCTTCCATGATTTTCCTGCTGACAAGCCACACCTCTTGCTTTGGGGGGGGCAGCACCATGCCAAATTGCCCTCCCTCTTTGCGATGGCGGAGCTCGCTTGCATCACGCTACGAAGCAGGAGATTTACACCAGCAGGATTGCACAATCAGCCCAGATAAGAGGAATGTAACATGTCAGCAGTGTCCATGCCTTTATCTCTGTAGGAAACACATATAGGAACACGCAGATCTTTGCGGGGAAGATAGAAAAAAATATCCTTCCCCTGCAGTTTGTCTGAACATGAGTGGTGTAGAGTGGATAGCACCATTTGACCAACAGCCCCAGCGCTGTTTATCTGCTAGTAGACCAGAGCTGACACTGCTTTAAATCACGCATTTCCCTTTTGCTGTCATTTATAATCAATAGAGATATTTTAAGTTTATATAGCTTCTTTCATCCTAAGGATCCCATCCCTAAGGCATGATCCAGAAGCAGCTCTCCTGTTCTGCAAGTAGATTGGCTCACGAGGACATCATGATGGGCTTTGCCCAGGGGGAGCCCATCTGGGCTTTCTGCCCTGGTGGCTTTTTTGCTCGTGGGTGTTCTGGTCAGTGGTGGTTTCCCAAGTAGTAATGGAAAGAAGCACAACCATCCCATTCAGATTCCCCTGTTACAAAATACTTCCTGGCGGATGGTTTGAAAGAGAGGTATGCCCCAGGGCAAGAAACTCATGAAAGCATGATTTCTGCGATGGGCCATATGTGCAGATGTTTTAGGGACCAAATTCACATCATATCTTGGAAGGAGGGAAAATCCGTCTCCAGAGATGGCTGACTGAAGTGAAAATAGACTGAAAAGATGTTTGATTTTAAAACCCTGAGATCCAGTGAAAACTAGACTGTAAATCTGAGGCTCTCTAATCAAATCTGGATACTTCAGCTGTAGATGTGTATCTCCGAGCTTATTTGTTAGACCCCGTTAGAGTCCAGGAAGACAACCAGGGTCTTTTAGGGCATAACCCAGTAGGGCATGTCTTGCAAATGTCTACTTTAGGATGATGTAAATTGCTGGACTGTAAAGGGGGTCCAGGATGACTACTCAGAAGTAAATGTCCACATCGCAGATGTCTAAAGTTAAGAGAGATGAATCTTACCAGTCTGTACCTTGTAGCAGCAAGAGATCTAAACAGAAATCAAGAGTCCTGCTTTCATCTTGACCAACACCTTTGTGTTCTCTGTCCTACACCTTTCGGAGCCAATGGAGGAGATCTGGCAAACGGCACTGGGCTCTTTGTTGCTTTGGATCCATATGACAAGCCAATGAAACAGGCCTTGCCAGACAAACGCTCTAAAAGTAGTCAAAAGGTTGCTTAATTTAATTACCCAGGCCAGAAGGTGGTATAGAAATCAGCAAGTGCAGAACCGCTGATTCACACACACCCAGAAATAACGATCTTGATATTTAGACCACTGAAATAAAAAGAGTGGGCTGGAGATGGGATGAGAAACAGTAATCTTTACAACACGACCCATTTTAATGTTTCTTTGGAGATTATAATGAGAATTGTGGAATTACAGGATGAGAAACAAGTTTCCTATTTAGCAAATTAAAGAGAGGTTTCTAGGCTTTCCAGGACCTTCAGCCAGCTTCAAAACAGAGTGGACCAAAACTAAACATCACCCAGACTAATTACAATCCTGGCCAGAAGAACAGGTCTAAGAATACTCCCTCTGAGCACCTGATTCACAACTGATGGGAGTCTTTCCACTGACTTCTCTGGTTTTGGACACATGCGGAGCTTTTTCCCCTTAGACGCAGATGATCTTAGACCCATGGCTACAGCTGCTAATAGAGGCAGTGTTTGCCTGCCTGCATTCCAGGGCTAATGCACATTCCAGTCCATGCAGAGGACTTTGCCTCACCTCCAATGCACAAGGTCACCTCACCTTTGATCCTCTGCATTGGTGTAAGGCTATCCGAGGAGGGCGGTGTAATGACTCAGCAGCTCACTGCCTGCTATGTTTCTCTCTTTAACTGGATTTTTTTGCTCCACTGAAGCTGTTCTCAGAATGGCTGAAGCTCACATGCCCGATCTTGAAGCTAGCGAGAGCGCAATTATTCAGCAGGTGTAAAGCCAGCTAATGCCAGTACAGCGCAGCTCAGGCATGCGTCAGGCAGGATGATGTGTCAAATGATTGTTGTCGTTGCCACAGGAATAACAACACAGGAGAACAGCATCACGTAACATCACCGCAAACTGTCACGTGTCAGCAGGGCATCCACCTTCACCCGCTTCACCTCAGCTGGAGATGGGGACCATGATTTGGAGACACTGTATGTTTGGGAGAAGTTTTCACACGAACTCAATGAGTCCTATCTGTGCTGCTAAACCGCAGCAGTGACTGATATTCCTGAGCTCATGAGACACATACCAGAATGTTAAGATGGCCAAAAGCCACAAGACAAGTGACCAATGGAAAGACAAATTGAGGGGAGGGCTTAAGGAGTAGCACATAGACCAGGTATGTCAAGTGCTTCTTAGCTTCCCACTGTCCCTTGTGGGAAGGGGTCTGGCCATCTGTTTTAGTCCCAGGATGGACTCATGATGTCAGCCTGAGCAACCTTGCCACCTCCATTCTTTCCTCAACTGAAAGTCTAAATCACACAGCTGCCTCAACACCAGCAAAGCCTGAGAGGTCTCCACATAACCTAGACCAGAACGGGAGATGTACATGAGTCAACATGCAACTCAACAGCCCTAGGACACACTAGAGACTTTAGTAGAAAACTTGCCTAGAGTCTTGCCTAGTTTTCCTTCACTCCATATCACTGACAGTCCTACAATCACTACCGCTAGTAAAGTCCCACCAATCACTGGCCAACATACCACACATCACACAGCTCTCTTCCAACACCTTTAGAAGGACATGGCTCTGAAGACACCACAAGTACCCCCAACACACTCGCTGCATTAGTTCTCCCTGAATTTCAACCATCATTAATGTACACTAATTAGTACTGTTGGGAACTCTTGAGAAAGGCACGGACAAATACTGAGAAACTACTTAATGCCAAAAAGCCTAAAATATCTTGGCTTTACCTAGTTTATACTGCATCGTAGTATCCAACTTACAGCACAGGGCACAAAAATAGCTTCCAACGATATTATCACTTTGTTATAATGGGCTAAATTCAGCCCTGAGGGGCTGTAGAAATTAATGGAGTTTGGCCCAACATGTGGTTAATGAGGATGGTCTATTTCAAGCCCATAAGGTACCACACTTTTGCTGCTACAGATTGGCTGGGAATAATTCACCTCTTCAGAGACACTGTATTCACTTCCAGCCTTGGCTATGTTTGCTCTAAATAGAGACAGCAAAAATAGACATCAAAACCAAAAACATTTCTTTCAAACTCCAAATGCCTCTGGCTCTGATTTTGATCTCACACGCAGTAGAAGCTCAAGTGAGCGGAGAGGTTTATTTCTCATTTATGCCAGTAAAAATGAAATGGGCCCACTATGTTTAACGTTGCTTTAGAATGCAGAACATTTAAGACAGTATCTAAACACTTAGAAAATGTTAACCCTGATTAAACAAGGCTAACCTTTACTTCTTCAGATCTCTTCCTACGGATAATCTCTTTGCGTCTTTTGATTTCTCTTACCACCTAGTTTCTAACTTCCCTGCCCATACAGCTAAATCCACCTCCCCAGAAGTCCCTTCTCAGGAACTTCAGAATCAAACTCATCCAGCAACAGATTTCTAGTTCTGCATGACCCTGTCCTCATCTCTATAAAGCATGTAAGCCCATGTTCACCTATTCAGACCTGTTTACCTGTAAGAAGAGGTGCATAAGGATGCTTTCTTGGAGTCTGCACTGTTGTTCCCTCCTTTTGCATCTTAGTCTTAGCCCCCAGTTTGAACTTGGCCTTTGTGTCTTTGCTGCTGTTTGTTTCTTTTGAAACAGGGCACAGCCACAAAGGCTCAAAATATACCCTCAATTCTTGTATCCAAATTGTCCATCATGCCCTCTATTTTCCACAAACACTGAAAACCTCCAAAAAAGCAGAATGCTCCAGGAAGTACTAAACTGCAATTCAAGTGGTGTCAGATCTTCCAAACAGTCTTGCCATTTTTTATGTGGATGATTTGTGTAAAAGATCTCATATAGTCCCTCTTCCTCTTACAATTTATCTCAGCTATTCTTAGCTGAAGAGGTAACTGAGGAAGGATCTCCCCTGAATGTCTGAACATAGCCTAACAAGTTTCAGCTACACCTCTTCTAGTGGACTAAATTGTGCCAGGGAGCATTTTATGGTCCAGAGGCCAACTACCACAGTCTGGCTCTGTCCATACTATGAAAGTCCTTCAGCCTCCAGAAAAGGGTGACCTCATCCAAACTGCCTATGGGAAAAGGTCCCTCACCCATGTGAACTTCCAAACAGTGACCGGAGACTGTTTGGGATGGCGCTAGGTGGCCTGGACCAAAAATTGTGCCAGGGATCATTCTAATAACTGGAAAAAAATAGAACGCAAATTCGAGGGGGTCAACACTGTTTCAGTAATGTAGATGCATCCTTTAAAACCTCCCCATCATCACCAAAAAAAAAGGCTGGATCAATTTTTTCTGGACTACTTGCTTTTAGCTTACAGGTTTTCTCCTTTTCCCCAAAAGAAAGAAAAATGTTCACTGCTGATAAAACTGTGCTGAAGTGGAGCGCATCCACGTCTTTCCTTTGGGATAAGCTTATGATTTCATTCCTATGGCTCATAACCTTAGCTCCCCAAACTTGTTGACTTTCAGCAAGATAGCCAAAGGTGGGACTTGGGACTATAAGTATGGACTCATGTAGACTACAGCTATGTAGGTTAGGACTTTCCAAGGAGGCTAAAGAACTATGTGCCCAGCTCCCTTCAAACCCAAAGGCTCTACCTGGTCTTCACTGATATGGACAGTACCCCCCAACAGCATCACTCTGTGTTCCAGCAGAGATGAAGGGGAGGATAGCTAAGGTATTATGTTTGGTCTTTTACCACCTCCAAGCATACTCCATTAGTTACTTGGATCACAATGAAATAAAGAGCTGATTTGAGATTCTCATCTACTTAGTCATTTGTTAACTTCTGGTAAAACTGAGCTTTGTCTTCTTATCTCTCTTTGCCAAACACAGAGGCCAAGGCCAGCAAGTGAACCTCATCTTTCACACTACTCACCTGATTCAATCAGTCACATATTGTAGTTGATCATTACATTTTCTAGATAACTACTTGCCCTCTATTCTACGATGTAAAAAATGTTTGGTGCGCTAACCACCATTTAATGGGAAGGAGGAGAAAAGACAAAGCTCCACCGATATCACATCTTTGTTATCAGTTTCATTGGTGTAAAACTGGCAATAATTTAGCAATGTGTTTGGTCCATAATCAGCAGGAATAACTCGTCTCTCTAGAATGAAAACATAATCTTTATCCTCAATATGCAGCCATTATACCTCATTTGCCATGGACCATTGTAATACAAAAGTTTCCCAATGAAGAAACTTCACCATCTTAATTTTTATCATTATGATTTCTGAACCCTCAAAATATGAACCTTGTCTTCCTTCAGGGAGCTTTGACCCCACTTACTCCATTATGCAATTCAGGTTAAAGACCTAGTCCTTACTCATGGGTGGTCTATGTTTCTTGGGAACTACCTCTCAAATACAACCGCTACCAGCTTTGCTTTTCCGGCTGACATATCTGCTCATATCTATCAGGCCTCGCATTTGGAAGATATTGGGACTTCCTTGGGAACAGGCTGACACCTCTAGACTACAGTCTTTAAAGTCACAATTCCTAATTAGTCACCAAATCTAAGGGAAAATGGAAACTTTGAAAAATTTGAAAATCGACTTTAGAAACTTCACCATCAGTTCTGAAAATCTCAACTTAGGACTGATGCCCTCGTGGTGGAAAGAGGCCTGTATTCATTTGGTAGTAGTGAGAAATTTTTGCTCTCATTTACAACAGCGTAATTCTGGAAGCAGATTTAGTTAGTCCCTACAACTATTTCCTTTGGCTAAGGGTAGATTTACACATATGTAACAGATTATGACCATTCTCCCACCTACTCTGAAGCTTTGGCACCACAGGTATTTATAGCATTATGCATACAGTAAGCAATCACCCTGTAAAATAGGAAGGCAACTCCAGAGAGTGAGTCATCGCCAATAGCAAAGAACTGGTTAGTTAAAAGGGTGGTTAATGTTCTGAAATACTGAGTGGTTAACAACACGTCAAGTGGCTGTTGAGAGAATGCTCATATTTACTCAGAGGTCAATTATTCACTCATAAATTTCTTGGTTTAATTTCCTTGTAGTCTATTTCCTCTATTACATATTCATAATCATCTCATAAGTTCTCCTCCTACAGCTACTAATTATTCTCTGTGTTCACCACATACCCTTTTGTGCCATATAGATGGTGAATATTAATTTCCGTAGAGCAGAGATTTTTTTTTAATTAAAGCAACGTTCTTTAGAAATAAATGCAATAACCATCAATTAAATTTAACAAATAAGGAAAAGTCATTAAACACAAATGCCAATCAAGATGCTGAGCTGAATTTCAAACATCAATCATACTTCTGTTGTTCTAAAAGGTTGCTTTAATCAATACAAAGTCCACAGGGTTTCGGTAAGAGAGCCATTCACACACATTACTTTTTATTTCTCTGGAAGATGCAGTTACCAGCTCTGTACCTGGAGCAATCAAACAGCATCTCAGCTACTCCGGAAAAAGGTGTGCAAAAGGTGTGCTCCACACAATGTGCTTCTGAGGAATCAACAGAGAGGACATCTCAGACTTTGCATGGTGTCTTCACTCCTCCACATGAACGAGATCAGGTACAACGAACCGAAGCATTTGAAATACATCACTGAAAATAGGGGCTTATATTCTCTGGGGACTCAAAACGATTTACTTCTGCAGGAGACAATCAGGTGTCATTCCCTTTCCAATGAGGATCTTCCAAAAGAAAAGATGCACGAGCCTTTTGAGGTCTTCAAGGGAGTTTTTCTGCACGAACACTTCCCTAATTCTGTTTAATCAGAGCAGCTGAGAGGGAAGGACATGGTCACCAAGAAACCAGAACTAGATTAAGAAGAGTAGTCTGGTGGGTCTTACAAAATTCAGTACTTTGGATCTTGGCTTCAAGGGAATGGGGCAAGAAACTTGCAGCTCTGAAACTGGATATCAACAAGTATTTATTTCATACAGCTACATGTTACATAGGACTGAGCAGTTACACGTGGTCATTCATACTGTAGTTACACATAACAACAAAAAAAGCATACAATAATGTGCATCTTGCCAATTGTGTTTTAAATACCTGTTTGGCCCTGAGCAAGAAAGAAATAGTAACTTCTGTGGTAGAGCAGTCTCCTGGTCCAGAAGTTGGATTGTGTCCTAGAGCTATCTTATAGAACTGTTTTTCAGAATTGCGGCCAGACACTCACAACTCCCATTAAAGTAATTGATTGCTCTGTGAGCTTAATACTTCAATATCCCAGGATCTATAGATTACAATACAATATGCTATATCATTATATATAGCAAATAGCATTGAAGTCAGTTGGCACCGGCTAAGTGGAGACCAAACAGAAGATAGATATTAGAGTCCAGAAAGAGGCACAAGGGATATGTTAGAAGCCAGTAGCCAGCTGTGCAGCGTTTAACCTGTCTATGATATTTCTGTGAGGGCTGCAAGCAGAAAATCCCATCCCATTATCTCCAGAGAAGGAAGAAGCATCGTGAAGAGAGAAGGGTGAATTATTAAAGGATAGGCCGAGTATGACTGAGAGCTTATTAAAAAGGGAGGAGGATGGGTAAGTGGAGAAACAGCTTGCTAGGCTGGTTCTATTAAAATCTAAGGCCAGATCCTCTGTGCAAACTAGCGTAGCTCCATTGACTCGGGTTGACTGGTTGACTTCTCCGGCTTTATGGCAGTTTACCAGCTGACATTTTAGCCCATTAACTTGAAGCATTGCATGTTTTCCTGTGAGCTTGGTCTTTGTTTGTTCTGCGCCCAACTCTTTTTTTCTGCCAGAACTGACAAAATTCTTCAGCTGAAACATCTGAGGACCGACATCTCATCAAAGATGGACGTTTCCATGGAAATATCTGTTTCAGATGAAATTTTTTGAGTCTTTCACAGATAAAATATAAATAACTGGTTGGACAAGTTTTCAATAAATCAAAATAGAAACTTTGCTGGAGAAGCTGAAATGTTGTTTGGGTTGCATTTTTCCTCTCTTTTCTCTAATAAAGAACATACAATGCCTGAAGAAATGACCAAAACAAAAATTTGCTGAAAAGTTCCAAGAAGAGACAAAACCATATATCGGGTCATTCCCCCAACAGATGCCCACATTTATAGCCCTGAGGGAAGAAGGAGATGATGAAGAGCTGGTGGCAGTGAATGCAAGGCAGAGGAGAAGAGGGAGAGATAAGCACTCCCCGCTTCTCTCTAGATGAGGGCCTTTTCTTTTTTCTCCCTCTTTTCCCTGCTCCTCCCTTCCCACTCATTGCAGCTAGTGCCTCAGACTGTAATCTGCTGGGAAAAAAAACCAGAGCAAGCTGTGCCTCCCCTGCACCAGCCGTTGCTGATAGAGAGATCCTCTGACATGAATCTAGAGGGTTTTTAATTCCTCATTTTGAGCACTGATTTACCCATACAAATGGACTGACATTTAATCATATGGGGAAATACATTCCAGGAGTGAAACTGCTGTGGCTGTTTCCAAAAATATGATCCCGAGGAAGAAGAACTGGTTATGGAAGATTATGCACTGACAATGATTTTACAAATGAATATGCAAAATAAAATGCAGAGTTCTGTTCAAACACATAGAGCAGTCTGACCACAATGGAAGCTGGTAACTACATCCCTGAGAGTCTCCATTGGGAGTCTCAGCCCAAGAATACTAGAGGGAGTAGGAATGCATCCAGGATCCTGGACTTATCCTACCACCTCCACATCTGCTACTAGTCCCATGCCCCAAAATAGTGCTGAGGAACCACTCTTGGAGGTCTTACCCAGTACGTGCAATGACAGCCAAGGCTGTGCTTTACAATGCAAAGATAGTATTGAAGATAAAAGATTCAGCTGAGTATTTCCAGGGCTTTATCTTACCACCACTACCCAAAAAAATCTCTGTAAATGAAATGTTCCAACTTAATCAATCGCTGCTTCTGGAAATGCAGTACCAGCTTCCTTGGCACAGTTCAGAATAGCAAAAAATGTAAGAAGCCTCCTACGACTGGGGAAGAGAGCTACAGCTACCAGCTGCTTTGAACATTTGTAGAGGAACACTTGGGGACTGGGTTGCAAATACACCAATATATTCCACTTTCCAGGAGCCTGAAGTATGTTTGGCAATATACGGGAGAGAACTGCTGTTGATGTGAAACCTCAACTAGGAGGCTGACTAGAACAGTGCATAATCCTACACGTGGATGAATATGGTCACGCTATTTTATTGCTGAGCATAAGGTCCCATAAAGAATTTGTCACTTGAGTTACTTTTCCCACATAAAGAATAAAAGATATGTTTAAATAATTGCTTAGCTTTAGGCAGCGCTTAGCTGCTGACTAGTGTGGATATCCCATCTGATGGACCTAAGGAAAAGACATGCAGATTTGTCATCACTGCCTAAGTGGTTTTGTACAGCAAGTGCTAACGCAGAACGAGACAAGAACCACTTATTTTGGTGGAGGCAAACTCTGGCTTTTTCTGTGAGCTAGGTAGGTGAGGTCAGCCAGATTAAAAAAACCCGCTTGTTAAACCATAAATGCAATTAAAACCAAAGAGACTGCGCTGGGGATAGGTGTTATTCAGTGTGTGTGAGGCTGTGCCAGAATCTGGCTCTGAATAGTTTTGATTAACAAACCTGAGTCTGAATTGTTAGAGAACTGTTCATTTCGTTAAGCCATTATTCATGGCCTGTGACTGGTCATAAGTAATGTTCTGCATCCTGATGAGAGGATTGAAGTTTACACTGGAATGATGAATGCCTG
>WAAD01031532.1:265009-311185 GCA_013389945.1 Fregata magnificens
GGGGAAAGTGGGGGGGGTTTTTGGGGTGTGTGTTTTTTTTTTTTTTTTTTTTTTTTTTTTTTTTGGTGGGATGAAGATATTTGCATGACGGGCTCTGAAACTGCTTGCTGGATACAGCTGAGAACTTGTTACAGTGTTTAAATACCGAGTTTAATCAGCAGTTATTTAAATAAAATACTCTTGTTCCTTGAGGATTGGCGAGGTAACTTTGTAAGGTTGTCACTGTGCAGTTAGTGCCCTGCTTCAGGGAAAGGATACCTGTGCTGCATGTGTTGGAAGGTTTTGAAATCTCAGCTGTAAAGATTTTCATTTTTTTCCCCCCATTTTTTGGAGGGGGGGGGGAAAAAAGGCTTCCCGATTTCTCTCTGCTTTCCCCTATTTCTCCTTGCCTCAAGTTTAAGAATCTGTGTAGCTTTCAGGTTTGTTGTTGGAGGATACTCGTGCGTCTCCGAAAGAAACATGGGCTACTGTTAAAAGCGGGCTCTATTTTCTGTGTAGATAAATAGTTGTTGCTTGCGTAAGCCATCACGCTTAGGTTGCATTTTACTCCAAAATAAGATGAATCAAGCATGGCCAGAGGAGCTGCTTCTCCTCAAAAGTCTAGACGTTGATGATTGACCTTAACCTTGTTTCCTTTTGGAGGCTCGGAGGGGTCTTGGGCTCTAAGTGGTTGTGTCCTTGCAGCTGGCAATGAGAAAGGTGTGGGTAAGCATTGGGGTTCAATTTCTGGGGAGTTGTGTGTGATTGCTGATGGATTTTGGAAGTTATTTGGATGTTGAGTTTATGCTTTGTTACAGGCGATGCTGGTAAAAAGGGGAGAAATGACAGAAATTAGACGTGGAGTGTATGGTGGTGTTCCCTAGTAGGTATGGTAATAGATCTCCGAGTGGTCTTCTAAAAATGGTAGATTGATATATCTCCCCCTAAAATCAATGCTTTTAGTATCCAGAAGGCTTCAATTTTTGTGTGGCTCATCTTGTAAACAGTGAGGGGTGCTGTATCGTTGGAGAAGTTGCTCCCTGTTACTTTCGAATGAAAGGCTGTAGGTGAAATCCCTGTCTTCTCCTCTCGCCAATGCTGACTGCAGAAGAAGCATGGAGGTAGATTAAAAAAAAAAAAAAAAAAAAAGCTGTCAGGTTGGGGGGTGTTTTGAACGAAAAAATTTTTTTTTTGTTCAGTATAGGAGGGCTCACGTAACTCTCTAATTCATATCACTTGTGAAGTGATACTTCCACCGTGAGGCCTTGCTTGTCTCGAGGGATTTCTGATGTTTTCCTCTGTTTTGGTAACGTTGAGCATGGGGTATCTACAGTAAATAAGGTGCTGGTGCTCTGCCTACCATGTCTCCTAAGACCTGGCTTGGAGTAGACTTACGTGATGCTGTGCTCAGCTGTTGTTGTGGTCTTAATGGCCTATATTATTGTACGTACTGGAAGAGCTTCATTAATATTGTTAGCAGCTGGTTGAAATTTTAGTCTAAAAAAGCCAGGTGAGACAAGTAGAGGAAAATCTGACAGCTCAAAATAAGAGCATCCACATCAAACAAGTGTCTTCAGAGCCCTCGGTACAGTGAGCTGCGCTGCGTAGCGAAAATATGCATATAACTTGCATAACTATGCAGTAACTTGCATAATATGCATTGTGTTCTTGCTGTTGGTTTGTCTTTGGCAGAAAATCATGATGGTCTCAATTCCATAGTAGGGGTTTTTCAGGCTGTGTGTTAGCGAGGGTGGGTTGGGGGAGAGTGGAAGGAGGGTAGCTGGAGTTTGAGACAAGAGGAGGCTTCAGCATGATTTTAATACAGGAGGGGGATTAAGGGTTTTTCTGTGTTTTCTCTTTTTCAAATGTGGTTAAAGTGCATGGTTTGGATTGATTATGTGCACTGTGGTGAGACTCTCAAATCACGTCAGAGCAACTTTTGCAGAAAGAGAACTGCAGGTCTGTCCGTCCCGGGCTCTGGAAGGAGAGTGTTGCTTGCTCTTACCTCGCCCGCTACAGGTTTTCCCAGTGCTCGAGGTACAGAGCTTGTGAAAACCCGTTGCGCTACTTACCTTCCTTGCGTGGCTGCATATCACGTCACTCAATTTTCTGTTAGATTTCTTAACAGTTTTAGCAAAGTCTTTAGGTCCGGTGAGCTACGAGAGACCCAAAGCTGAGATGGTGAATGCAGATAGGTTCTTAGTGGGAGACTGATGTTTAAAGTGAGTCTTCACTGCTACTTCAGACTGAACTGAATGTATTGGTACAAAATGGCTAGCAAATATGTTAAGGCATAATGAATTAACTCTTTATTTAACAAATACAAGAATCACCTGAGCCTATCTTCTGAAATTTTGTAATACAGTGAATTACAACAGCGCTGTACTATGTGAGCAAAGGCTGTCCAGTTTAATGAAAACCTGATTTTTTTCCTCCGAGTTTAGCGTTTGGCTGCAGAAATATGTTTCAGGGTACTAAGTGGCATGTAGTGGCTTCGGGAGTCAGGGTTTTCTTGGGGTTTTGGGGACCTTCTGTTGGTGTTTCTTATGGAAAAAAAATAATTTTTTTTTCTTCTTCTTAAGCTGGAGAGAAGCACTTTTACAGTAGCTGGGCAACTGCTAAATAATGCATGTGTATACCTTCAAGTGTTTGATTTTTTTCCCAGGTTTTTTTTTAAGCTTTTAGTCAGCCGTGAGTCCAGCATTTCGCTTGATTTATTTTTTTTAAATGTATTAATGTTTTTAAAGGAGCTTGACGTGCGGTGTATGCTTATGCCCAGTTTCTCTTGTGCAAGGGAGCACAATTGGCAAGAAAGAGAGCTGTCCTCTGGTCGTGGGGCAGTTATGTTTTTAGGTAAATATTGTGCTTTACAAATAACAATGCCTGAATATTGTCTTGCTAATCCAGATGTATTAAAAATTAGCTTTCGAGATAAGTGAAGCTATGACAACTTGTTAAAGAGGAGCTTATTAATACTAAGATGGAATTGGTAACATTTATTTTTAATAAATAGTAAAAAATTTCAAAGGTGGAAAAACCCAGATCTTGGTACAAGAACCATTCCCTAATATGTTGCCACATGGTGGTGCACTGTATTTAGTTGTCTGTCAAAATGAAAGCTGAGCATGGAAATTTGCTACAATTTTATTTTATTATTATTGTAATGTTTGCTCTGAAATGCCTGTGGTGTTCATGCTTCTAGAGGATTTTGGTCCCTATCTGTGTCATTAAATTAGTTCTGGGAAATAGAAACTTAAATTCTCCCAGTTGGAAGTGATACATAGGTGACTGAACACTAAATTCATGGAGAATTTAATTCCCTGTTAGTTTTTTAAGTAACGAAAATAATAGTTCTTCACGGAAATATTTTATGTTGCGGTCATTTGGCACTTCTGGAAATTGGGAGCATTAACAAGACTTGTAACTTGAAATTAAAATGAAGACTTAAGTATGTGAAAAGGGGTTTATTATACCAGTGATAAATGTGAGCGACTAAGAAAAAAAAGCAAAGAAAAACTATCAAGAGAAACTGAAAATCTGAATCTCGGTATGATCAGTTCTACATATAAAAACAACTGTATTTTATAATGAAAGTATTTATTCTTATTAATTAGTTGAACAGTGACCTATAATGTAAAATCTATACAGTTAAATCTGTAGAAAAGCAGGGCAATGCTGATGAGTCTTTGCACTGAGTGTAGCGTAGAGGGTGTGATCATGGATGGGTGATAGGCATTCAGTTCCAAGAAGTGAAATTTCCCTTTTTTACCTACGTCCTTCAATTTGATCCTCATAACTGATGCAAATTCTTGGATGTTTCCATGTGTCAAGTTAAGTAGTAGTGTAATAACAGTCCAATCCTCCTTCAGGTACCAAATCCTTCACATTGTGGTGGTGTGTTTTCTCTCTTCAGATACATCTCTCCTGACTTCTATAAAATTTGTTTCTCAGCTGAGCATCTGGTTTCAATTATTTAGAGTAACTGAATGTTTTAGTGTCCCTACAGAAGTGTGTTTTCTTCTGCAATAAATTATCTGAAAAAGATTCACAGTGGAACCTAAACCATTATAATTTTTTTTAATGAACAGTGTAATTCCCCGAGCATGTTTTTGCAAACAGGCAAACTTTCTTGCCTTCCTTTCTTTCAAATGATACTGGAAAAAACCAGCAATGAGACCACTATTCAGTATCATTTAAAGTAACAAGTTCTTAAGATCTCAAGTTAAAAGCCAAAATAAGTGTCGTTAATTGTCTTCAGTAAAAAGCATTTTGAAAAGATATGAAAATATTTAGAATATTCTTTTTTGCCATTACGTTATCAGCATTCAGAGTACTCAAATGTTTGAAGATATGTTAATGTTCCTGAGACATTGTCTAAACAAATCTTTATAATATCAACTTCAGAATTTTAGCTTTCAGGTAGCATTTTAAAAAAAAAAAAATGGATTTGGAAACCACTCCAGTGCTACATTGGAATGTGAATTGCTCGCAGGGGGTAAAGTTTTAAATCATTAACTAATGACATCGTTGTTATATGAAACCAGAGTAGCCTACAGTAGGTTTTATGTCCCAGGGAGACTGTAGTAACCTGTAGTAACCCAAGATTTGATTTTGGGTAGCAGTTAACAAGCTGAAGTGTGCTGGCAGTAACGTGAATGATAATTTGCATGAATATCTAATATTCAGTCCGTGTCTGTAAGCTGCAGCATTATCATTTCTTCATAGTGCATGTCATCTCGAATTCATATTTGTTTCAATGCAGTGATTTAACTAAAGTGTTCAGAAGTTTAACGTGCCTTTGAAAAAACAAAGTTGACCTACATTTTGTCCATTCAGTATTCAGAAATGCAAATAGCATTTTCTGAGATAATCAGTAAAATGCAGTGTGATCGATGCTACACTTCATCTTTCAGAATTTAATCTGAATGTTACAAATAAGCCTCTGGATAACAGGTCCATGTTTGTTTCTTTGAAGTGATACGAAACTAAAATGCTGAGAAAGCGAAAGCTAGGAGAAATGAAACTCTCTTACATGGTCAGTGTTGGTGAAAGGCGTCATTCCTATTTGCCTGGTAGATAGGTTTGACTGTGGGAAGCTTATTTTCCCGTCATGGAACACTTAATTTATGAGTTTTACTATCTTGTAAAAGTCATCATTCAAACATGAAGATGGTTGCAAATTAGTTCTAGCCCGCAATTTTTATATATGTCAAATCTTTAAATAGTCACTCTGTAAGCAAGTGTGCCTTTGTTCTCTGCTCAGTTTTGACTTGGAAGAGTTGTTGGCAATGACCACCGTGGTTGGTGCTCAGTATTACGTTTTCCATTAAAAATCCAGTTTCAGGCCATCCTGGATATGGCAGTGTTAACTTGGGGAGTGAATTTGTCCATTATTCAACCCTACCCCACGAAGAATTTTGGATGGATTACTTAGAATTACATTTGAAGTGTTTCTGTCCCCAAGATTTAACATTTTCCTTTTTTTAAGAAATAGAAAAAGCAAGGATAGGTCTAACTGTCTACATTCTTCCTTAGGTTTTTACCCACTTTGTGGATCAGTAGGGGAAGATGTGGCTCATCCCTCCTTCTCCTCCCTGCCTGGGGGATATATCTTGCCAGGAGAGAAGCTAGACATGTGGATGTATGTAGAACTAGGAAGGAGAAGAGAGCTGCCAAAGTGCTCCAGCCTGTTTGAGGGACAGAGCAGAGGGTATGAGCTCCTGGCTCTTGAGGGCTGCTGAGCCCATACAGGGACTGATAGTGGGACAGGGAATAGGTTTAGTGTCTGCTATGGGCTCCCGACCTCCTCTAACGCCATCCATCCTTGTACCACTCCTGGGCAGTTAGTACTCTCACAACGAAGTCGGTGGGTCTCTGTCTACCCAGTTGGGTGGTTGTGTGTGTTCCCTTATCCCAGTTCATAAGTATATCCAGAAAGGGGCAGGAATCTTCCAAGCTGAAATAAGAGAGCAGCTGATAGAGCTAATGAGCAAGCCTATTTAGATGTTTAAAGACCACATCTGGATTGCTAGTAAGGATTGTATACCGTTTGATTCCTCTCAGCAGTGGAGATGTGGCTGGAAAATCTCACAAAAATGCTCAGCAGCATCTCTGAAGTCTTCGTGTGTCTATTCTATTGAATGATACTGATATAAGCTGTATTTTCAGTGCTCATCTTCCTGGCCAGGAGGCTCAAATAGGATAACATGGTATCACTGGGTTTAAACGCTTTGCTGAACTTCCAGAGCTTTTTGTAACGGGCTGCGGGCAGGCACAGAAGAAAGATGCCTTTTGTGCTGTAACATAGCCAGAGGCATTTTTAAGAGTTTCAGTTGGAAATGTTAATCTTCTATAAATTCTACTTTTGCTGGAGTTTGACAGGAGCTTGCTTTATTTTTACTTGGAGAGGTTAAGGCATAAAATGGACGTAGATGCGACAAATATGGAAGGTGTAAGTAGCATCTAAATAGATCGGAGTAAAAATACGTTCCACGTGGTCTACTGTGGTATAATTTTGGCCATTTTTTTGTTTCTAGAATGTTTGCTATAAGACAAAAAAATCAAAATGAGTCCTGTACAGTCCAGTCCTTTCAGTACCAGCTACTACTGTGTAACATAGATACTGGCTGTAAAAATACCAGCTTTAGACAAATGAGCAGAGAAAGTTTGGTGCGTGGTGTTGGGCCTACACAAAGTTTGTAGGCTTTATTCAGTGTGTTGTCAAAATGATCGCTTACATAAAAGTGTCACAGTTTGTTTTCTTTGCACAAGTTAATAAAGTATGATTTATAAAAAAAGAAACCCCCATTATTAGAAGTGATTTGCTGTACTAGAAACTGGAATTCTATTATCTGGAAAATTTATTTTGAGTTAAATCTGAATAAATATATGGTAGAGTTAGATTCTAAGGATGCCGGGGTTTTTTAAATGAGATTTTTTTCCATATTTCTTTTTGCAAGGAAGAACTATTGCTCTCTTCTGAACCTTTATTAGTATATTTAAAGCCTGACAGAGAGGGGCAAATGAGATACTGCAGGATGTATTTTGTACAGAAGAGCAACCCCAGATGAAGGATGCCTGATCTGTCAAAACCTACTGTGTATGGAAGTTTTTAAAATGTTTATAAAAAATCAGGATGATTTTGTAGGAAACAAATATTTCTTGAATGTCAACCTGGAGTTACAGTTTGTATATTGATGGTTTTGTTTAAAGTCAAGTCATCTCTCCTTGAGTAACTGGTCAGCCAGTTCTGTCAGTTGCTTTCTGCTGCTGTTGTGGGGCCTCCTTGTTTTCTTGGTAGAAAGTGATGTATTGATTTTTGTTCACCGCCGTACTCTCACCCCTGCAGCTCTCTTCCTTCCTGAGTTGTCCTCCAGGATTCCCAGAAGAATTAGCAGTAAAACTAATCTTGCTGTTCCCTTGTCTGCTGTAATCAGCAGTAAAATTTTAAACTTTCTTGTTTATTTGATGATTTGCAAAGCTTGGTTATCTCCTTGGTGTACAGCGCTCCTCTCCTGGCCTCTGGGAGTCAGAGGGAGAGATGTGTCTCCAGTGCTTGGGGATGAACTCGTAGCTTCAGAGAACATTTTGGGGGAGATGGATCCGTTTCCATCTTCATAGCTGTCAGAAAGAAATTCTGCCACAACGAATGCTATTACAACGGACACATATAGAAGAATCCAGGCATGTTTCTTTGAAGTCATGTTAGTAAAATAATTTTTTTAAAGGTATGAATTTTGTACAGTTGTTCCGAGCATGCATTATAACGATTTGCGTGCAGTGCTGCTTTATTTTTGTCCACAAAAGCTGTTTTGTGTATACATGCCTGAACGATTACATACTTGCATTGGTTACCCATAAATGCACGTACATGTGGTTACTGGGGATCTAATGATCAGAAAGGTTTGGTAAAGTTCAAAATGGTGGGCCTAGGTTTTGAAGTTGTTTTGCAGTCTAAGGTTTGCTTGAACTGTGAGGTTGGCAATTTTTCTGAGTGATAGTTCAGATAGAAGTATTCGGCAAAGGAGTGGTCAATAGTGACACATTCCTAGAAGATACTTAATAATTTATGTTTGCTTCAGCCAAGCACGTTGAAAGATCTAATATTTACCACCTGGAGAGACAGGAACTTTTAAGATTATAAAGGTTCTCAATACATTTTCACAAAAGCCTTACAAATACAGAAAAAATTGGCTTATGGGACTTCTTGTAAACTAAAACTAAAATTTGTTAAAATGTACATTAACGATTTGATGAATGCAGTGTAAAGCAGAGCATTTCAGGAAAAACAGTTTATGTATTTTACAGGCATTTTTGGACTGAAGCTTTGACCTTTGGTTTTTTTAAATTCTCTCACTTGCTGTATTTTGCTTTCTTGCCTTTTTCTCTTCTCATCACAAGTTTCTGGATTGCAACAGCTGCCTCTTTGTGCTCTGATGATGCTGAAGTTTAAGGGGCTCAGAGGTGTTTGGCACTGGTGGCTTTGTCCAGGGATAATTCTGGTATGAGAAGCTATAGTCATGTTCCGGGGAGTGAGATGGTACAGTGATGAGGAACCCTGGACCATACTACATGGACAGATAGGCCCCTGGCAAGTTGTCCAAAATGGCATAGGAGCTATCTGATACGGAGAGATGTTCTTCATGTTTCTTAACTCCCTATTGAAACCTAGTAAGATAAAGCTCTTGATCTTGTGTCTGATGCAGGATCACCGCTGCTGTATAGCAGCTTCGGTTCTTAAAGCCAAGACATTCATTTCTTCTTTATAACAACTGGTTAAAAACTTTGGGTGAACGTTGTGCTGTATTTAAAGGGAGGAGGTGCATGAAAAATAACTAATAAAATAGAGGTAAGTATGCCACGGTACAGCACGGCTTCAGAATTAAAGGCAGAATATCGCATTTGGGTAAAAGGAAGCATTTGCTCATTCATCATATGGGTGACCTGCATAATCCTTGAGGAGATATGGTTGCCAAAATAGTTTATCTGGGAATTCCTAAACAGGATTAATTGACAGCAACTTGCATTTGTTATAATAAAAGTAATCTTACAAAGGTATTGAAAAATAATATTATAAAGGTACTGGTTGTATTTCAGCATATGAATGGTGCGTCCTCAGTGAGTAGGGGAAGGAAGGGAAAAATATCTTTACGTAGTGACCAACTGAATGTGTCAAGTATTTGTAATGATGTTTATCATGAACTCTCACCAACAGTTTTCCTGTGATGGGTTGTGTGTGCTGGAAGATGATTCCCTCTGCCAAGTCATTTGCTGGCCAGCTGCCAATTCTCATGACTTTTTATGATATGAAGCTGGTTTTGTTGAGAATCAGTAAGTTGAAAACGACTTGAGAGTTTTGGAAGTATGGGGGGGAGGTTATGTTAGTTGGGGAATTAAAAAAAGAAAAAGAGTACTGAATGCAATCTACAGTGCAATTCATTTGCTAATTACACATTGACATAAATTGAAAAGTCCCAGAAGGAGGGGGTTTACAACATAACTAAAACAATTTGCATCTGTGTAGAGGTCTGTGCTTATCCACAAAGGAATGAGATTTTAAGTGGATTTGTTTAATCGGGTTTATTGTGAGTACATAGCTGTGGGACTCCTTTTTCCTCACATTTCAAAATCTCCTGTCTTTCTGGAAGATTCCGTCTTCTGTTGAGATTAAAGGTGTCAAGGAAGCAAGCATGGTGAAGTTTAATGGAGAATGAAAGTGAAACCTAAAAAAACTGAAGAAATGTCCTTCTTCATTTTAGAGTGGATTGAGTACTTGCATGTTTCTGGCTCCAGATTATCATGATGAAACTGACAGTTTAATGCAAACTGTGCCCTGAAATTCAAATTCTTTTTTTTTCCTGCCCCGTAAGAAATTTGATACACTCCAGCAAATTCTCACTGTCTCTGTTAGAAAGGATGCTAACAACTTAGACACACTAACTAGTAGTACTACAAAGAGCATTCACTGTTAGTATTATGATAGTTTGGAGGTTTTTTTCTGTAAGCCTTTGAGTTGTTGGTGCCCAACATGTTACCCTACGGTTGCCACCACTTTTTCTTTTGTAAACATGTCATGACAGGAACAAGGATAAAAATTTGAACAAAACTGGAAATCAAACTTGGCAATTTTGAAGTAGGAATCTGTTCAGGACTCATTCCTGTATTTACTTGTACTATTACTGCTGCACTTTATTATAAATTACCTGTTTAGCGTTGTTCTGGCAGGCAAGTGAGCTCTGAGAGCAGAATGTTTTTAAAAATGTCACTACCTCAGTTGTTCTGGTAGTGATGGATTCTTTTCAATACCTTTAAATCAAACAGTTGTTTATCTTAAACATAATAACTAAATACTGTTACTATGTCATGTTATAAAACTGTAATATTATGAAAAGGAGAAAAATGAGCTTTCAGACAAAACCTGCCCCAGATGCAAGAAACAACTTCAGTAGATTCCTAAGGACCAGGTGCCCTTAGATCCATCGGTAAGGTACCGGTTTCATTAGATGCAGAGTAGCACTCAGTAACTACAATACCACATCTCAAGAAAAGATGAGATCAGGAGGTTTCACTTTATAATTTCTGTTCAAAGTATCCTTTCAGGAAATGTCCTAAATAGAAAGAATGAAACTATGCCATTGCATTTTGCAATGTGTAATATGCTAGATTAAGCCCTGCAGTGCAAAACTTAATGTTGGCCTTGGGCTCTTGTGGTTCTGTTCAAATACAGTTTCCACAGTGGTTGTGAATTCCTGTTGCACCAGACGGTTCTGTTTCTTCCCCCCATGACCCAAAAGTATTTCTCTCACCAAAATCTGTTCAAATAACACTTGCAATCTTCCTAAATTGTATGTCTAAAAATATTTATTGGAGCTTTGCAACATAAAAAAATAATTACCCTGTGCTCCTAAAACCAAGAAAACAAAAAAACCCACCCCCTCCCCCCCGCAAAAAAAAAAAACAAAACAGAACCAACCAACCAAAAAAATCCCAGTAGTATTAGCAGGGATATAAGCTGTGAAAAGGAAACTAATAATGAAAATCTTGGAATGCATCCTTGTGATGATGACAAGAAGGGCATAGCAGTACGATTGTTAGTGAGGTAACCTGGCACTCAGTCTGTTCAAAACACATTCCAACCCCTTGAGAAAGTGGGATGTTAGTGTACAAGGATATGCATTTGTTTGAGTAGTGTTTGTACTAAAACATAGAAGTAACACAGGTTTTGTTTTGGAAATGTCTTCCATCAGTACTAAGGAAAGATTAGGGTAGAATATGGCTGGGCTGACTCATTGCAGAATATGCTGAGATAGTCCTGAATTCGGCATGGTAAGGTTAATATCTGTTTAGTTTAGGCTTTATTTATCTTTAGTGCTGTGGATGGGGGGGTGTTGGAATTCACATTGTTGAATAATTTTATAAGTCTGTAGGTAAAAACATCATTTTTTCAGCAAACGGTAATGTACCTACTGCTTACCAGAATGCTTGGGGTTTTTTTCCCCTTTACTAATAGTGCAAAGTTGAAGTAAAATGCTTCTAATGGCCACTTTAAATTACCCGTTGGAGTCAAGGTGGGGAAACAAAAACAAAAATTTATGGTTTTGTCTAAACTATTTTCAAGGAACTGTCAGTCCAATACATGCTGCTCTTTTAAGAAGAACTGCAATTTTTTTATTGCGAAGATGACTTCTTAAGTCCCACTGTAGGTGGTCTTTGTATGATAGCCTTCAAGTAACAAATGGCTTTATCTTCTCTTCTGCTAATAAGGTCAGTAAAGATTTCTGTTTTGGATAATAATGACAGTTTTGAATGGATAATAATTTTGGCTGGAAAACAGGTTCACAGTTTTCACCTGCTTAATAGCTGATTAGGTGATAGTCAGCTAGCTGGCTGTTAGTATTTTACAGGAGTAAACAGACTTTCTTGCTTTAATTAAGACCATATGTGTACAACAACTGTGATTATCTGGGAATCCATATCCTGTATTTTCCGTTAAATAGCTGATAAAATGCTGCAGTTGTGGAAATGACTACCAAGTCCAGTAGGCAGATGTCTTTGAAAGCAGTTTTGGTTTTGCTTTCTATTTCATCATAGAAAACAACCAAACATTTCTTGAGGTTTGATGGTCTTGTGCTGTAACAAAATAAACATTGAATATTTTTCTATACCCGATAAGATTGCTGTTTGGAACCAGTATTCAGAAACACTTTTTTTTTTAATAAATCTCAAGTTTACCATGTGGCAAAACACCTATAAATTCTTGTGTTTTCTTTCTGAAAGTGTGGGTTAACTTCTCTGTAAACAGTTGTCTTGCATGTTAAATAATAGTAAAAATGTATTGAGCAAGGGAGTAGAATATGAACATGTTAAATTCTGGATTTGTGTACTAGTGAAAGGGAGCAGTCAGTATTTACTACAGAAGTCACTTTTGAATTCTTCTAGAAAAAATTAAAACATGTCAACTGAATGGAGGACTCGGATGCTTAACGTGCAGATACTTCTTTGGCAATGTTTGAGTAAAACTGACCACTAGCACCTTTCCCTCTGGAAAACATCACATCTATTCATATCACTTCCCAGAGGTTAAATGCAGCCCTTGGAACAGTCACAGGAAATAATACCAATGTGCTTCTAAACCATGACCCGCCTTTTGGCCAAATACGCCACTTTTCTTGATTACTGGGAGGACCACATATAATTACTTTTGCCCTGCACGGAGCCGGGAGGTGCCAGGAGATGTCCCAGGGCCCCTGCACTCACTGTCCATTGCTGAGTGCCCTCCCTGCTGGCTGGTTTTGGTTTGGGATTTTTTTGCCACAAACACCACCTGTGGATTGATTTCAGCATTTTGGTCCTTTTTGAGGAAAAGCTGAGCCAGATGTTCTGTTGTCCCTCAGCTGAGAATGCATGATTGAAAGAGATGCTTGCTTGGAGGAGTCCTAAATAATGCGATACTTAAATATCTGGTAGAACTTTTTCAGTCAAATACTCGAGCTGTTGCTAGCAATGCTGGAAACGCTTTCATGTCCGAAAAATGGAAATGTTGCTGTGCCTTACCAGGTGGTCAGGAATAGGACAATTTTCCTTGCTTTGGTTGATAAAGTTAGAGGTCAGGGTGTCTTCCATTTTGTTCAGTGTGTTTGAATATTTTTCCATTTTTGTGGGGGGGGGGCGGGTTGATAAAATAATCTTTGATATTCAATAAACGTTAACATGTGGCTTTGTCATGTGCGCCTGTAAATAAGGTGGATTTGTTTTAATAACTGGTGGAGGAATCGCAGGCGTCTGTAGGATTGCAGGTGGTTGCACTGTTGTAGTTGTCTGCTCTGGGATGACATGAATCGTGTCCTGGAGACTCCATTAACAGTGAAGGAAGCGTGCACAGTTTTTTGCTGACCTCCTTGCTTAGCTGTGTGCAAAGATAGGTGGAATGGAGTTCAAAATCCTGTTCGACGATTTTGTCATCAGCTCCACATGCTGTGCATGCTGTACTGGCGTTTGGCTGCACTGAAATGTAACCAGGGATACGGAGTTGCAGAGTCCCACCGTTTATCTTTAGCTTCTCTTCAGAGGAGGAGGAGGAGAAGAGGGAAAACTTGGCAAAAAAATTTCAGGCGGTTGTTGGTGGTGTTCTGCTTCTCTAAGTTTAGCAGCGTTGGGGGTGGTTGTTAAAATGGGCTTTCAGATTTTGAAACCCTCTGTTCTGAGCAGCATTAGGTAACGTGGTGCTTCAGCATGCTGGAAGTCCGTCTATGCTGCAGCTTCCAAAGCCAAAATACCTGGCTGAATTTAATCAGTAACTTAGTAAAAATGGAAGAGATTTAAAATTCTTGCAGACAAGAATTGTGTAGTTTGCTCACCGATAAACTTCAGGCAGCATATTTAAGTTGCGACTTTCGGAAGTTTCATGTCACACTGAAGTCATATCGCTTTACTCCATAGAGGCAAACCTGATCTCAGCATCAGCAGGGGCTTGTTGTTTTGCCACTGTAGAGAAACTTCTCCTTGTGTCTATTACGCAGCCAGGAGAACAATATAGAGGGTTATGGAAAGGCTGCATTATTCCAGGGGCCTTTCTGACAGTTTTCACAGTTTCTATAGGATGTTAACAAATCCCCCACTGCAAAAAGCTGCAACTGCATTTAATAAAATATCACCTCTTCTAATTCCTTCTCTGATGGATTTTGTCAGCTGGCTTCCTGAGTGAGTACCACCAACATTTTTACATGCTTACCCTTCAGCATTTCCACAAAATCTGTTTTAATTGTCTGTTTCTGAATTAAATAAGTATACTTGCAAGATTGTGATCCTTTGCATAGTTATTTATGAAAAGTCTTTTTGTTGCCTGCTCTTCTGAAGTCTGCAGCATCGAAGGGAAATCAATACTCAGTTATGGAAAGGGAAGGGGATTCATCTGGGATGATCGCTAATGCTGGCTGTAGAAGGAAATGGGATGCTGTTGTGGAAGGAAGTGGAGAGATCACACCTACGTGAGTGTTTTAAGTGGGATTCTGACTGGATTCATCTCATACTTGTTGATAGTCCAGGGTACTGCTAAAGAAAAAAGTCCAAAGTATGCATCCCATTAAAAGAATTAATACACTTCTCTTTTAACATTTATATTCAGGAAGTATAAATTTACTGCACTCAGCAAAATTAAATTTTCATAGCTCTTTAGAACTAAGACTGTTTGTATTTTTTTTTATAAATTTCATTTGACTTATACTTTCAGTGATTTGGGTCCTGGCTTCAGGTTGCTCTTATCAGTGGAGGGAAAGACGGTAGCGATAGAGAAGCCTTCGCAGAGCTGTGCGGCCATGCCTGGGATGGGGGGTCTGACCAGGCTCGCAGGGCTTCTGTCTTCCTCCTTTTGTGAACTTAAAGCTGTAATATTTTGGAATCTTGTCTCATCCCACAGGTATGTGTGGCTTGGCACCTGTGCAGGACTGTTTGTGTGAGCTTAAGCTCTAGATCAAGGGCAGTCATTTTAACACAGGTACTTGCTGTGCGTTTTGGGTTACGGGGGTTGAATTTACAGCCAACTTTAAACTTCTGTTCTGAAATTCTACTTTAGGACCAGATTAAATCATTCCGTAAGCTCAGCTGTATGCTCAGTGGTATGATTTTTAACAGTGCTGGTCTGTGATACTAAGGATAAAATTCAGCTCACTGCTGGAGCTTGACACAGTAAGTTTCATAGTGAAAGTTTGCAATTTAGTAAATATTTACAAGCTTTTAGCAATTACTGAGATGCTAACACTTTTCACCCTTTTTCTGTGATCAATGATTAGTATGGTGGTATTTTATTTCTACTGGCAGGCTGTGGTATTGCTTGCTCTCCCTCTACTATTAATGTCCCAGGAAGTAATTTAAGGGAATGAGGATGCCTAAATAATAAGGATCTGGAAAAACAAGATAGGCTGATATTTATGGGATAAACAGAAAACTGAGAAAAAGGAGAATAAAGTAGCTAACATAAAACTGGAGAAAAGATGAATGAAAGCTTTTAAAGAATTCAGTGTGATTGTAAATGTCAGTTTGAAAAAAAAAATCACCTTTCATATGTCACACAAGCCCTTTTTAGGTTTTCTTATTTGGCAAAATCATTTTTCAGGATAAAAATACTAAGCTTTAATTTTCTGCTACATAAAAGAATTTAAACAAAAAGGCTTATTGTTCATACAAGGCTGGCAAACTAATGTTAGAAAAGGATTTTTTTTTTTTAAAGTAGTTTTAGTTTGGTTTGGTTTTTTTTTAAACCATTAGTGATATTTCAGCCATTGCAAATACTTGTGTATAGTTCTTTAAATAACTGAGAGTTAGTTGTTACGTATGTATACAGGAGCACAAACTATATGTAAAAACCTGTTATTCACCTTTAGATAACACGCTGTGTTATTGTGGTACGTGGTGTCCAGGCTCATAGCACCGTACGTTCAGGTCAGAAGGGACACCTGCAGGTCCCTGCTCAAAGCAGGGCTGAGGATGCTCTAAGCATTGTCCAGTCAAGTTTTGAGTATCTCCAAGGATGGAGATTTCACAGCCTGTCTGGGGCTCTCTTCTAATGTTTGACCACTGTCACTCCTAATATTTAGGAGGAATTTATCCTGTTGCAACTTGGATCCATTGCCTCTTGTACTATTCCCGCGTACCTCCAAGAGTCTGACTCCATCTTCTGTGTAGCGTCCCCTTAGGTATCTGTATCTGCTTAAAATGTTAATCAAAATGTACAAAGGAATAAAAAACCTGCTTGTTTGTCCAATGTTTCCCTCTTCCTCAAGCAGTTCTCTGTTCACTTGAATATAATTAATCTGCAAAGAGCTTTTTCTTCCATTATTTTTGTAGTGATTGTCAGTTTAAAACCAGCGCTTCATTCTATTCTCCCACTTGCCTTGGTCATATTTTTTCCTGAGGGTAGGGAGATACTGTAGCTATAGGTTCCTCACTTCATGGAATAGTGCAGTTTTGTTATGCTCTCATATACTCATCTGAGCCATTCTTTGATTTAGCGTAATCACCTGTTGAAAGTACTTGTCCTACTGTGCATGCACAGCTTTTAAAATTTTATAGAATAAACAAAATCCCACTTTCCACAAAGTCCTACTATGTGTCAAAAAACTGTCAGAATCATCGAGTCACTTATGAAAGTGGAAGCTGAGTACATTTGAAAGAGATACTCCTTTTCCAGCACACTCTTGTTAAGGGTTTGACATGCTGGTTCTTGAGACACTGGACCCAAGTTACTAAGTGTTTCAGTAAATACGTACTATTAATCCATGAAGTTTTTTTAATTGCCCAGTGACGTATCCAGAAAAATTATTTGGATAAGGGTGAAGACAAAGGCAGAAAATCAGGCTGACAAACACTAGTGCTTTTATGCCCATCTGTTGTATGGTGTTGCATGTCTGAGCTATAGTTAATCCCTCCCCCCTTTTTAATTGGGTTAATTTTCTCACAGGAGAGAAGAAAGGAATGTATGGTCAGTGGCAAAGAGTTCTACCAGTTTTAGAAGATTGTGTAATTGTGGTTTTACATCTTGAACATGTTAGGGTAAGGACTGTTGTATGTTAGAGTGATAGCTACAGTATAAAAGTAAGCAAAATAGGAAGCACACTTTTACAGTGTTATAGTGCTTGTATCTGTTCGTTACAGTAAAAGCCAAAACAGTTAGAAAGCATAGTCTCTCTGGAAAACTAGAAACAGGTAAGCTCAAGAGGTGCTGTTAATAAAAATGTTGCATTGGTTCCTATTTCAAATAAAGCAACAGCATGTGCTTTCTTCAACAACAAACAAAACTCCCCAAAAATGAAGAACGGGGAAGGGGTGGGGGAACACCCTTCGTGGCTTTTTTTTATCCACTTTGAGGCTATCCTATAGAGATGCTTAGCTATGGTTGTAGACAAACTGTTTTTTCTGGGTATTTATGTGAAGGTAATAGTGCTGTTAGCTCACCTTTTCAAAGAAGGAAAGGGAAATAATGAGATGATGATGATGATGTTATTATTATTAAATCGTATGTGTTTTTCACTCCTTGACAGACATGGTCCTAGCTACGTAGTGGTATTGCTCCTGAGTAGTTTGCTGTTGTTATGCAGTGTACATTCATACTTAGTCTTGAAATCAACTTAAGTTTGTCTGGTTTTAAAATTTAGATGAGATCCTTTGCCTTTAAAATTCAACTTTCTCTGTATTAAAACTTGGCAGTTAATAAAATCCTGCAGCAATTTTGCATGGCAGCTTGATCTATTTTTCTGTAAAACACACAGAATCTGAGCCTATATAATCTCAGTGAGTAGTAGTTATGATAATGGCTCTCATATAGTATAGCATGAATGTGAGGAAACTTTGGGCACTAGTGTCACGGTTCTACCGAAAATTAGTCTGAGGACTTTAGTGGTACCAGGTAGTTATGGTCTCCCTCCAGAAATGGCATGACGATCCATAAACAGCTCAGTGTTCCTGAACAAGAAGGTTAAATAATGGGTTACTTTTAAATAAATTGCCATCTGACAACTTTTTACATTTTTTCTGTGTTAGTTATTTTTTTCCCAAGTATATAAAGATTTAAAATAGAATTGGAGATTATAGTGTAAGGTGATATATGTGTGGACTTCATGTAGAGAAGAAGAAGGTTGGCTTCTCAGAGAACAGCAACACATAGAAGACCTTGGTAGTCTGGGGTGCTTTTTCAACCCTCTTTCATTCTGCCTGTTCTTATTTCCTGTGCCAATTACATTTTACGTCACCAGAAAGTTCTGCAGATCACAAGAGAAATGTGAATGTCAGGCTGGAGTTTGTATCCTTCAAAATATTCATCTTTACTCCAGTAAACTGTTACTAGTATTTGCAGCTGACAAAAGTCCTCTCTTTTCACTACTGTGCTTCCCTGATTTTCCTCACCTGTAAAAATGAACTGCTGACAGTCGTATCTGCGCGAAGGTGCAGGAAGAGCAGGGGTTAAAGATTGCCGCAAGGAACAACTTATCCCTTGCAAAAAGCTCTTCTGAGGTTACAGAAAGCAACTGTTAAGACTAAGTAGGGATTTTTTTGGTGGTATTAGTGCTGGGGGTTCTTTGTATTAATTTTTTTTTTTTTTTTTTTTTTAACTGTTGTGGCTAGGATAATCTTTCTCTGCTGCTTGAGTTTAACTTTCCTAGGACGTGTAGGACGACAGTATTTTAGGTACTACTTTTTGCCCTAACTTCTTATTTTAGCACAGAACCTGTGGAGGTGAAATAGTTTAATGCTTCATGCAACTTGCTGTTCACACAGCCTCAGGAAGAATGTATATTCTTTCTTTTTTTTTTTTTAATGATTATTATCTTAGCATTTCATCAGAATACCATGAACATTGATTTTCAGTACACAAGATTAAAAAAAAAATTATGAGGTAGATATTCCTGTAGAAAATCTGTACCTCATTCTAAAAAATCCCTCTGAATCTTGTCTTCAAAAAAAAAAAAAAAAAAAAANACGTGTAGGACGACAGTATTTTAGGTACTACTTTTTGCCCTAACTTCTTATTTTAGCACAGAACCTGTGGAGGTGAAATAGTTTAATGCTTCATGCAACTTGCTGTTCACACAGCCTCAGGAAGAATGTATATTCTTTCTTTTTTTTTTTTTTAATGATTATTATCTTAGCATTTCATCAGAATACCATGAACATTGATTTTCAGTACACAAGATTAAAAAAAAAATTATGAGGTAGATATTCCTGTAGAAAATCTGTACCTCATTCTAAAAAATCCCTCTGAATCTTGTCTTCAAAAAAAAAAAAAAAAAAAAATTCCTTTTGTATCTCCCAGTAAAATTCTGACATATCCTTTCTTTAGCTTCAGCTTTACCTTTTGCAGTGTCCTTTGTTTTATTGTCATAATACCAACTAGGCCATAAGAAGCCAACTCTTTCCCTTCTTTAAACTGTGTCATGATAGCAGGTTGCTTATATTCTGTTAGTTCTGTCAAATAAAACAATTTGTGTTAATTACTGCTTCGGTTTCTCACATTATTTGGGCATACAGCTCTATTACACTCAATAGCACATTTTCTGATTGTTTTGGTGACAGTGTTTCACTTCAGTGTATTGCTTTAAGATTAACATATCATTAAGCTGCAAAATAAGATATAGTCTTTGTTCTCATGCAGTGAAATGGCAGGGGAAGGCAGGGCATAGCGTTGCAGTTTATTCAAGATAAGTTAAAAAAAAAAAAAAAACAATAAAAAAAATCTCTGAAAGTGGATTAGCCAATTACTTGGCGCTCTCCGTTATGGGATAGCAAGGCCAAAACTGAAGCATTTACAGTAAAACTCATGTTCACAGAGGTGGATTATTTTTCCCTCTTTGCCAAACGTTGCAAAACACTGAGTGTTAGTACCAAAATAATCCACGTAGCTAGGTTTTGCAGAATTTGGGGACAAGTCTTCAGTGATTTACCAGCAGTATTTGGTACACCTTTATAATATATTGTGCTGCATGTCTCTGGTATGGATAACTAGAGGTCTCTTTAATAACTGCAGTTTGGTTGATTAACAGTTAAAAGAGTGTCTTTGCTTTTGCAGGCAAGAAGTTAATCTTTGACAGCATATTTTTGACGTGCTACTGAAAATCATTTTGTACGCTAGCTCTGCTACTATTTTCAGTGTTTGTTGTGGGGCTCTTTTCAGCAAAACTGCTGTCAATGATAGCCCTGTGGAAGCAAAAATAGCAGCTAATCAATGTGTGTTTTATCCATGGAGTTAAGCGCTTAACTTAAATGGAAAATGGGTTTATAAAAAAAAAAAAAATCTTTCCAATGTGATGTGACAAGCTGTTGCAGCCTCATCTTCTCCTTTTCGTTGTGTGCATTTGGCCCCAATTCTGGACATAAGTTTAAACAGGGGTTGTGTTAGATGGAAGAAAGGTTGTGGGATTTTTTTGGTTTGGTTTTGGTTTGGTTTGGTTTGATTTTTTTTCTTTATGCTTCCTAGACCTTTGCCTTTAAAATGTGGAATAGATCGTGTTAGTTTCTATTCTGGCCTTTCATCAATGGCGTATTCTCTTCAATTGCTATCTTGACTAGTACCCAAAACCTGTAGGACACTAGACTATCTACTAGCAGTACTCCACATAAAGCATTTGGAAATCCTGTACTCTGAACTATTTCAGAAAAGTTGCTTCAAAAGCTCTTGAAACATATGGGGTCTCTCTCGGCACGGAGACTTGGGATGCGGTCCCAGTAGTTGTACATCCTGGTCTGCCACTGAAAATTGATTGGCTTCTCATTTCCTAAAACAAATGGTATGTTTGGAGTGTGGTTAATAGTTATTTCTTACATTGCTGTCCATAAAAAACTGTGTTCTTAATGTGCATCTGCTTTTTATTAAAACAAGGTTACAGCCCTATTCCTTAGAAAAAGGGATCGTCAGGTGACTTCCTGGAAATATATCAAGTCTGACTTCTTACCATCATCTTCATAAGTGACACTGGTTTTTCTTACGATTCATCCTTTTCTTCCCACTGTCTTTCTGACTTCATGAGTTACCTGTAGAGATGAATGTGCCAAACAGATTGTTAATTGTTGCGGTTGCTTTTACTGGAGTCTATAAGAAGACATCTCATGATGGAAAGGTGGTTGTACATGTTGAAAACCTGATAGATGAACATGTCACCGTTGACATGAAACATTACAAATGTGCCTCTAGTCATTTCATTCATCACTGCAAATGCGATTCTCTTCATCTGCTTGGCATGCATATATATGCAGAAAGGCTGAACGGATTTAAGCATGCCTGTGTGTCAAACGATAGTCTAGATTGAGCATAGTGGTAGAAACATTTGTTCTTACAAGAGACTTGTAAGTTTGGGGACCTCCTCTGTTAGCTCTGCTGCATGGTGACGATGTTATTGCTTGAAATGTGATGGGAACCTGTTGCTGTGTGTCTGAGCTGTAAGCATCATTGGTCTTGAACATTCTGTTTCCTCTTTTATTTGGACTCCTTGAATTCTGCAAGTTTTTTTTTTTTTCTTTTAATGTTTAAGCTTCTTATTACTATGAACACTTGGACATACACAATGCTGTTCAGAAGTAGTGTGTTTAAAAAAAAAAAAAATCAACCGAGGACAACCACAATATACTTTTAATCTGTTCTTGTAAGGATGCATAATACTGATTAAAGTGTTGGTGGTCAGTTTATATTCTACCTATAAGGAAGACTTTAAGGAAATGCATAGGTGTCTCACTGACTGCTGAGCCTGTGGACCTGTGGTTTTTACCAATACTCCACACTGTCTTCAAAGATGAATTAAGAAACAGTACAAAATTGCACGAAGTTTTTCGTTTGTTTGTTTTTTAAATCCTCTCTCCCAGGCATTTGAGTTCAGAATTAATTTAGAAAAAAGCTTCAAACAAACAAACAAACAAACAGCACTAAAAAACCCCCACCAAACAAAAATACTTTTATTTCAGCGTGGTTAGTCACAGAGTGGAAACACTGGTCTCCGTGACAGCTTTCATAAAGCGAGCTGGGCAGCTTTGCAACTCAGGCAGAAAAGGCTGTAGTCAGGCCCTCATTTGATCAAAAGGGGAAACATGCCCTGTTGAGAGGTGCTTATATGGGGATTTGAGCAGAATTACAGATCACTTTTGTGTGTTATTGCCTCTCTGGCACTTCTTAAACTCTGAAAATATAACCTAAAATTGTCTTGCTAAGAAAGCAAGCTTCATCCCTTAAGGATTAATATGCACCTCTCTCAAAATGACTTTCCTATTTCATCTAGACATGAAGATTTGTTACAGCAATTATTTTTTTAAAAAGATCTGAGTTGTCCATTTGTGAAAAAGGATCAGTGCAACGCTCATGTTGCGGCAGACGTGGTAAAAGCTGCGGTTGTGAAAGGAGGGGATCTGCAAAGGGCAGGAAAATGCAGGGTCTGCCACAGGAGGGAATTTCAGTTTGGGCAGAGTCCTTCACCTCTGACAGATGACACCTCTTTAAGCCACACATGAACTCTGGAGATGCTGGAGTTGTCTTTTGTGCAGGAAGAGTCGGCTTACAGCCTGCGTTCACACTGCGCATTTTGTGAGATGGACTAAGATGCGCTTTGCGTGAACAGGAACAGTGACAGTGATACAGAGCACATAAATAACGTTTGCACTTGCCGTTTGGAGACTGCTGCATTCTACTGTGGTACAACGTACCTTCAGTGCTGTCCTTGCTCAGTAGCTGTGTGGCAATAGAGTGTCAGCTTTGGGAGCGCTCGCTGTTAAGTGGTGAAGCACCCAACGGCCTTGTGATGGGTCTTTAGGACATGGTAATGAAGTATTTGAACTTCATTTATGGAGTTATCAAGAAAGAAAGACTGAGACAAACTGTTTGAAATAATAAAACTTACCATAAAATGGTAGCACCAGAAAGCTTCTGTAGTGGCCACGTTTCATGAAAACACATGTGTCTTCTCAGCATGATAGGTTGTAAAAGTGAGCATTACTGATGATGTCAGTACAGTCACATTGTGACAGACAGTTTTTCTTGGCCTTCTTTGTATCCTTACTGTGCTTTCACTCAAGTACCTGATAGCATCTTGCAATTAGCACGTGCCTTATGTACTGTGTAAGACTCACAGAGTGATTCAAACCACAGATGATGGTGGTGAAGTGATTTTTGCAACTAGACACTTGGGGAAGGAGTACAGCAGGACACGTTGTCCAGCACATTCTCCTACTTTCAAACAGGCTTTGACATAGGAAGGGCAGCTGAGAGAAATCCGTAAAGGTGTGACTCTGAATCATAGGTAGGGAGGCACCAAGAGGACGGAAGTGGAAGGTGGTTTGGAAGGGGTGACTGTGAAATGGTGGCATTCATCAGGGGATTCAAGGAGGGAAGAGAGAGAAAGAGAGCAAAAACATTAAAATCAGTGAGCTACAAGATGGCAAACCTCAATAAACTTGGAGAAGTGGGAGATATGACTCAGAGTTCTTACAGATGCAAACCTGAAATAAAAAGAGGACTTACGATGAGGTGGCAGTTTAGCAGAATTTTTTATTATGGAGACAAGCACAGACTGTCCCAGTTCAAACGAAGGATAGAAAATACAGTAACTCACTCCGTTGATAAGTTTCTCCAGCACAAGAAGGAAGGAAGGAAGGAAGGAAGCAAGCCTGCAGAAAGTCTGACCTGGTTTCCAGTAGAGGTGATTTGAGCAGGGATAAGTAGGAAAGAATATTTTTTGCTTCTCTGATATTTTTTGTTGTTGTTTTTAATTTTTGAAAATAATTTTTTGATGTACTGTGACTTGCGCTTGCCAGAACATGCACCTAGTTGTGGCTGTGGGGAATACAAAGAATCAGCAAGTATTGTAGTAATGAAAGGAAGACAAAGGACTTGGTCTGCTGCTCAGCAGGAAAAGGAAGTTACCAACTTCTAACACTAAAATATTTTATTAAAATGGGGGAAGGGAAGCTTGTATCAGTCTTTGGCTAAGACTTTAATTGAGAGCAGATGGCACATTAAATCACTGGATGCTTAGTGGCTGGTGTGAAACTATACAACTTCAGAGCTGTGAGCTGTTACCTTTGACACCTTGGGAAGAGTAAATAAGCTTCTAAAAAAACCCGGAAGAATGAACATAATACTTAGGCTGCCTTATTCATAATTTCTGATTTCAGTTTTTAGAAGGGAACATGGAAGCATAAGAAAATTGCAAGAAACCAAGAAAACCGATAATATCCAGCAGATTTTTCTTTTCAAAAATAAACTGTGTCAAATAAACTGAACTTATTTCTGTAACTTGGTAACAAGGAAGGGAGAAACTAGTAGATTACCGCGAGTTGAAGTGAAGCTTTTAAGACTCTAAACTAGAAAAATGTGGTCTGCATATAAACTGCTATAAAATGGGCGCGGAAGTCTTTGCATAATGTATCAATAGCTCAGGGCCTTCGAAGGGATACAGCATGTGGGACTGTGCAGCGGTCTGTCCTAGGTCTGGTGCTGGTCAGTCATTAATGACCTGGATGATGCAATGGAGAATATACTGAATCTGCAGGTACTGAAATAAAAGACATGCTGGGTATTTCCACTAAAACTAGAAAGGGACTGAATGAGCTAAATGTATATCCTGTGTTTTTCGTGTTACTTCATCAGACTATTTCAAGATTTTGTGGAATAATCCACTGCAAAAACTGAGAAGAAAGGACAACTAGTTGTGTTGCTAGTCCATAGAAAATCCTGAGATAGTTGTAGTAGTCAGATTTGACACACAGCAGTAAAAAAAAGATATATGCCTGTTTACACATTCCAGCGTGACAGCTGATTTGTAAGAACGATGAAGTCGTCCTGCTGTACCCTGTTTTGGAAAGACTTCTTCTGAACTGCTGTGTAAAGCTTTGAGCACTGGATTTGGATTTGAAAGCTTTCCAAGGAGCAGGGAGAAAGAAACAAGACTAGAAAAGCTGACCTGCAGCGAAAGGCTGAACAAATTGAGAACTTTTGTTTGTATCCTGGGGGGGAATTATTTATTTATATATCTGTCCATAGTTTCTGTGACTGACGTGACTGCAACATTTCAATAGTTAGTTTGCCAACAGAAATTGCAATAGTGCTGGTATTGGCATACATTTTTAATATAGAAAAGGTGTGTTGGTGTGGTTACTTCTGCATGTAGTTAATCCATGTATAGTCACTTTTTTCCTTTCTTCCCACCTCTTCTTGCTATTACATTATTAAACATTACATATAAATGGCTGTGAGATCTCTGTAGTTGAACGTGAAATAAAGGATGAGCATTTAAAAGCATCAGGTTCATTCATACCGCTGGAAGCACCTTGAATCAGCAGGTCAAACAACCTAAAAGAAATCAATTCAGCTGTCACTTAAAGCAGTAGCCCTTCTTCCCTCCCTTTTGAGAAAGTACCTTTTCTCTTAGCCATATCGAATGCTTTTTGCAGAATACCTTGAGGGACTGATGGTAGGGAGGGTGCTCTAATACGTCCTCATTTTGTGGTGCCCTTCGCACATCCTGTGCTACTTTTGGTGAGTAGCTGGAGTTACTCAGCAGAGCACGGGCATTAGAAGATACATCAGCTCCTTTTGATGAGGCTCTCGATACAACAGTCGGTGCTTAAGTCAACAGTAATTTGCTGCTGTGCTGTCTACGTCTTAAATGCTATAATATTATTCAGAGTAAATCCAGTAAAAACTGTGGTGGAGTTGGCTGCTGATCTTAGTCAGCAACTGAAGGAATGGTGAGTCTGGGAACCGGGCAATCCTACCCCTCTTAAGTGCCATGTATACAATTAAGCAAATTGCAGATGTCTATGTATAGTATAGTAGTTTTACCTAGAGTCAATAGTTGATGAAGTGCCAGAATAATTGGAGAGGATGATAAGAAGGGGTTTTTTTGTTCTGTTTTAGGCTGTGAGGTCCAGGAAGAAGGGATTGAGGAAGCTGCTGTGGGGGGGACACGCACACAAATAACATTACAAAATGCTACATTTCAAGATACAGAAATTTGATGCTTGGTTGGTTGGTTGGTTGTTTTCCCCCCTGGAACATACACCTTGCCATGTGGTCCTGGCAATATTGTAATGGCCAACAGAGAGGAAAAGGAGATGCACCTTGTTAGGTTGAGAAGGAAACAAGCTGTTCTGAGGACAGAAGGGGCCGATGGTAGAGTCCAGAGACTGGCATGGAGTGAGCAGGCAGAGCAGTAGAGGGGATAGATGCCTTAGTGCAGAGAAACTCAACTGCTTTCAGACTCAAAGAAGAGAAATTATAGACTCCTCCTTCCTCCCTTTACCCCCTCGATCTCCTGCACTGGATTCCAGACTGCTGTAGCCAAGCTCTTGTGCTTGCAACCACATCTTCCCCATCTTTCTATCCATCTCCTGCAAGTCTGCTATTGCTGCCGCTTCCCCAACCGTGCACAAAAGCCAGTGAAAGTGCTCGAGTGCAGCTGCATCTGGCTCACGTAAAGTGACTGAAGCGTAATGCCGAAACATGTGAATAAAGATATTGGGACATTCGTGGTTATCTGGTTGTAGTAGCATTGCAAGGTTTGTTTGTACCTTTAGATTTTGATTATCTGCTCTCTGTCTTGATGGATAATGTTTAGTGTGTTTGTTCAGCTGCAGGAATTTGTTAATCTTTTGTTCCTTCAGTTTTCTCCCAGAAATAGGGAGGAATAATCTCACCGTGGAGAAGTTTAGCAAAGATTTGATTGTGAGAGCTTTCGGTGCTGCTTTTTTTGCTGGGAGAATATGTTTGTAGTGGTAGCTGGAAGAGAAGAGAACTGAATGTGCAGGATTAAGCTTGAGGCCCCAGCTTCCTGTATGAGGGGAGAGGAGCTCACTAACCCGAGACGCCAGCCAAAAGGAAAAAGGGTAATGGACAAACATAAGCTGTGCGGTTTGCTGCGCTGCGTGCCAGCTGCTGCTGGGTGGACTTCCTGCTGTGGGACACGAGTGACATTTGGGGCAGTCACTGTGCAAAGCTGCCCTTTCGCTGTGCTGAACGCAGGAGCTAGATGAGGGCAGCTCGGCAGATTGGCAGTTTCTTGAGGTTTTAACAGTTCAGAAAGCAATAGGGTTTTATTTCTGGGCAGGTTTAGGTAAAAAAGCTCCTCATTAATTTTATTATTTAAGACTAAAGCAAATGTTGAGAAGTAGGGAAGTAGAAGTTCTCAGAAAAAATAACATGAGGAATTCACCGCTCTTTATTGGAAGAGCCGCAGGTTTGTAGGAGGCTGTCTCTTGAACACTGCAAAGCCAAGCGACTCGGGAGTGCTGATTCCAAAACCTTGCTGGGACCTCACTTCCCTTTGAAAGCTCAGTTAGAAATGTGTTTTTGACAGGGTTTACAGCTTGCTTCCACAATCTCTGATTTGGGAACTGGTGATCAAACAATGTTTAGAAGCTAGTTCTCTGCAAACCAGGCACTAGAGAGTCTCTGCTTGCCGTGTCTTGCACCTTAGAAATGTCTTTTTGTAGGGAATGTGAAGAGCCACATGAAAATCCAACCCAGAATTAAATCTTGGAGCGCTAATAAATTAATAATGATTTAAAAAGCATTTGTAGTAAATTAGGTAAAGGATAAAACTTTCCTTTTCTTACTCTGTTGCCATGATAATGAGCAGAGTATCCCAGCTCTTGTGGAATGCGATGCCTTAAAGAAGAGAAATTAAAAGATCTCTTTAAAGGGTAATTGGGCTGAAAGTTGACTTAACCCTGTAGTTGCAGCCAGATGGTCAAGTCCATAACAAATTTCTTCCAATCACCTTAATAAAAATGACTCTCTTGCCCTCAATATCCCTCCCCTATTCTACTAATTCTTCCAGCAGAGGCAACACATAGAAATGAAGACAAAGTTTGTGTTTGTTATATTTGTCCTTTATTCTGCGGATTGTAGTGCATGTGCTCCTTTCTCAAAGGACACCTTGTCCAGTTCCTTAAGTGCTGTTCACTTGCTGGTGGCTTCCTGGAAAAGATACTTGAAGGCTCCAGGGAATTGAACTCGGCGATACTGCCTTCTAACGCAGTTTTGCCAGATGCAAACACTTAAAAATACTTCTACGGTAGCAGTATAATTGGACTCTTGCTTTCTGATTTCTGAAACATCTGGGTTCATATTCCACAGTTTGTTTATTTTTATACAAGCCTAAGAAGGAATAAGAAGCCTGAGGCCGTAGCGGAGCCATCAGACTACAGAGTCAAGGCTTAAACAAGTAGCATGAGATCGATGCGGCTGCCGTTCTTAGAAGGACTCTTCTCTTCCTAGAAGTTTTCATCCTTTTAGCAGGCAGTTATTTTGCTCCCTCTGCTCTCTTACATAATTTTTGCTGCTGTAAATGGTTTTGCTTGTGGAATTTGGTTTTATTTACATATTCTATTAGTAATGTGGTCTACGGATGCCTACTCGAAATCAGGATTCTCTTGTCTCCTTCATGTAAACAAACCGGTTTTCATGAATGGCTGAGCAAATCTGTTCCACTTCAGAGTATAACACTGAATTATGGACCAAAATGTGCTATACTCCTTATTGTGGATACGGTAAGTGATTATCTTTTTTTGATGGCAGTTGTTTTAGAATTGGTCTGATAAATACTGAAATATTTTGTTACAGCTTAATTATGGGAAACAGGAGCTTATAGTTTACCCTTATTTAAATGTGTACATGAATCTTTTCAAAGTAATAGGGTAAAAATAGTACTGTTTCTGGAGGCTTGAAAAGAAGATTTGTTCTCTAATATTAAATTTTTAATGTATTATTCATGAGGAAAGTAAATCTGAAGGCTTAGTAGAAATGGACTTGAAGAATACATTATCTGTATAGAAAAAAACCAAAAATAATGTAAAGGACTCTAACTCTTGCTAAGACTGGAGTGCTGCATGCAAATACTATTGGAATTTCCTCAGGGAAAAGGAACCTGAATTTTGTTGAAAATAAGCTGATAGGATCATTGAATAATTCGTACAATATTACTGGAATGCAATTCCTAAAAAAAAAAAAAAGTCAGGGTAATTTGAGTTAGAATATGCTTTTTAGACTGAAAGAGTGACTGTTCATTGAAGTTGCTTTAAAGTCCATGTCTAAGAATTATTACCTCTCTGGTTTGGATACAGGGCTGGGCTACATATTTTTGTTACTTGTACCACTTTCAAGCTAGCTTTTCCAGATGTGTGCATATGCATGTAATGTATTCATGCATATATGTATATACTGTTGGTTTATTAAGGCAGGCAAAATGTGTGTGAGCTTTTCTATCTATGGCATGGAAATGGAATTTGGAAAAACATTTAAAGCTATTTAGCATTAGCTAATATAATAAATTCTTTCAATATGGAATATTTTAAAGCTGGTGCAAACTTATGTTTGTGATTATGTTTTCTGCTGTCCTATCACTATAAACAAGAAGTATAAGCCAAGTGACATCATCTTTAGTGATCTTTTTCATTTGTACTTTTCAATGTACTTTCTCATTCCTAGATCATGCTTGGTTTAGTTGCCTGAAATGACTCAAGGAAAAGAAATACCAAGTTGCATGTTCAGACAAGAGCTCTCAAGATCCGTTTTTCCATTGCCTTACTCAAATCTTATGCAACAATTAGTTTATTAATAGGAAAAATATCTGTAATTAGTAATAACCATGCACCAAACACCACAATTATATTTTGTGGAAGGCCTAACTTAAATTGTTTCTTAAACGTTAAGGACCTCATCTAGCAGTATTTCCTACATACTGTTAATGTTGCTTCTAGAACACATTGGATAAAACAGCGCGTGATACCACTGCAGGAATTTATGCTACCTGTGATAAGGGAATAAAGTTAGGATGTTACAAGCTAAGTACTCCTCTAGACCTCCCTATTAAATTATACGAGTGCTTCTGAATTTTTAATATATATTCAGCCCCAAGCTCCTAGTGAAAGGCTGTGTGTGTGCCTTACCTAAGAATGGAAGTGAAGCAGGGAATATTTTGAAGGTGTTTTTTAGCCTGGGTTTAAAAAGTTGTTCTATAGACAAGGAGCCATGGTGCAGAACATATGAAGCTACTTGTCCAAAAGAATGGAAATTCGGAGTAAAGCAGAAAAGTGAATCCAGTTCTCTTTAGACTTTAACTGGTTGTCTTAATTGGTGGGGTTGACCTTTTTCTCTTTGCAGGACATATATCCTATTAAGAAGTACAATACAGTATTGTCTTTCGTCACTTGATCTGAACTTTTAAGGAAACCTCCATTTGGTGTCCCCAGTTGTTACTTGGAGCAGTTAGTACCTTCTGGCATTACATGGATTTTTGTATTGTCTTTCCTTTTAATGGAAGTATCCAAAACTTGCGGTTGCAAGCGAAACTACGTATTTCTAGCTCTTTTTTTACATACTCACTTCCAGCCACATTCCTTAATGTCTGCTATGAGTTTTCCAATGACATAAAACACGAACAGATACAGATGTTTGTACCGTAAGCAGAAGAGCAGGAGGACTGTCGCAGATTTGTAGAACTTGCATTTTTTAACGTTATTCATGAAGATACACCTATCCTTGGGATTGAAATGAAGACTTAAGATAGCGGTGGGAAACTTAAAACCTGTGGCCAGAAAGCAGGCACAAACATTACGCAAGTGTTGTAATTACCTCACGTTGTTATCGGGTGGTGGTAAAGCGTGTTTTAACATGTGGCTTGGAAAGTGTGTTCATCCTTCATTAAAGGAAGGGATGAAACAGCCTCTTCAATGCTTGGGCTCACCTATGAATGTGCGCTAGCTGATTAAACAAGGTCTTTGAACAATTGAGTTTTCTGAAATGAGAAAAAAAAAAAAAACCCCAAGTTTTGTGGATAATGTGCTTGCTTAAGTACTATGTAACTCAGTGTCCAAGGCATCCTCTGTATGAAAACATTTTCCACTTTCACCCTTGGCAAAAGAAGGGAGGAAGAACAGAGAAAAAACAGTTGTGAAAGTCCATCCAGAAGCTTTGCCCTGTTTGTGTAAGCTCTTTCCCTTGCGAATTGTGTTGTGGTCTTTGAGCTGGTACACAAAATATTTTGGGCAAATAATCTTCCATGAAATGTTCTGTCATCAGACTTTCTGTATCATGGCACTTTTCTTGCAACATACCATGGGGAACTCGCTGGAGTCCCCAGGAATCCTGAAAGCTGGGGTATGCCTAGCAGCTCATTGGGTGCAGGAGGTTGCTTTTGATGTCCAGTGATCCTGATTCAGCCTTGTTGAGGAACCTGATGTTAAGCCCTAGCCCTGTGTTCTGTTTTGGTTTTCATGTGAACAACATTTTCCATTTGTATCTTGGATGTGCAGATTGACAGTCTGGGGTAGTTAGGAAATAGTTGCATTGGTATGGGTAGAGGAGCAGAAGGATTAAGTGAAGGGGTTATTTTGCAGCATTTTTAGGATAAGCAAGCTTGATGGATTGTTTCTGGTCTTGGCCAACTCCACTGACTTTCCTGTAAGTCTAAAGAAGTGATGTGGGGGATGGTGATCTTTCCCCTAACTGTAAGTGTTTGCAATATAAACAGCTGAGCTATTCATCAGCAGCTCTCAGTGGAGGGAAACAAAAAAAAAGTGGGCATTTTTAGGGTGGGTTCTAGTGTAGACAAATCAGATTAATTATGCCCTACAAGTGCTTATCAGCTTGGCTTTGTGAACGCTGCCTGTGGTCAGCAGGGCTGATGACTGAGCTACCAGGAGGCTAAGGAGAATGTCCATAGAAGTTACTTTGGAGCTATAATGATCGAAGTAAAAAAAAAAAATAATAGTTCTGTTCAATGTGGAGACACATTACCACCCAGAAACTTCCCAACACTAGCTTTCTGGGTCTTGGCAGGAGATTTTTGGCAGTCTGTGTCTTAAACACACTGGACCTTACTTCGTTTATTTTTTAGGGCTGGAGTTCCTTGGTTGCATTGGGACCATGGGAGGGGATTCGTGCCTTCATTCGTGCACACGTATTACTGGAGTAGAGTTCTTCAGCAGAAAGGAGAATGTCTCCGTAGTCTTACAAGAGTTAGCTCCAGATTTGTACTGTTGATCTTTGTTAAATTTTGGTCTGGGAAAATCGTGTTTGGTCATGCATTTCTCTTGGCATGTTTTCCTATGTCCCCAAGAAAAATACGATCGTGTAAGAAAGGCAGTAATGAAGCAAGCCGATTATGCAGCTATTTGTCCCCCTTGTTTTGGTTATATAGGAGTGGGAAAGATGCCAGATATTTGTCTTGTTTTGCAGCCGGCATGCAATCACATATAATGCTTTTCTGCTTTAGCTCTGTATAGCTTTGGGAGATTAATTCAAATGCAGAAGTCTGTTTAGATTTTAGTAATTCACTGAATATGCTGGGGCTGGGCAGAGGGAGCTAAATGGGCAGGGAGAGGCTCTGCCCAAACTGATAGCACTCAGCCAGGAGCCAAAAGAAAGCTTTTAAAATAGCTTATGCCGTTTTATAGTACAAGACATAATGCTTGTTATTTGCACCAAAAGGGATTTTTAAAGCTATTAGGATAAACAGCACACACAGCTGTGGCAGGTGTGACCGTCCTAGGCAACGCTTTTCTCACTGCAAGTTTTGCTGTACACAGCCAGGTATCCCAGAGGCACCCGTACAGTTTTCAGTTAGAAATTGTTGTTGCTGTCCCCCTCTTCCGTCTCAGTTTGAATTACGACCCACATCGCAGCGGGGTTTGTTGTGTGAACACCTGCTTGCAGAGCCGGTGCGGGCATCTTAACTGCAAACTGGCAAAGTCCCAGTCAGTTAGAGCTGCGCAGAGAGCGTGAAATAACTGAGGAGCGATGCTGAGTGTTGGTGGTGGCTGGGGTTCTGTAAGGTTAGAGCTTATTGTTTTAGGGAGAGGAGAGGGGGGCAAATCCTAAAGATGGCCTTCTAAGTGCTTGAGTATATGCGTAGGTATAGACTTAATATGATTTTAACGTTTATGGGTCCATATGCCTGGGATTTTCCACCTAAGCTCAGTGCAATAAATGTATTGGATTGGTCGTCTGGTTTGGGCTGCTGCATGAGATCATCAGCTGCTTCTCTCCCCTGAGCCTACTTGGGACCTCTGCTATTAGAAGTGCTGGTAATAAGACAAGGATCCTACCTCCCTAAGAGATGAAGAGTAAGTGCTCTGCAAGACCTGGCTTTCTTTAGCGCCAAGAACAACAGGACAGTAAGATCTGTTTAATGTAAATGGTAAAAGTCTGGCTCTTTTATCCCAAGAAAGAAAAGGATGCAAAGCGGTGGGGATAGTATTGTGTCATTATGTACTAAATAAACTGCTCACCCTCATCACTGCATCAGTGATGAGGGAAAATAGCGCCTTTTTTTTTTTTCTTCTTTCTTTTTTTTTTTTTTTTTTTTTTTTTTTTTCCTTCTTCTTCCAGATTGTGATCTGGAAGTGTTCTGCATAAACAGCTTGGGCAAGAATGTAGGTTGAGAGAGGCTGGGACCTGGCGAGCTGTAAAATTAATTTCTGTTGCATCATGCCTTGGTTATCTCTTACAATTAGCACAAAGGCACATCCTGAAGAAGTAAGCTAGGAAAGAGCTTTAATTTTGTTAATGGGCGCAGGTGCTATTTTTACCTTCTTTTATTCTACCATTGATAAGATCAATATCTGGCGTTTGTTAGGGAATAACAGGAATGGGTTTTGTAGAATGTATCCACATAATTACAAATGTCATCCTTTTTGCTCCAGTAAACAACAAAAAGTTACTGTAGTGTTTTGGGTGGTTTGGTTGTTTTTTTTTTTTCTGGTAGAATTAAGGAAACAGCTGATTTTTAACTTCTCCAAGCTTGCAGTCCTGAAGACACTGGTTATTTAACATCTTCAGTTATTATACAGCGGTCAGTTATTCATGCTTTCTTATGACTTGCGTGTAAAATAGCAAGTGGCTAGCTTTCTGCTTTACAGGATTGTTAGAAGTTAAAGCATGGGTATTAAATTGTGTGCATTCCTTCTAGTACAAAGTTTAGGATATTTAAAATAGGTCAAAAGTACTTGATGTTCTGGGTATTTGGAGAAATAATTAAACGTGTCTGCAGCTGTTGCAACCTGCAGCTGAACTGTCAGCTTGGTAGAGGCATCTAAGTACTTGTTTAAGGCACTGAAATGCTTTTTAAAAAATCCCCTTCTGTTAAGCTTAATGGAATAAGAAAAATTAATTTATTTTCATTTTTTATTATCTGAATTTCTAAACAGGCAATGAAATGTGGCTTTGTTCTAGAAAGGAATTGCTGGAAGTTGGACAAGTTTCGCTGCTTTTTCTGTCAAAACTGTAGTAACTTTATCATACAAAGCTTGCAGTTTCCTGTATCTTTTGTTTCAGTCTTAATCTAGTTTTAGCTTTCTGAATATCATATTTCCAGGTGGGAATGTGCTGCTTTTAATGGTTGTGGAATGCTGAATAGGTAAAATAATCTTCAGTCCAAAGTACAAGGTCAGAAGAGCTAGGAATGAATATTTTCCAACTTATTCCTTGGATCAGTTGAAAATACACTTAATGTTAAGCAGTACCTGCAGTCCATGCTGTTACGGTGGTTGCTGGCATTGGTTGAACTACCTTATAGACTGTTCATAGTTATCATTTCAGGCTTTTTAATTCTTAATGTGAAATATTACATTTATTTTTTTATGTATAAATTATGGCTTGCTAAATGAGGTAAGTTGAACGTTTTCTTAAAGGTGATTTTGATATTTAGTTCAGCTTTGTGTTTTGGTACAACATACATGCACAGCCAGTGAGGAAATAAAAAAAATCTCTGTATCAGACTCCTAAACATTTTTAAATAATGTCAGATGTGTATTGGTTTTGCCTGTTCCTTCCTCTGCAGCCAGGTGTTTTGGGGTGGTTTGGTGTTTTTGGGGGGTTTTTTGGGTTTGGGTTTTTTTGGGGTGTTTTTTTTTTTTTTTTTTGCAGTTGATCAGGCTTCAGATAGACATTTAGATGTTTTAAACTTAATATGAGTACATTACACTTGCCTTTCAAAAATGACAGCATGTATGCTACTGGCCTTCTTAAACACACACCAGGGAAGAGGAGTTTGAAAGCCAGGGAGAGGGGGCTCATGCTTCACCAGGGCAATGCTAGGTATTTTACGAAATTATTAATGAGAATTTGCGATACACTTTTTTGGGTGGTTTGGTTTTTTGTGTTTGGTGTTTTTTTTTTTTTTTTTAACTTACCTCTTTACTTAGGCGTATAACAATAGATGCTTTGTTACAGAGAGACAAAGTACAGCTTAAAATTTTCGTCAGAGATACCTGGCAGTGCTGCTGTTCTGCAGATGCCACTTCCATGGAATTGAAAAACCACAGTGGTTGATGTTGTAATTACTTTAGATTTAGTGTAGTTACTGAATATGTGTAGATCTTACTGGAAACTTAAATTCATCAAAATTCTTTCTAGCTTAACTGGTGAGGGCAGATGCAACAGCTTGAAGGAAAAAAGCAGCAAATAAGATTGCAAGCATTCTTCTCTCTGTAACACGCACTTGTATTGCATGTTGATAGATATTGCAAGTATTTTAAAAAAGTGAATTTATGAAGGGTAATCTAAGGTTGGGTAAAACCTACTCCATGGAAGCTAAAGCTGGAGGAGAAATTGTTTTGGCAACAACTCCTCTAAGTCAGATTCTGTCTGAGCAGATACACTCAAGTGTCTTATGGACTGCTTCTTGAGAAATCCCTGCAACTAAACATGCAACAATTAATTTTATAATCAAAATCTGATGTTTTAATTTTGCTTCTGGAAGCACTGGATTCAAATAACCTGCTACAGTGGTACTAGCTGCATGCTGGCTGTAACTTGATTTCAAGAGTGTTTTTAGTTTTTGGATCATATTAATAACCGAAGCACAGGTCATACAGTGATTTAGAGAAAGTTCCTTCTTCCAAATGAGTGGGGTTCCTCTTGCTTCCTGTGTATCTGGGTTTCATAATCTAGAGAAATTTGGGGGGGGGTCGGAGAGGGAATGAGAAAAACAGTAATTGGTCCAAATAACTGCATCTGTATTAAAGTCAATGGCTTTTTGAAGTTGCACAACTCCTATTTTTCTTCCAAAGAAAGAAGGTGGATCTTTCTCAAATAGTCATGCATGTTCCTTACTCCATTTAGAGTCTTTTCCAGAAATTTTGTGATTAAAATGGCCTTGGTTCTATAAAACATGTTACCAGAAACAGCATCATCTTAAATGTGTACTTTCTTGCAGAGTGGCTGTTTTATGAGAACTGCACTCAATATCCACAAAATAGCGATGGACTGGGAGAAGTAAGTGGTAATTGGAAATATGCATCAAAGGAGCTACAAAAAAAGAAAGGCGTCCTAGTTTGATTTTTACTATTAGGGATGTATCTTTTGGGGAGCAAACTTTGGATAAGTGATTTCCCTGCCAGGGATGAGAATTGTATCCTGTCCCAAAATACCCCCAGGGAGTGAACGAAAAATTCATAAGGCGAAATGGAGAAACAAAACTTTTCCTTGCAAGGGAGCACTCTAACAGCGTTTTTGCGAGAAGAATCCATTAGAGAAGAGCTGTTCCTAGGAAAGAGATGAGAAAGCTTGCAAAAATAGGCTAATACTTTAGATTTGATGTCTTACTGAAGTATTTGCTGCAAAAAGTACGGTTGGGAATGTTGCTGTCTCTATGGGAACATCTTACAGCTATATTTAGGAAAAGTAAATTAAGCTTATTCTCCTCAGATGGGCAAGGTTTTGGTAACTCTTTGGTTGGAGGTGTAGTAGTATTTTTGAGGGGAAGGAGAGTGGAGGAATTTCTTCTATGTTTGGCTTTGGTGAATCACTTGCCTGATACTTTTCAAGTCAAAAAAAGAGTGCCAGAGTCTGTCACCTGTGTTTGAGTCAACCTGTTTGCAGCAGGAGGCAGAAGGAAACTCAGCTTAATTTTTGGAGCCAAACCTCAGGTTGTGAATTTGGTCATTGATGGGGAAAAAAAACCCCAAACATCTATTTATTAAACTGAACAAACTTGATAAGGAAATGAGCCGATCATAGGTATGGTGCCTGGCCGTATTCTTTACTGGGATTACATGGATCACGCTTTGACTTGAAAAATTAATTGATTGGATAAAATACGTGCGGCAGGTGGATAGCTTGGTGTTTTACACACTGCGCGGTGCCCATGGAGCACAAAAAAAGGGGCTTTTACGGCTCTTCAGTAACTTCATACTGATTTCATGGCATAACTTCTTAAGGAAAATGCGGCATGAGGTTGCAGAGGCCGTGTGTGTGTCTGTGCCACATGCGAGTATCCGTCTGTCTGTCCGTACATTCATACCATGTGTAATAAGAAAACACACTCTGCAAAAGTGCTTTTCTTAACTTGTTTTTCATTAGTTTTTGTTTAATCGGCATTGGTTCAAAGACTTTTTTTATTAAATTAATGTTTGGGGAGAACTCTTAACCGCTTTGGTTGCGTGATGACTTCAGATGCCCGCCTGTTGCTCGCTTGTATCTGCTTTTCCTGTGTTTTAGCTACTCGGCATTCAACGAGTTGTTCTTTTCGGCCTATCCCACCATTTTACATGTAAGCAAAATCCAAGGCAGAGCAGATTGGATACTGTGCATATTTTTCTCTATAAACACATGCTTGTTTACATTTGCTTCACTGCCATTTTGACTCTAATCCCCTTCCTATCAGCCGTGACTAACAAACGCTGAGATACTGCCATTTTGACCCTGTGTGCTGCTCATGTTTCCATTTGTTTGTTTCTCCTTTGCCTTCCCTCCCAAGTATTTAACAAATTTATTAATAAATATCTTCAAAGATTTAAGAGGCCAACCTGGGGGCAATTCAAAAGAGTTGAGATACATGAACATATGTCCTGGTTACTAATTCTGTTTGTTACTTTACGGGTGAAGACAAACTTCAGTGCAGAGTTCTTGTTCTTCAGTGCTGCACATGAAATGGAAATACAATAAATCCCCTTTTTTGTGAATAGGTCTCTTTTGCTGTACAAAATTCAGTTCTGATCGACTGTTGCAGTTTGATTGTAAGCTGCTACTAATATTTGGCAAAACCTTCTTAAAATAAACCCTCTGACATATGTGCAATTACTGCTCACTTACAGCACCCTGCAGAAGCACAGCGTTGCAGATTTTGCATCTTTAAACTTCCAGGTCTTTGCTGATCCAGCTTCACAACACCGTGACGTTACACCAACATTGCAAATGCGTCAAATTCTTTCTATCGGCAGCAGAGGCTGGTCTGGATTCATACGCCACATCTGCTGGTGAACTTTGTGCAGTCTGCCTTTTTTTTTTTTTTTCTCTTTTTACTAGAAGAAAGGTTTGTTTGTTGGCCGCCCGCTCGGGGCGGGACAGGAATGTAATGCATGCACAGACTGTGCAGTATTTCCTGTTCAACTGCCGCTCCAAACCTCGGCACTGGGAAAATCTCCAGATCGAGCAGCTCAGTCCTTGCTCAAACAATGAAGAAATGCTGCAGCTTCTGAAATGCTTCGATTTTTTTACAGAAAATACATTTTTTTAAAGTGAATCTTCATGGTGTGCTACTGCTTTAAGTGTATCAGATTCTATGGATATTGCTTCTACACTACTTATAGATTACTGTGGCCGAGACAAAACATTAAAGTTAGTGAAGCATTCACTATAAGTACAGAAAGGTGGCTCCATAATGTCACTGCAAAAAGTTATGTTTATTTTGTAGCATAGATGTCTCCATAATGTTGCCTACGTAGTATAGTTAGCTTCGTTTTCCATCCAGTTTAAAAAAGTAGTAATCGTTTGGCACTATTTCTCCATTATTTGCTGTATTTTATTTTGCCCTTAAACTGTTTTGAAGCATCGCTTTTGCATTGCACTTCAGAAGTGAAATATTTTGGTTTAGCAAAAGGAAAAAACCTTTGAGTTTGATCACTTCTGCCAACGAACGCTAAACTCCAGTGCTGCAACCTTGCCTTGTGTGTAGTGTGAAAGTGAGATGAGGGGGTTTCTTTCTTTTAATTTTTTATCTTTTTTTTTTTTTTTTTTGAAGTGGTTCTGGTCGTTTGTACATGTGGCAGCTCTGTTACCGTTTCAGACTACCAGCTGATGGAAGAGTGACTTTGTGGGGTGTGGCTAGTTATTTATTTTATTTACTAATTTTATTTATTTTTCTAAGCAGATGTATGTTTTGAGAATTTATATCCATAGGCTCCTCTGGAACGTATGAAATGCTGTGGCTGTTCTCAAAAAAAGCAAATACTAGGAAAAGGTTTGACTGTGAACTGCGTGTATATGCATATATGCGTATATATGCATATATGCATATACACATTTTAAAAATGTTGTATATCCTTGTAGCACCTTTTTTAGTGTGTTCAGCATCTACTTAGTCCTATGCGAAAAGGAAGCAAGCGTGCACAGCTCAGTCTTGAAGACCAGGACACCCCATTACGGGCCCTTGGTCCTTGATGCTCTCTCACAGGATGCTACACGCTGACCAGGTGGATGGATGCCAGCACAGGACAGGTACTGAGTACATCTCGGGCTCTTCTATAGCTCAGAGGAGAATCCAGAGAAGGCTGGATGGGCACATCCAGCTCCTGTTTAAACACTGTCTGGCTGTTTATGTAGAAGGCAAAGGTACAGCAGCTGCCTGGCTCATTTTGCTGGAGGAGTTACTGGACTGCCGCTGGAGGTGGACATCTAACTCCTCTTTCGTATTGTCATCCATCTTCTGTCCCTGGCTGTTCCAGTGGCAAGCGACGCAGGCACAAAAATGAAAGTGCTAAGTGTTAATTAGTTCCTTCCTGGATCACAAGGAGACCTACTTTTCAGTCCTTTGGAGATAGAGATCTACATGTGCTGCTTCTCGAAATTGGAAGTGATCTCAGTGTAGCCCTGTTAGCTTATCAAGCACTGGAGCAGGAAAGGAAGTGGCCAAAATCTGTGCTGTTTAATTTGAACTTGAAGGTATTTCACTCAGAACATAGTTCAGCAGGTTAATTAGGTTGTTAAAACAGTTTTTAACTTTTCAGCTTCATTATGAAATGTGGATGCCCCTGAAGCAGTGGGTCTGCCTTCAGTCTTGGAGCTGAATAAGTGCAAGGAGTTGGGCTCTGACAGATGCATTTCTTTTAACAGAGTATTTCCTAGTAGCAACCCTCCTAACTTTTTGAATACTGCAAGACAGCACCGGTGTTTAAATCATGGCTTGTATGAGAGGCTGACACATATGATACAAAGGTTATACCATCATATATATGTATGTCCAACCAAACCTCGGTGTGCAGACTGAAGTGTACCAACTGCTTTATGGTTTTGGGATTTGCCTTGGGATCCGTCGGGTTTTTGTGCTGGTTTGAGCCTTTTCATGGTTTCTTATCCATCCTTGTCAGTTAAAAGGCTTCTGTGTACAGGTGCTCTTTTTAATATTTTACTAGCTATATCTCATGATGCATCACAGCCTTGTACAGAGAGAGCAGTGCTGAGTTCTCAGCCCTGTATTAAAAAAATGACTTCAGAATTTCACTACTTTTGATCCTTAGAAAATGAGCATCCAACAACGAATGGCAGGTATTTAATCCACCTAGATTTGAGGACTGTAATACGTAATTTATGTAGGGCAGAAGTTTTTTGCTTTAAGCTGCCGCAACAAAAATGTTTCCAAAGTTTTATTTGATTAGGTAGACGTCTTTTTTCTTCGTACAGCTTTAGCTGTCTTGAGTTAACATTCGTCCCAATGATTTTTCTCCTTTTGTCCTAGGTACTACATGAAAGTGTATTTTTATAGGACTTTCACAGGTATGGAAAGCACTTACGTGTTCTGATATCCACTAGGTAACTTCTCTTTGAATGCGATAAGCTGTTCTTGCGTAACCATTTGATCTTAGTGTACAGGTGCAGCTTCTTGAGCTTGTTTTCCAAAACATTGTGGAATGGGTTAATGAGAGTAATGGTAAATTTTTGTTAAAATTCCTAAAAGTTCATAAATCATACTGACGTTTGTTTCAGATCCAAGTGCAGTGACCTACTTTAAGTAGATTAAAGTGAGATAAAGAAGTTATTATCTCAAAAGTAAGAATAAGCTGCTTGGTTATTTTCCCCCCATCTCCCCACCTGTCTTACGTTTAAGCTTTTATTTCTTGGCCCCTAGCCGTGTGATCCGTGCTCCATCCAGAGCAGGCTACTACTGCAGTGTATGGGAGAGAGTTTGTTGGGGGGGGTAGTTAAATGTTTTGGAAAGATTTATCTTTCACTGAACTAGTCTGGGATCCCTCCCTTCAAAGAAATAATTTCAATGGAAAAACCAGAACCTTAAATTTATTTAATTATGTTTTGGGGGGGAGAGAGGTTGCCAGTTTCAGTTGAAATGAAGATAATTCTGGGGTATATCATGCTGAATATAAGCAGAGCAATTTGCTTGGGTTATACATATTTGAAGGTTAAACCAGTTGTGGGCGGTTGTTTCAGGTATGTGACAGTGCTGTTAATGCTATATTTTCTGCAAAGCTCACGTGGAAGATTAAACCTTTCAATGGTAAACTGCAAATGGCATTTAAAACCAAAGTTATGTGGGCGTCACGTGCAGAGTTGGCATCAAGTATTGTAAAATAATTTCTATCCTGGTCAATACATCGCAAAAATAGGAGCTGCATAAGCAAAGTTGCCAGTTTTCTGCTACTGAACTGTTTCTGGCTTGAGTCATGTAGGATACAAAATCTTATTTTCCTAATAAGATCAAATGCAGCCTTTTAGGAAGATTGAGAAAGTATGCAGCTCTAATCATGTATAAATTTCGGAAATGCTTCCTTTTGAAGAAAGGCTCTGTTTAATACCACTTTATTCTGACTTGCATCTTTCCATTTTGTATTATAAACAAACTTGTTAGTGGAGAGCTCACGATACACAGATGTTCATTTTATTGCATTTAGCAAGTTCATCTGTAAGCGCACGGAAAGTCTCTTCATTACCCCGTTTATATTATTCAAGAGGACTGGCTATTGCATTCATTTAATTAGGAAAAATCCAGCAGTAATTAGCTCACTCATGCGCTGCAGAGGGATGGGCTGGATTAGGAGCCCTCCAGTTGTCCCATGGTGGCTCCCTGGAGCAATAAGGGGTTTCTTGTGCGACGGCTGCACAACAATGTACTTCTGTAATTTCGCACAACTACAGCAAAATTTGATGGGAGAAGTCCTGAACTAAACTTTTTTAGAATGCAGTGTGTGAGGGAAAAGCTTTTTCTGTACTGTGTAACTTGTGCTGCTGTTGGAACTGTCTTGGTGGGAGAACAGCAGCGCAACGCTTCTGCCTCCAAAGGATGGTTTGAGTGAACGGAGCTTTGAGAAGATGCTGTAGATTACACCTATTAGCATGCTTTTATATTAATTTCTATTATAACATTTGTCTGTAATGTTTGCCATTTGTTTGGGGTTTTTTTCTTCCTGTTCTCTTTATGTAACCACCCAGTATGGTATCTTCTATTTAAGCTTACGTGATTGCAGTAGTTTGTTTTAAAACTTGCCTTTATCTTTCCTTGAACCACTCCCCAGGCTTAGTAATGCTGTGGGTTTGTTAGGACTTGCCAGAAGACCTCAATAAGCACAGTTCTGTGGACCATCTTTGACTTCCAGAAACTTGCAGGCAATTCAAGAATTGACTTACCTGCAAGCAGCAGGTAGCACACAGGTTACGAGCAGTGAGGCTGGTCATTAGAAATAGTGCAGGAGAGCATCTGGAAATTATAGGTGAGACTTTGCACTTGGAAATCGGGGGAAATCTGGACCAGAGGGTCTTCTGATCTGGCAGGGAGAGCTGTGTTCCTGTTTCCGACCATGTCTGCAAATAATTTTTTAGAAATTCACATAATTTGACAACATGCTTCGCTGAAGGCTCTTGCAGACCTCCGTGAGATCCCTGGGGAAGAAGTTACGCAGGGATCTGTGCAGTCTGCTTTTCAGTGTAGTCTTAAGCTATGGAAAAGGGAATAAGGAAATGAGGCGACAAAAATTTTAAAGGAAAGGGGTGTGTATTTGTTTGTGCATGTACATGAATGTGTGTGCGTATATGTGCATCTGTATATAGATTTAAAACTTAACTGTGAGGAGTTGTAGGAAGGCAACATGATTTTGAATGGCTGGCCTCTAAAATAGCAGATGAAATTAAGTGTAGATACACGTGAAATTTTCTGCATGGGAAGAGATTTCTTGACTTGTGTTTGCAGCGATGCCTGAAATAACTACTAGTGAAGTGATCTTGGTGTTATGATAAGATCTTCTGAAAAATCACATTAGCCCAATGCTCACTTGTTGTAAAACGTAAATAAGATATTAGGAATTATTAGAGAAGTGAGAGACCAAAGCATTGTGTGGGCGCATAAATTCATGGTGCTCTCTCCTTTCATCCTGGATATTGTGTGTGGTTCTAGTCCCCCTCCTCCTGCTCAAAAAAGTGAATTAGAGAAGGTACAAAGATAAGAAACGAGGAGGGTCAGAGTTATGAAACAGCTAAACTCTTGACTGAGCTGTGGACCTTCTTGCCCCAGGATACTTTTGGCACTAAAAGTTGGGGCAGGTTCAAAACGTGATGGGGCAAAGTCACGAAAGAGGAATTAGTTGAGGACTGTTACATAGGCAGTTGATGTCTTCAGGTAAGGAAGCCCTTAAACTGCAGTTACAGTGCATCTGGGATGGTGTTAAGGGAGAGCATCCCTTCAGTCTTGCGTTGTTGCTTTCTTCAACGTTTCTGCAGATATCTGCTGGTTACAGTCTTCTCTGCTTTCACGGGTAACGTGCTTTCATATTGTGAAGTTATTTTGCCTGGGCTTTTTTGGTACGCGGTGTTGAAGTGTTTGGTATGCAGTGTTTAAGATTGTAAAAGGTCACTTTTGTTGTCTTCANAAAAGTCCTCTAAATTCCATATGCTGGATGCTGCTCAGAGGTGGAGTTGAGATAATTCAGCTTACCACTGCAGTATCATTACTGCCTGCTCTTACCTATAGGCTTTTAAGGAACGCCGGGTTTTGTCCTCTGCAGTTTTTTTCTCCTTAAAATTTGCTGGCACCCAGAATACCTAAATTTATGGTAGTGATTCAATATTAATGCTTCTTTACATCTTCAGAGTTATAGTTGTTACTTGTATGTACTGTCAGCGCTTCAAGAAAAGCAAATCTAGCGAACAGCACACCTATTGCGTTTGGTCCAGTGTAACTATGGAAGGAGAAACTATTTTCTGTGATGCACAACACTGTCATAGTGGCTCAAAATGAGATGTGGTGCAAATCTTTTCTACGTACGCAATACCTGTGGGTGTTAATACTGCATGGCACATAAAGCCACTTGAGAACTTCTGTTCCTTACTGCGTCTGAAATTATAATATATTAAGTCACAGTAGAGCCTCTGTAACGTATTATTAAAAAAACCAGATATCTTTAAAATAATTCCTAAATTAGTGGAAAGACCTGTTTGAAACACTACTGTATGGTGAATGGCAAAATTGCCAAGGTTAAAAACAACATGAAGGAATATTTTTCCTAGAACAAATACTTCACTAAGCGAACGAGTGGCCATTTGAAATGTATAATTTGATCAAGGAAAACAAGAATTCTTAAATGGTTTGGACAAGTCAGTAGCTTTTGTCTGAGATTTTTGAATGTTCATTTAGACTATTTACTGTTTACTGCCTCTTTCAGTCCTCTCTGTAGAAAAGATAGAAGTGTTAGTTCCTAAGTGGTTACGCTGTTCCTGTTGCTCTGCTGTGCAGCTGAGGCAGTTATGAATTTATGAACTTAAAAACGCTGCTGTAATTCATACCTGATTGCAAGGCTTGCTACAAACAGCAGCTCAGAGCAGCAAGATACAAACAGACCAGGGGAATCACTAGAGATGAGGAGTTCAAGTGTCTCTTGGCCACACGTGTCTTTATGAAGCCGTAGCCGTTGGAGCCCATGCAGCATCCCTGCTGTCACTCCTCTCTGTTAAATGCTGTAGTTGTTACTGGGCAGAATTTCTCTTGAAAATTTGGGACTTCATGCTGTAATCTGTTAATATGACTCTTTGCGTGTCCAGACCATCCATGGTCTGATCCTTAGCGTTAGGTTTGGGGATGAACATGATGTGGTTTAGGTAAATTTTTGCCTTGCGTGCTGTTTGTATTCAAGAACCTCCCAAAGACTAAGCTCAGAAGTACTCTGCAACATTTCTTATGCAAACATTTGGTAATTAGTTTTTCTTGCTTAATGCTCTCACTTTTTATTAACTATATAGAAATGGATCCTGCATTGAAGATCTACCTCGGTCCCAGCCTAGAATATAAACTGGACTTTATTATAAAATGCAGTCTTGGCTTTGGGAGAACTATTTTATGCATAAAAATTGTTTGCAGAATGAACTTTAATGTTACATTCTCGGCCCTTACGAAGTCCAGGAAAAAACAAAAGCTTATCATAAATGCTGTGCAAGGGGATTTCTATTTTAAGCATTCAAATTTGATTATTTGCTGTCATATTTTTAAGTAGAGGCTGAAAACAAAATACAAATTATTAGGAAGGTTTCTGTGGTACTTGCTGTAGGGAACAGGACACACAACATTGTTCTTCCCATTCGAATTTCAGTATGTTTCAGTGTTTAAGGTCAGAAAGGCATTCTCCTTTGCCTGGATGATAGTGCATGCGATACAAATTTTCTTGAGTGCTGTTTTGAAGAAGTCCTTCATAGCTGCATAAGCATCCTTTTAGGGATTTCTAAGCACATGTTTCTGCAAATTTGTTGCAAACAGAATGTGACATTTTGAGAACGAGCCTTTTACTGTAACATATCCCACCAATGGCTAGAGTTTTGCATATGTTTTCTGTTTAACTGGAGTATTGAAAAGCAGTGATTAGATTGGTTTCAGTTTACAAGTGTCTTCAAAGTAACGAAACACTTCCTTAACACACAGACACACGCAAATCTGTGCACAATTGTGACTTTATTCTGTTATCTGAGCACTTTTTAAATAGTGAAAGTTTATAAAACCCATTTAGTTTTTGATACCGGTACACTTTCCTCTTAGTAGCAATCAATAACTGAACCTGAGCATTGGTCGCTCCCTTAAGGCGGAAAAATATTTTAGCAAATATGGAAATGCATACTATATGGAGAACAGAATATTACTGTTGGACCTGTTAGACATCTTGCAAGTGCTTTGAGAGGAGAAAATATAGATGTCTAGCTCATGCTGACTCTTCAAAATCAGATTTTGTTTCTACTTTCAGAGA
>WAAD01031532.1:340634-541904 GCA_013389945.1 Fregata magnificens
CGTAGCTATTGGGTTGATTTTCTGTATGCTCTCTTTATGGATGAGGTGGGTTATGTTGCAAGCAGCAAAGTTCATATCCTTGGCTTGGAGTTTGTAATTACATTCCAAGGGGAGATACTTCACCGACACAGGCATAGATAAGGATGGAGAGCAGAGAGGAGACTTCTTTTGCTGTGGCTGAAAACACTAGGTTTTAAAAGGGAAATTAATACTAAATTCCAGCACTTGCTATCCAAGAATGACTTTAAGACTCTGGGGTGTCCCTTTTGTGCCCTCAAAAATAAGCGTAGGAATATAATTTAAGGCTAAAGAATCAAGAACTTCATTACAAGCTGTAGAGTTAAGGAATAACTTGCATCCTGCTATCTTTCCTCTTATAACTGGCAAGTCGGATAGTCTCTTTCTGGGTACCCAAATGCAGAGGGACTGCAACTGTCTTTCTACCTGTGCCTTTAAAAATTTGAAGATATAATTTGGAAAGGAAACACTGCAGAACAACGTTGTGTAGTAAAATTTAAGTGAAAAATTAATTGCATTGTTATAGGAGAGGAAATTACTTGGTTTATGCCTAGTGAAATACAGGAAGCTTTGTTGTAATTATCTGGAAAGAGAGCGGTGTTGAAGTACATCTGTTAACTGTCTTTAATTCATAAAATGTCACATTTATGTAATTAATTGGTTAAGTGCTGATGCGGTTGTTTAAAAAAAAAACAAAAAACAAATCTGAGTTTTAAATTGTTATCTGTATCAAAGTTTGACTGTATTGCTTGAATTTGAGGGGCCAGAAATAGTTTAGTTAAACTTCATAGAAGTAACTTAAAGCAGATCAAGTCTTCATGCTATGAGCTATATGCTACATAAAGTAAACTGGAGAAGTAATTAACATTTCTGCTTTAGTCATTAAGGTACAGCTCCATCATATATGTTTTTAATAAAACTTTGCTTTCAGATTTAGGTTTTCAGTTTCAAGTCCCTATTACACAACTTTTTTTCTTCTTTTGCTAAAGGCTTTAATTGTTACACTTCAGTTCATGCTGGCATTTCCATAATTTTCTCTTTCAGGCTTTTTCTCTGGGTGCCGTATGTTTTTTACCTCTTTATTAATATGAATCTAGTAAAATACACACAATTAATCTAGTTCTACGTATCAAAGAAAGAAATTCCAGAAATTGCATCAGTCTTACAGTTCTTCCTGAATTTAGTTATAGGCCAGACTTCACTTGAAATTTCCAGTATTAAGGATTAGTTGCCAAGTGAAGAAGATAAAATGCTGCCAGTGTTTTCTCTCAAACTTTTAATCTAAGTGCAAACAAGATAGATAAATGTTTTTCAAGCAGACTCCCCTCTTCAGCTTCCCAGTATGTTGTGAACTACTTGTAAGCTTTCCGAGCAGTGGTTATCTTATCTTGGTATTTTCTGTGAACGCAAATCATCTTGCTTGCTCTGAAAAGAGAGGCGAGGAGGCTCTAATATTTCTTAATCAGGTTGTTGACAGTAGGCAGCCAAGCTGTGCCTGTATGGTTGTCAGTGCAAAAAGGCAAGATAGCGTTGCTGAAACCAAGCTGCTCCAGAGGAGAGAGATCCTGAGTATTTACCATCTTTATGGCAAGGTCACAGTAGAAGGTGCTGTAGACCTTGCCACTGAATATTTGAAAGCAGCATTTGCTAGACATTCTGCATGGTGCTATGAAGATTTTTGGTGAAAGCTGTCTGCAGAGCCAGGTGACGGATAACTGTCCGTAGTGAGATACGGTACTTAGCACCTGGAATTTAAAAAATGAAAGAATTAGCCACAGGAAGAAAACGGTTCCCTGTTGTGCAATTCCTGTCATCATAGAGGTTTCATCAGATTTATTTCTTCTGTAAAGTGCTTCAGGACTGAAGACACCAACACCAAAATTGTTTCAGTTGAGAGATCTGAATCCTTGCATCTTGAGAAGCCCAACTGTCTCTCTTTGCCTTTTAATGAGATTTTTCAAGAAGCATCACTCCAGATGATGCACAGTATTTGCAATTGCATAATCAGCATGGGTCTTGGCAGCCCATGCATTCAAATTTCTCATTATTGGATGTCTACTTTTATCTTGTATACTTCTTTTTTTTTTTTCTTTCAGCATTTTATTTGAACTGCTTCCATGCTAACTTCTGTTTCTTGATGTGTTAGGATTACAGGAGTGTGTTGGGGTTTTGGGTTTGTTTTTTGTTTTTGTTCTTTTTTTAACCTTTTACCTTAAACACCATTTGACCTAAATAGTCGTCGTTATTCCAGGTTTATGTATTGAAACGACCACATGTGGATGAGTTTCTTCAGAGGATGGGAGAGCTCTTTGAATGTGTACTCTTCACAGCCAGTCTAGCCAAGGTTTGTTCCTCGCTTCATCTCATTAGCCCTTACGGTGCTGGTCAGTGGACTTTTGGTTGGGTTTTCTATGGATAATTATTTCCACAGTTGGTACTATCTTAATTTTTCCCCTTCTTTTCTGCTGCTTTGTCTGACAGTGTGTACTTTGTCTGCTAGTGTGTGGGTAAGTGTTTCCATGGTAACACCATCACATATGGGCTTGTCTCATAATGTAGCCTCCATGCATTGCTCATAATGCCAATATGAAAGGCTTACAAGTTACCATGGTTATAGTGAGAAATTAGAACAAACAGCATGCGAGTAAAGCAGTATATTAAAGCTGGGCATGAAATAAAATACACTGTATTTAACGCTATCTACACGATCAACCAGTGATTCAGAAATTTACTGTGTCTGAAAATTGGGAACACTTTCTTGTTCTCTCAAGGCACAATTGCAATCGGGAGTTAAAAAATTAGACACTTTGTAAAGCTTGAAACATCAACAGGAATATTTTGTGCCCTCTGTTCTCCAGTAGCAGTAGTACCTCGTAGGTAGTTTTGTGGTAGACATTACAGTAGTAGACATCTTAAATTCTTCACTTCTTTCAGTGTATTGTATTTGTGGTGTCTTGTTTGTAAAATTATATTGATTATTTCTAAATAACACCCTAGCATAGTAAACTTTTACTCCAACCTAGTGTAGAGATGGTGGAAGGGGACAGGACACTCTTTGATCTGCTATAGTGCCCTCTTATCAAAGGATTCTTCCCTGTGCTCTGTTTACCATGTTCTGTTCAGTCACATTGTGAAAATCCTAAATAATGCAACAATTTCATACTGAGTTAGATGTCTAGCAGTTTTCATAGTCAAAAGATGATTGACTTCAACATCAGTTTTGTTTCTCACTTTAAAATATAGGAAAATGGTAACTCCTATCCTGCAAAAATAAGTTATAACTACCATTTTCAAGTACATGGTTATTTCATGTTCTGGTTTATTTGGATACTTTTCCTTGGACAGTTTATATCAATTGTTGGATTCTAAGCTGTGCCTCACTTAAAGTATCATCTTATATATAAAATGAGAATTTCCCAGTATTGTACATGGGTATTTTTCCTAATAACATCTTTGTCTGATCTTTTATGGCCCAATTATGCAATTTGGTAATCTTAAGATTCTTACTGACGCAGTCGCTGCAAGGCCGTCATTTGAAAAACCTACATCAAGCCCAGATGCGTTCATTGCAGTTTATCTTCAGAGGCACGTGGAAATAAATCAGCTGTGGAAATGGCTTCCTATAGATTTTCTGTTAGCATTGGCTAGTTTTATGGTAATGTTAGGTGAGATCTCTGGATCCGTCAACTTCTAGGTAACTCCTAGGGTAACTAAGAATAACACCTAATCAATAAATCATAGAAGACATTAGAGTGCAAGTTAGCCTTCCATAGAAAAATAACTGTCCTACTTTTGCGTTATCTCTCTATTAATCACTTCAGGTTTGCAGGCATGTAAGTTAATTAACAAGGAGCAGGGAAGAAAATGAAGAAAGGGCATTTTGTCTGAAATTATTTTGTGTCCCTTCTTTGTATAGTTCTGTGAATTAGCCTTATCTGCACATTGCTAACTTCATGTTTCTAACTTCTGTTTTTAAGTATGCAGACCCAGTAGCCGACTTACTGGATCGCTGGGGTGTGTTCAGGGCAAGGCTCTTTAGAGAATCCTGTGTTTTCCACCGAGGAAATTATGTGAAGGATCTGAGTCGACTGGGACGTGAGCTGAGTAAAGTTATTATAGTAGATAATTCTCCTGCATCTTACATCTTCCATCCTGAAAATGCAGTAAGTATTCTTAGTATTCAAAGTACTCAAGCGTAACTTTATCTTTCTGGTCCTTGCCCAGACTTTCTGATTCAGAAAATAGCCTTTCAGAACGCTACCTTGTATTAGTTTCTGTATTTTCTTAGACTGCACGTAGGTTCTAGTATTCACTGCCAAATGGTGAAGGACTAGGGCAAACTGATCTTGACAGTGTGTCACAGTCATGACTGTTCATCTGCTTTCATTTTTAACTTTTGGCATGAAGTCTGTCAGTTCTGAGAAACAGCAAGCAGTGTAGAACCTGAATAACTAACCTAGCTCTAAAAGCTAAGCTGCCCTCCAGCATAGTTTTTGTTCTTTGGAGTGGTGATTACAGAAAGGATGGTTTACTTGAACTGCTTTTGGTACTCCCATCTTCTTTCATTGTGTGAATGAAAATATTTTATTAGACAAGATAATTAATGATTTACTGGTTACTATCTGAGTTCTGTATTCATGGCTAAGGGGAAGAAAAAAATCAAGATCCTGTTGTGTTTTTTTTTTTTTAAGTATTTTTGTTGATAACTCACTTCATAGTTAGAAATGTTAGTCAACAAGTTCATCAGGTTTTAGGAATAAAGATAAAAGGTAGGCAGCAGTACTTCAGGGGAGAATAATTAGGAGCAATGCGCATTTTCACTGTGTGTTTCATATTGGCCCCAGAAAGTATGATGGAATGGTCTGGCACTTGCTCCATCCATTGCTGCAATTGGTACACATGCTCACATCAGTTTTGTAGCTGCCAGGATAGCAAGCTGGAACTCGCCTTAGATCTACTGACTTTTGAACAACCAAGCTGTGCAATGTTTTCTTTGATGTTTTTAGGCTGCCTTTTTTGTAAACTGTTAAAATTAACATAGGAAATTTTTATCAGGGACACTGTTTTGCATGGTCCTGCCTCTCCAGAATAGCATTTATTTTTTTTTTTTTAACATGAGCTATTTATCTTGCAGCAATCAGTTTTTAAATTTGGGTCCTAATACTGTGATGCCCTAAATGACTGGGTGAAAACGTTTTTCTGGTTGGTGCCACACATGGTTTAAAGTTGCTATTTATAATAACCAGGAGCTGTAGCTCTAATTTATGTTCATGGTTAAAATTAAAAACCTGATCCAGATCGTCATTTGGTATCTCGGAATTCAGTGCCAAGAAAATAATGAGCTGTAGAAATTTGGGAGATGAAATTAAGGGCCTTGTCAGAGTGGTTTAATCATGTATAGAAGACTGCTGTTAGCTAACTGATACTCGAGTCTCTGCAGAAACCAGAGCTTGTAACAAGGTCCAAGATAGTCTTTAAAAGACCTCAGTGTACTTCCATAGTGAAGATACACAGAACTCCTTCCCCAAAGCCAGCCCACATATTTAAGAAGTGTTATTATATGCATTATTTTCTGAACCTGCTCTCAAGGTCTTCTGTTTTAATCGGAGAAGTGTTCTGTACTCGCTGTTTAAATATTTCCTCTGCAACCTCATGCCAGAAGGGCTTCTTGCTGCAAGCCTATGTTTAGTGACTCACACTGATAATACTTAGAGGGGAAAAAAAGACTTGCCCTTAAATAAAGTGTCAGTACAGCTTCATAACCTGTATCTTCCTTCCAGTCTATTCTTAATGTCGGGGAGGCAGTGCAATTGAGCTGTCCAGTGTTGCGTCATGTAGGTTACCTGGACATGTAGGAGAAGGTCAGCTGCATGTCAACTGTTTCACAGTTGGATTTGGAAGGTCAGCTGTTGTACAGTTGGATTTTGGGTTGATGATGCATGGTAGAAAATGTGGCCCTGAACCTGGTACTCTGCTTGAATGCTAATGACTAGCAATTTGCCTTACTGTAATGGCAGAGAGTATTACAGGGCATCTACATAGGCAAAACTCACATGTTCTTCACATCATAAAGTCATCTTAATATTTATTGGTTGCTCTGTTTCAGGTGCCTGTGCAGTCCTGGTTTGATGACATGACAGACACAGAGCTGCTAGATCTTATTCCTTTCTTTGAAGGACTAAGCAAAGAGGAAGAAGTTTACAGTATGCTTCATAAACTCTGCAACAGGTAGCCCTTAACTTTGACTGACTTCTGCTACTAGATTGCAGTTGCTAGAGGCTGTCTCCATCTTTTTCAGCTCTTTCAAATGTAAGCTTTGGGGAGGTCACCCCTGTCAGAAGTGCTACTCTTGATCTTCCTGTTACATTGGACACGAAGGACAATCATGAGTGATGCTATTAAGCCTTCAGAAGCCTGACTCGTAAGGTCATGTGTTCAGACTACTTTTTTAAAGGAGAAAAAAAAAAAAAAAAAGAAGCTATTTTAAATGGGACTCTTTTAATGAATTTCATAAATGGACGTCTTTTACTGGATCAGCTTTTCTTAAAACATGCCAAAAAAGAAGCTTGTATTTCAGCAGTTGAATTTCTCTCCCTTTCTTCCCCTCCCACTATGCAGACAATTTTACCCCCCTGCTTAGAGCAGTTGACCTGACTCTGAATTTTTTCTTACAGAATGAAGTGCCTTTTTGAATGTTATTTTAAGATAAAAATTCATTTTTGTATAAGACGTATTTCCAGACATCTTTTAGTCTTGTATTGTCTAAATGCTTTAAAAGGAAAAAGGAAAAATTTTATAGAGCACTGTAATATATAACAAAGGAAAAAGTTGAAACAAAGATGCTGGGTTCCTGTCTCCACAATGACATTAAGTTGTATTACATTTTGTCATGCTCAGAAGGTTTAAGCGTTTGTGGGAGGGGTGATGTGGGTTAACTACATGGTTGTTTCACTGATACAATTTTGGGCACAGTTTTGAACATATCTGCAGTTGTTTGAGTATTAGGGAATGATGGAATTGAGAAAATAAGGGGGCTAATAGATCTAAAGCACCTTTTCTTCTAGACAGATGAAGTTCTATTGTCTCTGCTTACGCACAACTGCCATGCCTCTTGTTTTTTGGAAAACCATTATCCTGGGAGAATGGGGAGGAGGTCTATTTATTAGTTTAAGATTCTTTTCTTAAAAAAACCCATCTGGGTAAGCTGGATCTGTATTGAGCTGTTTGGAGTACTTTTTTCTTTTAATTGCTGCTACTGTATACTCACCAAATGGAGTTGACCATCGGCTGTTATACTGTTTTTGCCACTGTGCCTGTGCTATGAAACATTTTCTGTAAGCTGCAAACTTGGGCAATAAATAAAACGCAGGCTTCATAACCCACCCCTATGTATTAATCCTACAGTATTAGGATTCTGTACCAGAGAACTCAGTTAAAGGTGACCTGCAAAGGATTTTTTTTATATATATATTTTTTTTTTTTCAATTGGGATGAAGCCCTCTCCTTTTTTTGGTATATAAAAATGCAAAAAGTATTTTTCCCACATCTCTGATTTGTATTTCTTCTTCCTCAAGGTGTAAGGTACAAATGGGGAGCTTTATTGAGTCTTGCTAGAAGGCCAGAAGTTACTAGCCTAGACTAAAAGTGGTCCTCTGGCTTTGGGGTTGAGTAAGTCCTATCTCTGAATCTGAGAACCTGCTTAGCATCTTCTGTAGTGTCATAGGTACCCTTTCAAAAGAAGAACTTTTAAATATTTTAAGCCTTTGAAGAACAAGGCACACCTATTTTTTTTTCCTTTCCAGTGTCACCTTTTAATTATTTTCCGCACCAGAAATCTACAAACATAAAAATTACAGCTATGTTTGGCTGTCATCAGAGAAAACTAAATGGAGTACTTAGTGCTTCTAATTAGCCTTGTGCTAAATTCTGAATAGTAGATCCCCTTTGCCTTTTCTGTTTTTCTTGAAAAGTCTTGACAACTTGGATAAAAATTTTTGCAATGGACTTGGATTGTCATCCTTGTCTAAAACATTGGTGAAGCAGCTTAACAAATTCATTCATAGAAGGGCAGGCCAGCCTAGACAGGCAGTGAGTAGATTGTCGTAGGTGCAGTATAAAACTGAAAGATGACTTGCCCCCTTGCAGTGCAGCTGTGCACCAGCTGCTCGCCGTGTCTCATAGCAAGGGATGTTGGAGGCAGTCCCATGACGCTCGTGAGTCTGTACGGCATCACCATTTTGTTTTCTTAACAGTTGGCATTACCTTAGTACTGTATAATTCTGTGCCACAACAAAAGACAAAACCGTCAAATTTTAAAACCTACATTGTTTAAAAAATGGAAAAAAAAAAAAAGGACGTATGGATTCTGGTTAGTCCATTAACGTTTACTTTCAGTTTAAGATTGTTTAATTTTGTATTTGACTTCAGAGTAATGAAACTGTAAGCTGCCAAAAAGTTGTTCTCTGAGCAGTATTTTCAACTGTGTTTGTAGCTTCTAGGCTTCAAATACAGTTTGCAGGGAAGTATTCAGGTTGTAGTTAGTTGTGCAGGTATGATAGGAATGGCTGAAAAAATTCAAAGACTTTCTCGCTAGCATTAGACCAAACAATCTTCCAATTAGACAATAAATAACCCCACCGAGACATTACCATTTAATGGTTGTGATCTGTTGTATGTGAGATGAACCATGTCATTAGTTTGCATTTATGAAAGCAGCGATTTCATGAACCAGTTGCCTTAAGTCTGTGAATGAATGTTGATTATTAAAGTGTCTTGTATTGTTTTAAAATCCACGTATAATGGACAACTGAACTTCTGCACCAGCTTCTGGAAGAACGGTTCTGATGATGTTCTGTACAGCCATACTCGTTCTGTACAAATTAAAAAAAAAAAAACAAAAAACCACAAACTTATTTTAACTTACTACAGCATTAAAATGACACTTGGTGACAATACAAAGGTGAAAAACTTAGCAACAGTTTTGATCTCTGCTAGTATCTTAAGAGTATTTTCTATAACTTCTGATGATTTTTTTTTTTTTTTTTTTTTTAACTCATTCCCATGGAAATAAAACTTGCAGTGCTCTGCAGTCAGGTTTGGACTTCCCTGGGTATTCAGATCTGGCCAAAGGGATCAAACTGTCATAGTTGTTTATTTTGACACTGTTGTCGTACTTGAAATTTCAAATTTTAAGTTTGCGTGACTATACGTACGCTATATATTTAGAGTTTCTAGATTTTAACAAAGCAATATAGTTCTGTCCATAAAGTCAGATAATGAGTGGAATGTTTGTAAAATTTGCAATACGGGTATTTGATTGTATTTTAAATACAGGATTTTAAAAATTAAGATAGGAAAAAATTCTTGTTTCCTAAATCTCTTGCATATTTTGAAGTGCAGTTAATGCATGCAGGTCACCAGGGCTGTTGTAAACTCTGGTTTTCAATTCTATTTCTGGATATTATAGAAGTATTAAAAAGTCTTTTCCAGTTGGTCATTCTGTTCAGCTAAAGAAATGCTGCCTGGCCTGAGGTTCTGTTGTCCTTTTTATGTTGGGTTAAAAAAGGTTTTTTGCCTGTATAGGTATTTTTAAATTAAGCTGTAAGGCAGAATGCCTTAGATTCTTGAAATTCAACTGAAGTGTTACGATTAAATTGCCATTTGTAAACTAGGGCTGTGCGCAGAATACTTGTTAACCACCAGGAAGCGTGGCAAGTTTTGAATGGAAGATGGTAGCAAATGTACAATATTGCTGTGTTCCTTTAGGTAGCTTTGGAAGAATAATTTGTCTATTTGTTTTGCCCTTTAATCTTTTTTAAGCAGCAAAGTTATACATGGAAGAAACTCAACACCTGAAGAGATTTGGTTATCAGTGTATGCAGTCACTTTATCACAGCATGATTTTGATTAGACTGGTTGGGGACAATAAAGTATCTAAATGACACTGGTGTGTACTGATGTTGCAGCTTTTGAAATGTCAGTGTAAAAAAAAATCTGTAGCTATATAATTTACAAACACATAATCCTATGTTTTACAGATTCTTTTTAAACTAATAAAACACAGTACCGCACAGCCCTATTTGTAAAACAAAAACAAGTTTGTGCCTCTGATTTCCAAGGTGCTGTGAAGTTATGCCTTTGTGGGGCGAGGAGGGCAGGTGAGACTTGCGTGGGGCAATTGCTTAAAAATCTCTGGGCTAACTATGCAAAACCAGCTGTCAGTTTTCTGTTTCACATTATATTGTAAAAATCCAGCTGACTTTTTTTCTTTCTTGTTAAAGATCTATTGGGAACTTCTTAACAGAGGAGTAAGCAATGGAAATGTTTCTTTCTTTTTTCTTTTTTTTTTTTTTTCCTAATAATGGAGCTGTTTACACTTTAATGCAATGAACAATCCAGCGATACTTGAGAAACACTACAGATACCATATGAGTGTTTTCAGGAGAGAGAAGTGTTGTCAATCAGGTATTGAATGGTTTCTTTACTGTCACAAATAAAAAATTTTAACAATATAGTTACTTGTGCATGTAATACTTCTCTGGGAAAAAGATTTTCTGCACTTCTTCAGTAATAGTCACTGCCCTAATTTGACAGGGACTTTATCCCTGCTAATGCACATCCATGTTAGATAGTAAAATTACCCATCTCTGTTCCACTCTCCTCCCCCTCTCCTCTTTTTTAAGTCATGTATAGGACTCCTTATTGACTGCCCTGGCACCTGCTTGTGCAAACAGCACTGATGAACTACTGATGAACTCTGCTAAATAAATTGGTGGTGACTCTGGCAGATGTTCCAGCTATTTAGATCTCTTGGATGAGATCATACAATAATTTGTTCAAGTCTCAAAGCTGTGTGACTTCTTCTGAAGGGCTTACTTCAGCTACTTGAATAGCTGTTCTTAACATCACTGCTATATCCAAATGAATATCTGAATAAAACACTGTATTTGGTTGGAAAGTCTATTTTGGGAGTTTTTATCTGACACAGTAAGACTTAGGCAGAGCCTTCCTTTCTAGGAAAAGCCACATATTATTAATGCTTTATGAGCAGAAAACCTCAGGCCTGTTAGAACAAGCAGCTGGCTCAAGATAGCACATTAGTTGCAATTAAAAATATTTTTTAGTTATTCCTATGATCGGTTGAAATGACCTAGCCTGCCTTTACTTTGTACTGGTGGGTTGGGGTTTTTGATTTTTTTTTTTTTTTTTTTTTTTTAAGGTTTTGGGGTTTAGTTTGGGTTTTGGGTTGGGTTTTGGGGGGGGGTTTTTTGGTTTTTTTTGGTTTTTTGGGGTTTTTTTTAGTTTTACCAATCTCCTTAGCTGCTACTTAGGATAAAGATGTCTTTCTTTCACTCAGTAAAATAAGCATTTCAAAATTCATAAAACAGCTCATTTATAGTGGTGAGAAAGATACTATTATTCTATCCTAGCTGATTGAAAGTAAGTGTTCGCAAAATTTGAATACACCGTAGTCTATAAATGTACCTCTATGCATATGCCTTCCAATTTTTTTTTTTTCCTTTTTTATTGTGTTCTGACTCAGAAGGAAAGCCAACCGCTCTGAAATTCCCTGCAAGATGGGATAGGGCTCTTCCAGGTGGGCTGCAGCTCCAGGGGATCCTGCAGTCTCCAGCAGTTTTCGTGGCAAGCAACCTTCGCCATCCAGACTTCCTCCCAACCCAGCTATGCTGGCAGCAGGAGGCCAGGCAAAGTTCTCCTGGACTCCTCTGTTGGTTCTGCTGGAGCTACTGGAAAAATAAATGATCTTTGGGTAATATATTGCTTTTGACAGGTTGGCAAACTCAAACTTGAAAAGCTTCCAGGTGTGTTTTGTTTAAAGCCTTCTCCAGTGCTATTTCAAAGGGAGCTGTGCTGAGGAGCAGGTTGTCCTGTAATTGCTTAATGCCACGTTAATCAGCATTTCTGAAGCACGGGACATCCACTAACATCTTGGACTTAATAGAGATCGATTTGACTCAGTCAAGTAGGTCTGCGTCTGCAATTACACACCTTCCCAAACAGCAGTTTTAAAAGGTTAGATTTGGTCATCGCTTAAATCAGCAACAAACTGCATTTTTGAGGTGATGGCTGTGTCAGCTTAGCTGTATCCCCCGGACCTTGGCGGACCCTGTGCTGCAATCGTACCTCCCACCGCTCTTCTCTGTGTGACTGGCATCGTTTAATTTTGCAACCGCCTTTTAATTTGGTGACGTAGACACATTTGATCAGGATGTAAACTGCAGGAAAATGCTGGACAAAGAAACGAAATGCAGCTGGCCCCTGTCAGCTTTGGCCATCGTCTCGGGCTGGACTCCAGCTAGGACAAGGCTGTTGCTACTTGAAGGCGACCAGAGGAGTCACCGTTAAGCCAGAAACATGTCACCCCCTCTGAGAACCACTGCGCTTACTGATAATGAGGGTTGATCATTTCATTCATACAAATGCAATGTACACCACCTAGGAATTCCCAGCATTTCAATAAATGTTGCACTCAAAGAGTCTGAGGGTTGTTGGGGGAGTTACTGGCTTGACAATGGGTTGTTTTCTTTGTCAGATTTTAATGAGTTTTTGTGATAAAAACCAAATTTCTTTACAGTGTAACTTTGTGATTTTTTTTTTTCATGCTTTGATTCAGTTTGACAATAAACTATCTGTGTTATTTTTTTCATCCTTTTCATGTCTGATAATGCACATAGTTGAGGTCTGCCCCCAGAAATCCCCCTCTCCCCTCCATATGCCATTCTCCTTGGGGGAAATGGGGGGGGGGGGGAAGCAAAGACTTTACAGAATCAGGCCAGAAAGTTCTCCTCATTCCATTCCTGTCCCAATTCTTTGGACTCACTTTGCTTTAATAAAGATTAAAGCCTTGACTGCTAAGCATCAAGGGCTTCTTCCTCTAGCAGCATATTTGGCAGGTAGGTTCAATTCCCATTCTTTTTTTGTTAACCTGCTGAGATTTGAATTAAACAATCTTGCTGCTTCCAAAGCCACCGAAGCCTCTACATAGGCTGGAGATGAGAAAGAAGCAAGATCCTGGATTCTGGGGGCGAGGGGGGATAAGGTGCTGGGAGAAAACAGGTGATGCAGACGGCTGGGTTTTCCCGTACGGCCTGGGTTTAGTTCCTGCGTGCAGTATCCCTCATATTGCGTTCAAGGGCACCCCATGAAGCAGAAGGTTGATTCTTCGCCTGGCTGCCCTGGGTTTGCGCAGGTAAGGGGTGGCCTGAATGCAGATCAGGAGGCACCTCAATGCATTTTCTTCCAGGCTACAGTGGCATCTGTCTCTGTAGCACTTGGAAATGCCTGTTGTGAGTACGTGCATCAGTGGTGATTTTGAGCAGGTGACCTGGTACTGGTCTTGGCTTAACCGGTGATGACCAGTCTACAGTCAAACAGCATTTATACCTTAGGCAAACTGGAGGGAACTGGGGGGAGCTGCCTTTTACTTGAGTTGAATTGGTTCAAGGCGACCATGTGAAGCTGCTTTTCATCTGGCGTACACCTCTGAGCTAGGTCTTCAGACAGTAGCATGTAAGTAAATACCATGCTGAAGAAGTTTGGTGTAAATTAAGCATGCCCCAGCAGATTAACCCACAGAAATAGGGAAGTCAGCCATATTCTCTTGTGTGTTTTTAATAGGAAAATCATTTTATAAATGTTTTTGGAATTTTTTTTCTAATCTCTACTGAATGACCTGGTTACTACGTGCCATACCGTGAGAGGTTGAGAACCATAAAGACTTGTAAAATTTATGCGTGTTTTTAAGCACGTGAAATTTTCAGGCATAATACCTGGTGTCTTGGGCCATTTTGTTCCTTCATGAGGAAATGCATTTGTGAGAAAAAGAGAGGAAGATTTTTGTGGAGACCCGAGCCCATTTCTAGCTTAGTGGGGCCACGTGCTGTGTAAGGGTAGAGCTAAGACCGAGCATTTGAGGTCCTGCCCTTGGCTCTGCGTCACGGGGCTGTGTGGCTCTGTGACCCTTAGTCTTCCTTTTAATATTTTTCTCTCAATAGTGAGTGGAGCTTTGATCTCATCTGAATCCTCTGTAACACGTTTTGGTAATTCAGTTAAGGCAGGTTCGAATGAATAATAGTTCACTGGCCTGATCTCTGATCTGCTGAATAGATCTCGAAATAATAACCAGAGGGATGTGAACAAATATTTGGGATGATGATGGATGCGGTTGGAAAATGGTTGGACTACTGCATCCGGGGAGGAGGACGAGCAGGCAGACGGAGTGGGAGCTGGGGGAGGTCCGGGGTGACTTTGCGGTGCTGGACTGCGGTGGGCCAAGCTGCGGCACGGCCTGGTGGTGGGAACACTTGGCTTTTATATACCTGTGATCAAAGTCTTATGAAAACGAAGAGGGTTTTAAAGGTTTGGGCCATGCAGGGCTTGGTCGCACCACGAGATGGTGCAGCTGTGCAGTTTTGGCTTTTAAAGGCAACATAAAGGAAATGTAAAAGACATTCTCTCAAGTAAAAACATCACCACAACTTTGGTATCAGAATCTCCTGCCAGGGTTGTACTCCACAGGTCCACGGATAACATCTTCTTCCTTCAGTTAAAAGTATCTCTTAGTATTTCAGAGGCAATTTCTTCATCTGCCCAATGAATGCTGAGTTTCCTTTGCAAAAGGAACGGGTCTCTCCACAACTGAATACAGGGTAGGTAAGTATTCATGATAATTTTAGTTGCTGATTATTTTTTTTCTTCCGTGAAAATGCAGAATCATATGATCAGCGCGTGAAAAATAGAGAAACCACCAAAATAGAGAAACCACCAAAATAGAATTTCTCAAATAGTTGAGTTGTTATACCTTCCCGAGTGTAGTAAACCTTTTTTCCTCCAAAAGTTTTACTGCTAACCTTTTTNTTTAAATTGTTTGGGATTTGGCTGGAGCACATCACGAGAACCATGAACAAATGTTAAACCTCCAGGAGGTGGGGGAAAAAAAAGAAGAAAGAAATCTGGTGCCAAGCTGGCAGGTGTGTAACAAGGCATCGCTCCCTGCGCCTCTTCCGCTTCCCCGCCGGCACGTGTGCGCTGAGCCGTGCACGACGCCCGCGGCGCGGCCGAGCCCTGAGCCAGTGCGCGGGGGCGAGGGGGAATGGCAGCCGGGCGAGGGGAGGCTTTGAGGCCAGGCCAGAAAGGCAGCATCTGCCGGGGAACGGACCACGCTTGCAGGGCCGTATCTTCCCATTAGCTAGCGCGTCGCCTAGTTTCACGTGCCCAACACGCTCTTGTTTGCTGCGAGAAGGTGGTTTTACAACCCGTAAGCCCCCCTTGCAGCCCATCCCCCTGGCTTTCTGCTCTCATTGCGTTTTCAGTTGCGTGCTCCTTCACACCTGGAAGAAACTGCCCTATGAAGAAAGACCGAAGGAGTTAGGTCTCTTCTGCCCAGAGAAGAGAAGGTTCAGGGTGGACCTCACCACAGCATTACAGTACTTAAAAGGTGGCTACAAAGAGTACGGAGGTTCTCTCTTCACAAGGAGTCATGGAGAAGACAAGGGGCAATGGGTACAAGTTGCACCCGGGGAGGTTTTATCTTGACATAAAGACATTTTTTACAGTGAGAACAGTCAATCATGGGAACAAACTCCCCAGGGACATGGTGGAGTCCCCATCACTAGAGGTTTTCAAGATGCGACTGGACAGGGTGCTAGATAACCTCATCTAGGCTCCCCTTCCCACGAAAAGTTGGACCAGTTGATCTTTCGAGGTCCCTTCCAACCTGGGCTGTTCTTTGATTCTACGATTCCCACGTGTCTTCTTCCACCACCTGGCTGGCTGTCCCTGGGAATGGGGTGGCCACCTGTCCTGGTGAAGGAGGAGGGCTCTCCGGCTCCAGCAGCCGATGAGGATTCATCCAACCAGGCTATCACCCCCAGCTCTGCTACAAACCCTCCAGCTTACCTTGGACACGCTATTTGCTTCTGGCTCGGCTGTTCCCCCTCTTTTCCCTCTTCTTTTAGAGGAACAAACAGATTTCCCTGAGCATTGGTTGTTGTATTTCTCCAAGTGCAAAACGTCTGGATTGGAGGTCACACTAAACCCCTTGCAATCCTGCTCCTTGTTAATTCTGGGGAGCGAAACCGCTCTTCTTATTCAGTCAGAATATTTTCATTTGCACATACTGCCACTTGATTAGAGAAACGCCGTTACTAGAACGGAAGATGAGCATTCACCGATGAGACAACATGGGGCCAAGAGATGCTGATGGGTGTTTCCAGACATGTACGTGAGAAGCAAACCCCATCTGGCCTCACCGGGGAACATGATGCACCGCGGGGTGAATCGCTTGTGTTTAACCTGAAGGTTAAATCATCCTCTTACAGCCATCTGAATATTTCGAACAAGACACAGCTCTAGCCTCAAATTGGTGTGTTTATTAATACAAGCTGCCCTTGCAAAGAGTGAAAAAGGTCGTTCTTGTGGATTTAAATATGCTCCGCAGGTTTTCCTGCCTTCCCATGGTGAGGGGGAGGCTGCCTTGAAAGTTAAAGCCCAGGCTGGGATCCATGCCTGGGCCAAATTCCTGGCTTTTCTAGGTGACAGCTTTGCCCATCATGGGCAGCCTCCAGCCGCACGGGGCCCTGGGGGTAAGGGGACGCTACTGCGAGTAACGCCTGCCTCTCTTAGCAAAACAAAGACATTCTCTGTGCTTCAAAAATCAGATTATCTGCGAATACATATTCCTCATGAGATGCAGAATGATGGTGCAACTCAATTAATGTAACCCAGCCAGTATGGAGAATTTAAATTAAAAGGAGAAAAATTCCTTGAGAGGTGTCTCCCAACCTTTACGGCGATATACCGTGTGCCAGGGAAAAGGTCAGGCTCCAGTTAATGATTTGATGCTAAATGTGGCTCTGGTCTTTGCGAGATCCAGTTTCACCTTGAATCGTTTCAGTTGCTTGGATGCGGTTGGGGCACAGGCGCTTCTCACCTTCACTCTGATGGAAAGGAAGGAAATTATCCGAGTTCCCATTGTCTGAGGGGTAAAAAAAATCCACAAATAATATGTTTTCTTACATCTTCTGTAAAGGCTGCAGCCTTGTCGCATTTGATTCCATATCACCCTGGCTCATCCGAAAATGCATGCTTTGGGAGCTGGAGGGGTAAATGCTTTTCACCTGCCTGCGGTGAGTCAGCTGCAGGCAGCAAAGGGAACCAGTTTTTCTGGCTGCTTTAGATTTTCTAAATTTCAACTTTACAGAAAATCAAGTTCTTCTTTTAACTCCTTCTTTGTAACCAGGTTGTCAGCTCTGATGCTTTCTCGGTATATTTTTAAAATAATGAATTTGATGTGCTCTCTCACAGGCCGGATTGCACAGGCGCCAGTTTTGTATGCTCTCACCCTTTTTTAGGAATCTCACCACCAAAATGGGTATCGGCTCCATCCAGGAGACAGAAGCATTGAAGCATAGTGACTGACTAGTCACAATAGCGGGTTCCCTTCCCTAATATCTTCTTCAGCTTTAGAGCAGATACCCCTTGAGAACTATTGCGTGATATTAGTGAAGCAGGAATTGGATCATTATGAACCTCTGTAATTAAAGAGGATGGCAGCTCATCCTCCAGCGAGACGAGCGGTTTGATAAATGTGTAGAAGTGCTCCAGCAAATGAAGTGGTTCAGGATCTGATGAAACTTAACCCAGAGGGAAGTGAAACACAGGTTAGCGCTGAGCCAGTCCGTGGCACGAGAAATCAAAGTGGTTTATAGGTGTCTCTGCCTTCAGAGCGGAAGAAGGTAGTCACCATTTCATGTTCCTCAGCTCCACTGAGGGGCAACATACCCATTTTACAGATGGGAAGTGGAGGTGCAGGAGAGAAGAGGCCATCCCAGATCAGGTAGGTGACCTGTGGCAGAACTTAGACATGGGCTCTGGATCCTCTGTGTCCCACTCCATGGTCCACAACATTGTCTCCTCCACTACCTTGTGAGTCCACATGGCCTCCACCCAGGTGCTCACAGCTGCACGGGCTGTTGGTGATAAAACACTATCAGTCTTTACTAGACCGCGGCACATTCGATTTACAGGTCCATACAGGCTTGCAGCCCAAACCACCCAACCCTGGCTGGGGGAGGAAGGACACCTCCAACCACAGGCAACCCTTCTCCATCTCCATAGAACAGCATCGCCCTCTTGGCTCTGTGGCACACCTCTCCAGCCCCCGTGATGTTTGCTGTGGTGTGGGGCCAGACTGGCTACAGGAAACCACATCCAATGCAGTGGACTATGCCTTGGTAAAGCTGAAGGACTTAAGTCAAGAGGGAAGAGTATTCTTAAAAGCCTAATATTGCTTGTGTCTCTATATCCTGCCATTGCATCAGCTTTGGTTTGGATCTAAGTCTGAGTTACCCAGGCTGTGCTCATGCCAAGTGCTAGAACACAGATGCAGCACATCACCTCGAGGTGGCCCATCATCTACCAGACTTTCCAAACCTCCCATCTCTTGCTTTGTGGTAGGGGCTTGCTCTTGATGACTTATTTTCAGCAGAAGCTGGAAATCTGGAACAGCAGCGCAATGTCTGGAGTAAACCCGGGTCATGATTGAGGCTCAGCTGTAGCTTATAAAGTAATCTTGATGCAATACAATATTTAAGGTGAAAGTTGCTGTAGGGGAGCATCTCCCCTGCAAGAGGAGAGGACTAACAAGTGTGAGGTGAGCTCCAGCGGGTCATGTTGGTGGAAGGGGGATGCGTGTTTGCTCCCAGAGACTTCTAGCTTCAGTCTGGGACATCAGAGGTTTCACTGTAGGAGAAGAGATCCCGCCTGCCATGGCACTGCTGAGAAAACCCGGCCAGGAAAGGTGAGACACGGAGCAGGATTTTCTGTGCTGTGACCTCCCACCGCTGTACTCCATGCTCTGGAGAGCTGGTTCTTCTGTAATGATGGCAATGAGAGCTGGGTGAAAGTGCTCTGAGTTGCTTTTTTAAATGCCAATCTTTTATCAAAGCAAACCGCAAAGTTGTCAATTCCTATGGACTTTCTGCTCACCTCTCCTGTTTCATGGCCAGCTATACAGCAATGAAAAACTGTCAAATTTTTTAATAGCATTTTCAAAGTTCAAAACAGTTCTGTGATTATTATTTCCCATTTTTTCTTTAAATGAGCAGCAACTATAGCCTAATTACTTCTATCTGCTAACACCTCAAGAGCTGGTCTAAGGGCTGTTATAAATAAGCTGCTCTACTGCCATGACAGAAACACAGATATGGGAAAGCAAAGGCTGCTGCAGTACCGGTGAGCTCTGTTTGGCCTCTGAACATTCAATTTTAAGTCACAGCTGGCCTAAACCACTAATCAAGGAAAAGAAGTGGAGAGAGATGCTGATGTCTAAATGGTCCCAATCCAAGCCTATAAATTGTGTGAAGGCACACTCCTGATTTCCTCAATGTCTGTTCAGAACTTATCCTGATGCTCTATTTAAAAATGCACAGTGGCAAGGTAGGAGGGGAGAATGACTTTATCAGGTTAACAGAGGTGGGAGGATGGGAAGCATAAGCTCTCAGGTACCGGAGCTGCCTTCAGATCTACAACAGAGGCAGCAACTTCAAAGCACTTCAACAAAACTCTCGCTGTCTGAGTTGGAAATTATGCAAGACCAGGAAAAATAACATCAGATGCTTTTTGCTGGGAAAAGCGGTTGTGGGAGAAGTCTCCCTCCCTGCAGGTCAGCCCAAGTCTTTGGGTGGCAATGGCCAAAAAGTCTTATCCTCTTGAGGTCGGCGTTTTCCCTGCTGTTGTCTGCTCCAGGCGATTTTTGTCTCCATTAGTTGCTGGAGTTGTCCAGAGGTATGTAACGTGGCTTTGCTCATCCTTCAGCTCCCCCAGCCTGATCCAAAGCTCATTGCTTACCGGAAATTTGAGCAGAAATTGCTTTAGTCATGCCTAAAGCCCCATGGAAAGAAATAAACCCTCCTGTCTCAAAGTCATCTACTTAAGCTTGGTGGGCTTGGTGGGGCTTTCTAAAGATCATTTCTTAATGCAGTTTCCCCCAGGGAGAACCCTTTCCTGCTTGGTTTTGGTTACTGCCCTGAGTGAATCGAATTATCATGCTAGAGGAAGATAAAAGAGAGGGACTATTTTAAACACCGCTGTTATTTTAGGGAAACTCCATGCAAAGTTGCGTTGCTGTCAGTGGGGCTGTGGATACTGATGGAGACTTCCCTAGCCAAACTAGGGAAGCAGATGGGTCTCTGAAGCCATGGAGAACAGTTCAAACACCTTGAGGAATAGGGGTGAGTTTTCCCCGTGATTATTAAAATTAGAGACGTGAGCAGGGAGATCACATTTGTCTCTCCTGCATGAGAAGTCCAAGCAGATCAAATATACAAACAGAAATGGGGAAACTGTGTTGTAGGGAGCAGAGAGAGAGCAGGGAGATGCAGTGGATGACAAAGTCTGGATCACTTACACCATCCTTCTGAAGAAAAAACAACCTCAAGTTTAAAAAAACAAACTGTTGCCAGAAAAAAAAAAGAAAGTCTCATTCGAGGAATATACTCAAAAGGAGAGTTATGTAAAATCTGGGAAATAATTGCTGCTGCTCTACTGGATGCCAGCGAGACTTCGATCAGAGCTGTTGTCAGTGCCAGTGTGCTCTAAGGCAGAAATTATAGATAAAGTGGGCTGGCAGAGCCACAGAAGGGACAGTATGGAAAGCATGGCCTGTAGGAAAGCAGCACACAGAGAGGTTCTTCAAGAGGAGAGAGAGGGTCACTTGTCAGGATAAATGCCTGGGTTTCAACAGGATGTCAAATTTGTGTCATGTCTAGAAGACAGCTTCTTTTTCAAAAAAGAAAAGAAGATTTCAGCAATGTATTAGGACTACCATGCAGCTACGTCCTAGCTAAAAGGGCGCATGATGCAGTTGGACTAGATGATCATTGTAGGTCCCTTCCGACTGTAATATTCTGTTCTGTTCTATTCTATTCTATTCTATTCTATTCTATTCTATTCTATTCTATTCTATTCTATTCTAATATGAACACTGAGGCAGGATTCCTGGAGGACCTGTGAACGCCATTTAGTGGAGGAACTGAAGAACAAATCCAGCCACCAGACTCTGGCAGCATATGAGTCTGCAGACTCCAAACGTGGCCAGGCATGAGCTGTGTGGCCTCTTCAGGATCTTTCACACTTCATATTTCCCTGGTGTAAGTGGGGACACCCCTCATTTGGGCAAACATAGCTTTCCCTTGACCACCCCAGAGTCTCTGTCACCACAAGGCACCGTGCACTTCTGTAGGTACACATCTGCAGCTGGGATTTTCTGGCATGAATGCATCTGGACTCATCTTCAAAAGCAAGTGTTGTGAAAGCTCCGAGTGGCTGGGCAGGATGCTTATCTGCTGCTGCTTTTCTTTCAGGAAGCATGAGGTGCAAATCACCCCAGTGAAACAGCATTAGAGGAGCCTTTGGGAAGCACAATCCGGCTGGGAAGGCTGGTTTAAGAGAGGAGAAAGGGGATGTAAGGAAATAGCTTCAAGCCTGCGTCATCAGAGATTTGAAGCATTTTGAAGTTTGGCTGAAATGGCTGAGAGCTGGGGTGTGGGTTTTCATTGAATAATCTCCACTTTCTGGGTAAAGAGGAAAATGTTCCTGAGAAATCTCTGATTTGTCAGTCATTCATGCAAAAAAGCAACTCTGGACCGTGCATTTCCTATGTGTAAGGTGCGGTCCCTTTAAAATGGCAGGTCCTTTGCTCCCCAGACAGGTTATCCGAGCAGCAATCCCTGTGCTGCACGCAGCCTCCCACCGAGGAAGCAAAGACTGCAGGGATGTGCAAACACGCACAGTGCTCGGTGCTAACTGCTCTCCTTCGGCTTCATTCGCGCTGCCTGAAACTTGGAAACCAGTCCATCCTCTTCAAATCCCCTCCCTCGACCAGTTCCTGGCATTCAGTGCATTAGAGATGGGCTTTTCCCTTGTGGGACTGGAAAATGATTCATCCACCAGCCCAGGAATGCAATCCTGGAGGCATCGTTTGCGGTCCTCTCCCAAAACGCTCTTCTGGAGCAGGATTTCTGTGTGGAAGGAATGTGGTCTGGAAAAGTCCTCCCCTGTAAATTTTTGAGCAAAAAGGAGTCGAGTCCCAGTCTCATCCAGATCCTCACTGGGGAGAGAAAACATCCTAAAACCAAACGCGGGTGCAGCAGATCTGCCCTGAGGGCCAGGGCTTGCTTCCTGCTCGGGGTGCGAGTGCCCTGCCCCTTCCTCCTCCCGAGGCTGGTAAGCCTCAGTATCACCCTCCTCCCTGTTTGCAAAGGGAGTGATGCTTCTGACTCCAGGCGAGGCAAACCCCATGCAAACACGGCCAGAAAGCCCATGTGTGAGTGCACGTTGATGCACGGCGATGTCCCTGGCATCTCATTATCCTCTGTCCCCAGGCAGTTTTGGTAAGAAGCGAAATTGCTCGTTGCATTGTGCAGATGCCTACGAATAGAGCTGGTGTCCATTCACTCTGTTGGATAATACGTTTAATCTAAATAAGCCAAGCCCTGGGCGTAAGGGAGGCCGTTCTGTGACTTCTGATGCTTTCCCTTTGTGCGAAAAATTGCTAAGATAATATTGCCCTTTGCAGGATGGGCTATTTATGTGGGCTGTTGTTCAGGAAAGCCGGGAAACACAAGAAGGAGAAACACTGAACGGGCCACTGTCTGTTGAGGAGTGGCACAAGGATGCCCCAAGCACAACCTCTCACTTGTATTAGAAAGAGTCCTGTGCCACACGGAAGTAACACAGGTTTCTTGTTTAGTGCTCAAACACGGTAAGCAGAACTGCCCGGGAAAAGGCTCTCAGCTCACGTGAGGTCCTCGCCAGTGTCATTGCTCTGACCCATTAATGGCGGGTGGCATTGGTGATTGCACCGACCAACCACCGGAAGATTCCTGGGAGGAATTGGATGTATCAGCCTCAGGGTGAGGTTTTTCTTGAAAATGAGAGGGTTTCCAGGACCACCATCATTCCTCACTGGCCTCTTATGCAGAGCTTGATGGTGGCTGAGGGACACCACTGCCTGTTGGTATCCAAACTTGTAGCCGGCTTTTTAGGTCCAAATGCAACACGGTAGGATGTATGTCCCGGTGGGTAGTACAGGGGATACAAGAGACCTGGGTCTCAGCTCTGGCTTTGACTTTCTGAAGATCATTTCTGACAAGGCAACTTAACTTTCTAGACTGTGATGTTGCCTAAAAAGCGGCTGCATGAATTCTTCAATCATTGAAACTCCTGTAATAACAAAACCCAACTTGTTTCCCTCAAATAGCCCTTCATCTTCCATTCTCAGAGAAGCTCTATGGGTCCTAGTTAACCCAACCCGATCCAGCCCACCCTACATGCGATCTCCTACATGTGATCCCTGGGCTGGTCTACAAGAAGTAGGTGGAGATGACATGCAGGCCATAGGCCACACAGGGAAGTGTGCACAGCACCCAGCAAAGTGCCTGATCTTCATTTATCAGCTGAGCTGAGGCTGTGATGAGTATCAGTGCCCTTCTCGTGCTTGCAGCAGCAGTATTGGAGCTCCTTCCAGCAGCGTGACGTGACCAACATCTGGTGCGTGGGCGTAATGGACCAAGCATGCATGTCAGGCGTAGACGGTGCTCTGCGCCCTTTGGGGACCATGAAAAACAGGGAGGGGCAACATTTAGCAGGATAACAACTTCTCAGCCTTTAGGGTGATTGATTTTGCTTGCTCCTTCCTGGTTGGCACAGGCAGGGCTGCATTTCTGCAAACAATAGCTCGCCACTGGGCTGGCCCCAGCCCCGGCTACCTGCTGTACCTCGAGTCCTGTAGGCATGATCTTGGCTCTGCCTGCAGGTGCCGGGGCTCAGCAGCTTGCATGATTTGTCCTCGCACCCCTTCGCCTCCTAAGATTTGAAATTCATTAGCTCTGTTTAGCAGATGCAAACAACAGGAGTTGGTAAACTCAGCTCAGCTACCAGACTACCAGTCCTGGGGAAATTTTTACCCTGTTTCAGGGAAAGACTTGGGGAACAAACCTAAAAGCCCTCGAGAAAAATCCAGATCCTCTCCCAGGACACAGTTCCCAGCTGACAGGATACATGGACGTCCCCCACACTCTCCACGTCTGGGCACCACAGACTGGCAGCTGCTATGACACTGATTTCATGGGGAAGGCTTAGTGTGCGGTGGCAGCAGGGCAGGGCTTCAGGGTTTCATCCCCCATCCCAGCCCTTAGCAGAGAGTGACTCTGTAGTCACACGTGCAGTCAGGTCACTGAAATGAGACGGGTTAAAAATTAAGTTTGCAAGGGAGGGTAGAGTTATTTTGTGGGCACTCAGGTACGGTCACCAACGTGAGCAATCAGGTTTCCCACAGTTGTGAAAACTGCTGGTCTGCCTGAATGCTAAAAATAAATAAACAGCGAGGGTGAGAGCTCCAGCAGCCATCGCCACTAAAGCCAGCATTTCCTGCAACTACACCTTTCAGCATCCGGTGATCCTAACTCTCATTAAAACCATTGGGACCTGTTGATTTCACCAGGTGCTAAAGGATCAGCCTTGTACCCCACAGGAGAGAAACCTGGTCACATCTCCTGCAGGGTGGGGGTGAGCTGTTGGGGACTTGCGCTGACTTTCTGGTTCTTGCGTGGACTTCCCACGTAATCTTGTCCAAAAAAGCATAAATAACCTCTGTTCGCTTGAGCTCCCACATGAAAAGAAGACACTAATCCCTCATCTCGCTTTGCCTGTGGTGTGATTCCATGAAAGCACAGTCCCAAGGGGGTGTCACCACCATGGCACGATCGAGTTACTCCTCCACCTCCCAAGGACTGCCGTGGGATAACCTTTGCCAGCTCACACACCCATTAACCAGTGCCAGCGCGGCTGAGCCTCCCTTGCCCGTGCAGCCTCTGCTGCAAAATGTCTCCTTTCTGCTGGATTCAGCTGACGCTGGAAATCGCAGAGGCTCTGCTTGATGACCCTGACCAAAGCATGCTGGAATTTGCTGGGTTTCATAAGGTTTTCATTAGGGCTGAGAGAGAGCCCCTGAGGTTTTGTGAAACTCCTAAACTATCCGTACAGCAATTTGCAAAACCGCCCCGTTTGTAGGGATGTTTGTTTGTACTGATCCTCTCTGCTTTTTGTCTTCCTGTCCTCATTGTCTTCCTCTTTGAGGCAGATGTGCTGCTCTACCTAGGGGAAACATCTGCCCCATATCATGGTTGAGGACTGAGGACAGTTTGGCGACAGGATGCTCAGGAGGAGGTTGGTCTTCATTACCGAGTTGCCAGGCTGGTGCTTGGGTGATCTGGGCTTGTTCTTGTCTTTACTGCCCAGTTCCTGCAGTGATACTGGTTGGGAAACCTTATCCATCTCCCTGGTATCATCCCTATAACAGCAACTGATAATCCCTGCTACCATCTTAAGATAGACATGAGACAGGTAAACATCTCAGTGCAAAGTTCCTGCGATGCCTTACCCTGGGATAAAATGTGTAAGCCAGTCATCTACATTTGCTTTGCAAAAGGCTGAATCAGGATTTAAGATCTCTAGAAGAAGATTGTAATTTAATAACAGTAATCATCAGCTGATAGTCCAGATCCTCAGCTCAGCTGGTTGTGGCTTATGTAAAAATGAGAAAAACACTCAGGAACAGGAACATAATAGTTTTGTTTTCCTGCATGTCCTTCCCCCATGGTTAGACTCTGTGAAGTCCACCATGTTGCCTTAAAGCTCACCCCATTAGACTCTCCATCTCTTTACCTAAAGGGCCAAGTCCTGCTGAGTCTTCATTGCCACCAAGTACTTCCCTAAAGCTTTTTGGTATTCTGGAAAAGCAGGCTAATTTGCTGAAGTAGTAGCAAATCTAAGCTTTTCTAGCACAAACCTCATTCATCCTAGCAGAGAGTCAGCCAGTAACCTGAAGAACATCAGGTGCCCAAATTCCGGCATCAGCGTTAGGACTAGGGTTTGATGGCAACCTTGGGGTGATGGCACTGGGGGACTTGGGTCCTTCTGGAAGTCTCCCCAGATAAAACAACAGTCTGAATACATCTGGATCTGAATTGGGGCCCCTGTGCTGTGTTCCTCCTCTGGCTGGAAGGCAGCCAGGGCTGCTGTTTGCCCGTGCCACGTCACGGTCCCACCTCAGCTATCCTGTTTTCTCAGTGCACCTGCTAATTCTTGGCGGCGGGGCACAAGAGCAAACAGAGAGAGGTGCAGAGGAACCCACGCCCACAGTGCACACAGGCACGGCTAGCCAGCCCCAGAGATTGCTGCCTCCTGGCTGACCGGTGCCTGGCAGAGTTGCAGATTGACCTCCTGCAAGGTGACGGTAGCTCTTTTGCTCCAAGGCAGGAGTCGTTCACCAGCAGAAGTCTGGAAGAAACACTGTCCCGGAGGATTTTCCTCTGCATTCCCCCATATGTAATTTTGGAAAAGAAAACATGCTGCGGTATGTCACTCTGCAAAGCCTTCAGTAGCAGCTAGAGATCATGCAGAAAGACCAAGGGACGTCCGGCATGGTATGGCCATTTCCATCAGTGTTTTTATATCCCATCATTATAGTCAGTGCACTTACGTTCACTGAAGTATTTCTCCTTGCTAGCAGAGACTTGCCTCCCACCTTCAAGGATGGGTTATAGGCATTTTAGGACATAGAAGAGGAGTTCAAGACTGACCAGAAGCCCTGGCAGACCTTGCTGTCATGCTACAAGATGCCATAATCTCTGGCCCTCTCTCCTTTTCTTTTGCAGGGGGGTACTTTTCCCCATAAGCCTGAGGAAACATGAGCTCCATATCCCCAATTCACAGCCCAGCATAGCTGGCTTAAAATGGGGTTTGCACTAAGATTGCCAAGCAATAAATTGGAGCGACAGGTACAAGTTTCTTCTGCCTCAATGTTGTAACCCCTGTGCCAGAGAGATTGCTCCCGTCTTAACCTGCTGCAAGCTGTTGGCTCTGGGAAGGTGAACTGCATCTCTACAGCTCTCACCAAAGCTATTCCTGCCCGAAATCAGCATTTACCCTTGTGTCCTTGGTTTGCCAAGGCCACTCTTTTCTTCTGAATTGGGAAAAGAGGATTTGGCCCGTCCAACTCCTGCCTGCACGGTATCCGCCGTTTGCACGCCTCCATGTACAGCGTTGCCCAAGAGCTGTGCTGAAAGGGCTCATTTGCAGGATCAAGGCTCCTCTGTACACTGAGAGCCATCGACTGATACGAGCTGACCAGAGGAGGATGAAACGACTCCCCACAGCTGAAGACGATTGTGTCTGTCGGTGCAGCTCAGCCTTGCACCGTGACACTGCAGCGCAGGAGCACTTCTCACCCTGCTGCTCAGGCACCTTCCCCTGTCCCGAGACATTTCCTTTTGTTGCTGTTAACCATTAACCAGCACACTATTACCTGTCAGAGGCAGCTCTGTGCTGCCTGGTCAGCTAGTGCTCGCAGAACACTGCCCTATGAAACCGCATCCATGCGAAGCCCCGACCTCCACCGGTCCAAGCCCGCCAGGCCAAAGAGCAAAGCTGTGTTCACTTCCCCCATCAAAACTCCCCTTGCAGGCAGCTGGGCCAAATCCCGAGGCTGGTGCTCAGTCCTTCATGGCTGCCAGTTGTCCCTGCCTTGCTCATAGCTTAGATGCCGTGGCTGGCTGAGATGTACTTCTCGGGGGGTCTTTTGCTTCAGCAAGTTATAATACCCAACAAGTGAGGTCCTTGCATGTATTATGGTCGATATACACGTGTACGTATTGCTTTCTCATCTTTTTCCCCATACCCAGGAGCACAGCAGATGGGGGTGCGGTAAATTATAGCCCAATCATCCTCTATCGGATCTGTAGCGATCTGCCGATAAGAGGCACTATGTAGATTTTCTTTTGGACCTGATGCTTTTGTAGGGCAGAGAAGTGCCTGGGCGAGGCTACGTGAGGAATGTGTAGTAAAATGTCACGTGCTTTAGTTGTGGGTCAAGGAGAGCTCTCCTGAAAGGTTCTCAGAAATTCATGCAATGCTTTGGCTGCTACAAGTCAGGACATTTAACCTCACATAAGTAGCGATGGGTCTTTGCGCCGGTGTCTTGAGCAGCTTGTGGGGGGGTTTTTTTGCCTCCTTCCCTTGCTTTTCCAAACCGTGAGGCCCCTGCCATGTTATCTCATCTGCAGGGTGTGGCCCTTCCCTCTTCCTCCCGGACCTCCATACCCCAAAAGCAGGGTGGAAATACCTTTGCAACATGTCATTTTGCAAATACATGCTTGGCAGAGCCTGTTTCCCCATGCACAATGTTAACCTTGTCCACAGGCACGTGGGATGGCCAAGGCTGAGGCAGATGTGGGCCATTACACTGCCAAACCTCGCTTTTGCACTTCAGCAGTCTTCCTCCCAGCAGGTTCTGATTTACCCCAGCATCAGCCTGTGACAATGTCTTCAGTGTCTTAGGCTTGCACTGGGACACTGAAAACAGCCTCATCTGCCATCTGTATGCATGAAAAAAAATTAAACCACAAGGTCTTTGAGCTCTGGGAATACCAAGTCAAGGCTTAGGACCAGAATATGAGTGCATCGGGTCGTGCACATGAGAAAAATAACTGGAACAGGAACATCTCAGATCATGCTTCAGTTACGAAAGTCAGGCTATTCTGTTTTCCACCGGTACTGAGTTAAACTGCTTGGAAATAATGTTTTCTGCTCTATAACCCCATGGCATGACCAGAATTAGCAGGAAGCAAAAGTGCCTACAGCTCAGCACTAAATGAGCCCATGTTTTATGGAAAACATTGTCTTTTCCCTTGGCATTGACTGTTCTAAACTGCTTTGCATATATTTCTACAGATCTGGGCTCCTTAAAAGCTCACCAGGATTACTTACTACTTTTTCACTGTGGCGATGGAAAGGAGTGGGGACAGGCAGCTCAAACATCACCTGTGCATGAGCCTGCTGCGCATTACCAAAGCTGTGGGTATAGGAATGACATGCTTCATCCCAGAGCTCAAATTCATGTAGCCGCAGCCATGGAGACGAGTTGGTTTACATCAGCATATATCAGCACCAAAAAGGGCCCAGACACAGAGCAGCTATTAATTACACCCTTGGTGCTGGGGATAATGAATTCATGTGGCAAAAGGGGAAGTGGAGCATGATGGAGCTTGGTGCCGATCCTCTGAGGTCTCCAGGTGTCCTCGCCCCAGCTCCTAACACCTCCCACCACAGCTGCTGGTGTATGACCCTCACCGCTGGGCCAGCAGTGGGCTTGGGGTGGATGCCAAAGATAAAAGCAGGTCCTGCCGCTGGTCCCCGTCTCCTGTGGGCTGGAGGAAGGCACAAAACATGGTTCCTCTGTTCTCTGCAACAGAGGAAAACACTCAGTATGATTTTTTCAGAAATTAAAAGAATGAAAAATGAAAGGTGAAGGCTGTTACGGGTTTGATGAGCTGTAGCCTGCTGACATTAAGGAATAAAATTGCTTGCTAAGAGTCAGTTTTGCATCCTCAGTGATGAAACTAAGATCTCTGAAGTGTTCCTCTCAGATATGGGCACACCAAGGCTGAATGAGCAGGTTCAACCCACAACCTGATTTGCAGCTATCTGAGATTAGTGGTACACTGGTCTGTAGCTAATGATGTCATGGATATTTTAGGTGCTCTTCCCATTACAGGTCCCTTGGGGTCAGTGGACTAGATCTGCGGAAACCGTGTTGGTTTAAACCTATTCTGATAGCTGGTTTAGCTGATGAGCTGGTCCATCTCTATTTTCAAGTTTTGTAGGTTAATCTAACAAATTAAGGAAATGGCAAGAGAATCATAATGTATAGGAAGGGAAGGACTCGGACAGTCCCAGTCCAGAGAGGTCATGGAGTGTCTATCCTTGGAGATATTCAAAACCCAGCTGGACACTGTCCTGGGTCCCCCGAAGGCAGAGCTGCCTGGTGACGACAGGGTAAGAAGTGGTGCCTCCACCCTTCTCCAGCGAGGGTTGTTCCCGCCACCGGCAGGGAGCAGCACCATGCAGATACCATGCAGAAGAAGTTGGAACTGAAAGGACATGGTTTGTCTTCAGGTCACCCACAGCCAGTGGCATCGGGGCAGCTTTCAGAGGGGGTAGCTGCATATTACAGCTGACCTTTGCATATACTTTTTTCTTAACGATAAGCTATGATATTGGAATGAGTATCCACATACACAGCTTTCTGCTGCAGAAGGTGGCTACAGCAAACACTGCCAGCTTCGCTGGGGTTTTCTGGTTTATCATTATTTTTCTCCTGGGAAGGCAGCCCGGCTGCACTATCCAATGCTCCATTACGTCCCCGTTTCAGCCGGTAATCCTGACAGCAATCCTCACCCCTGCTCCCCATCGCCCTGGGCTGCACGCACAGCCAGGGCTCCAGCCTGCGAGCACAGGGAGACCCAGCTCAGCCTCGCAGGGAGCGCAGGAGCAGGCTGTCTGCCGCGAGCACCTCTCCCCCTGGACCAACTGTGCCAAAATTAGGGACAGTCAGAGTCAGGGACTAGTGCTAGGTCTCTTGGGCCCAAGCGTTAACGTGGCACTGAGCAGCACCACGCCTCACTTTGTCCAGCAGAGATAGAGAAAAGGGGGAAAAAAACCCTCCCCTGCCCTTTTAAATGTGGACAAAACAGATTTCTAATTAAAGCAGCACTTAATCATTACTGCTCCGTGAATGCAGGGCTGGTGGGTATTTGGTGCAAACAGTGAGTTGGTTGAAACTCTCTCACACCAGCTCCCTCTTTGTCCCTCCGTGAGCCTGGGAATGGGTGTGATCTCCGAGTAGGAGTGTCTCTGCGGTTAAGTAGAGGATTGAATTACCGAACACTGCTGTTCCCGAGCTGACAAGGTAGCAGAACAGCAAACAAAAGTGCCTTGAAACTAGCTCACCAAAGAGGAGAGAAGGCACTGGGTTCAGCAGAGAAGGGAAACCTGCGAGGACACTGCGCGCTTTCCAGCAAGGTAAGCAGCTTCCCTGCACCCCTCTTCTTCATTTTATTTCTAAAGGCCAGAACTGTTTGATGACTTTTGTTCTGTGGGATAGTAAGAAACAAACAAAAAAAATTAATGGATTTTATATTTTTTTTAAAAATTGCTCACGTGGTGTAAGCCAGGATGTCTTTACTGAAAGCAATGAGCCCATCCTGATTAGCACTGTTTGGGGTTGGAACAAGCAGCTATCTCAGCTCCCCGAGAACCCGGCCGGGCTATGTATCAGCTCTGAGGACACATGCTTTTCGTTTAGCTCTCTGCACAGACTGGTTTTGATTTCACGCAATGAGCAATTAACGGCATTTTGTTTTGGCCTGGCTTGGTTTATGCTTTGCTGCTACGGGGATTTGCTTAAAGCTCACCTGCCTTTGCAAAGCGGCTATGGGTCCAAGCAACAACAAGAAGTCATTTTAAGTTCTCATCAATAGGTCTTGTTGTCATCTAATCGATCGATCTGCTAATGGCTGAATTGCTGGGTTGTTTTGCTCTATAAGTACAGAGTGTTTTCTCCTCCTGTTTGTTTGAGATGCAAATTGGACTGAGATAAAATTGAGTTGTAATGGAGTTGGGCTGCAGGCTTACTTGCCAGTATTTTTCTTAGGCGTGCTTATTAAGAACATAAATATTTAACACAAAGGAGAACCGATATGAATTAGCGTCTGTGGGAGGTTTGCACTTGTTCAAGGCTGCCCTAGCACAAACGTAAACAAATGTTACGACAGCTGAAGCAAACTGGCCCCACAAGAGCAGCACTTAGTGAATCATCCAGGTGCTCTTTACACACCGCTGCTAAATGGGGAGATTAGAGCCTGCAAAATAGGGATTAGACAATCAGAGAGCATCGGCCTTCTTTTTCGGTGGGGTTTTACCATTCCCTGCTGCGCGGGCCGAGATGCCACGTGGAAGCAAATGCAAGGACGGGCACTAGCCGGCGCGGTGCAGATCAGGAAAGCCCTGACCATCTTCCCTCGCCTTCCTTCTGGCAGAGCCAGGTGAGCCTTCCCTCCTCCTCCTCCCTGCACAAACAGGCGGCCCTTTCCCTCCTCCAGCTCCCTTCCCACCGGCGGACACGTAGGTCTCATGATGTTATTTCCTAGGCAGGACTTGGTGGCAACAGTTGCTAAGGTGTCCCAGCTGGGAGCAAAGGTTTCGTGCCATGGCCGCAAACAGTGTCACGCTGGTGTCCTGCCTTCCCCTGTATCTTGGGGCTATCGTTAGGCTGAGACAATAAATCCCTGCTCTTGCATGGCCAAGGATGCTGAAGATCCTCATGGTGTCTCCTGATTTTTTCCGTGGAGCTGCGCAAGTGTTTCCGGACTTTAAGCATGGAGGTTGTAACCTCTTCTCCTCTGGACCCCCTGGGGGGGTGTGGGACACGTGATGTGGAGAAGATGCGCCATGCACTCTGTGACTTCAGGCGCCTGTGCTGCGGTCGTTCATCCCAAGGAGACCGGCTCAGACACCTGCCCCGTGCTTGAAAGATGCTGGGGCTCTGTTCTGTGCCGGGCATGTCCTGCTGAACCAAAAGCCTTCCCTCAATTTTAAATAATGCGAAATACATGGTCACCCACTTGGAAGCAGAGCCCTGAAATGCCCTGTGCAATGAAGGGGAGCTCGGGGCACAGTGCTACCTGGCCCAGCTCCGTTTTAGCCACCCCTGGGGAGCACACGTGCCACCGCCACCCCTCGTCAAGGTCCCTCCTTCGGGAATGGGCTCTTTTGCAGCCTTCTGAAATTTGCTCTGGGACTGACACAAATCCACGGGTTGGGCTTTCTATGTATGAAATGCCCAACTGCGCGAGGAAGGACCCCAATGTGGACACCCCACACCCAAAATATCTCTGCTCCAGCTCTTTGTTTATTCACATATATTCTTCAGCTTCTGTTGGTCCCTCAGAGAAACAGATCGTACAGTCACAAGCGGATACATGTTCCTACGACTCATTAAAACCTCTCTTCTCATGCTCTCCCTTTCCACATAATACAACCCTGGAAATGGGCCTAATTATGATTTATCCTGGATGATTATACATTTCCACTGTATTTCCACCCATTCTGGGTGTAAAAGGAGTGCAGAAAGGGGTGAATATTGTTGCTAAGTCTTTGGCATCCTTCAGTCCAAAAAGTCCTCTGAGGTGTAATGTCAATTTCCAACATCAGATGATGTGCATTTCCTTTGGTTGCCTTGATTTTTGAGGCCCTCTGCTTGAAAAACAAATCCTACCATTTGTTATCCATCTTTATCTGAGCCTATTCATGCTTATCTGAGGCAGTGCTGGTTAGAGTAACAGTGAAACTTGTTATTACCATATATCCATGTCAAAGACATGAGACGTAGGGGATGCTAAATTGCACGGCTGAGCTCCATCCTGGGCAGTTCCTGTGGAATGAGCTATTCAGAGCAGCCAACCTCTCCCACCTAAATATGTCCTGTTGCCATGCCCTGGGATGAAAGAATAGGTTTCTGGATGGCCCTTTATTTAAAACTACTCTTACAAAAACAGCTGGACAGGGTAAGAAACAGGCAGTGCTAGAAATCATATTCTTTTTTGGGTGATAGAGACTATCTAGATACCTACCTTCCCTTGGGAGGGTGCTGGAGCCTGAATTACTGTACTTTGTTGCTTTCTATAAAATAGCTGTCTGGGTCTGAGCAAATCCCACCCATCCCAGTCTTTCAGATGTGTGGTTCCCTTCCCTGTGCTCAGATAAAACTCCCACTGGCAGCTCTGGGTGCAAAAGGTGGTCCCAGATGAATGACTCTTTCTCAAGGTGTTTGCAGTATTTGCAGGGATGTTTTATTCATTTGGCTTTGTGCATTTGACGTGCTGCTCTCTCAAAGCTGGCCTTCATTTCCGCCAAGAGGGGATTGCACACTCTTCCCGTGCTTGCATGCTATGGTCCTCCATGGACTGGGTTTCACTTTTTATGCCAAGTGAGTGCCAGACACACAGCCCCGTGGGCTGGGGCTTTGCTCCTTGCTGTGCCGTGTCGGCGGAGAGCTGTGCTCAGGCGAGCAGGAGCCCCAGAGCTGGGCAGCACAGGGTTTAGCTCACAAAATCGTGATGCACCAACACCATCCATCATATAGCACGTGACACCGCAGGGGCAAAGTTACGCCTCCTTATTGCCCCGTGTCCCTCATTCCCAGTAATCCACCCCATCTTCATTTGTCCCGTTGTCTCCCTGGACCCCTTTCCTACCAGAACAGAGAATGGCCACTGAAAGCCATCTCGGGAAGGAGACACAACCACGGGGTCTCTTGAGGGTGCGATGGTGCTTCTCAAGGAGCAATCACCGACAATATTCAAGAAGCATTTGGACGATGCCCTCAAACACATGGTGTGAATTTTGGGGTTGTCCTATACAGGGTCAGGAGTTGGACTCGATGATCCTTGTGGGTCCCTTCCAACTCAGGATATTCTATGATTCTGTGACTTAAAGTGAGGAGATGCAGGTGGAGACTGAGTGGCACCCACTAAGTCACAGGAGGACAGCAGCCCACCCTGGGTTGGAAGGGCTGGATGAAACAGTGATAAACACACCGCGTATGTGGTGCTCAACACAAGCCTAGAGGATAACACTAGTATGGGTGACTGCTACCAAAAAGGCGTGGGTTGCTGGTGCTCCCTTGAGAGAAGATCCTGTGAAGGTCTGGCTCTGTTTCAAAGACCTTAAAGTTCATATAAGGCAACTCATACATTGGCTTAGCACTCTGTCCCAGTGGAAGCCTGGGTTGGGTTGGTTAGTACCTACCTGTTTTGACACAATTTAGGTGTCTTTCAGCAGAGGTGTGTCACCCAACATACACAAAGGGTGAGCTTTCTTTTGCAGCTCGAGAAACAAACCTTCCCCCTGAATAAATCCGTTGCATCTCGTCAGGCCAGCGATGGAAATGCGCAGTCACCTATGGAGCACCGTGCTTAGGTCCAGGTCGTTTCATTTGCAATCTGAAATGTAAACCTGTTTTTTTCCAGAAGTCCTGGGTTTCTCTTCCCAAGTTGGATATGATGCTTGCAGGTCTGAACTGGAGCAAAACTGGAACGGCCCCTTCCTTTTGATAGTTAATATTAATCTTGCCACTTTCCACTGGGAAGCCAATGCTCTGGGAACTGGTTCTCCAGCTGGTCTGAATGGTCCCAGAGCAGCACCCCTGCTCCGTCACCATCAAACAAAGGTCCTGATAGCAGTGGATGGGACTCAACTCCCACGCTCTGAGAGGTGAAGGGCAGCGTGGCAAGCTGGGCTTTCCACCCGGGGTTTGCCCCATAGGCCAAGGGGACCGTAAGTCCCTCCTGTCTGAGAATCACCAGATCTGCCCTAGACCCAACATCAGGATGAGGGGAACCACCCAGGGAGAGTCCTCCTCAGACTTAAGCACCTAAAACTAAGACATCCGAGTGAGGGTGGGGGGATCCCAGCCTCTAACCCCCTCTCCTAGCCTTCCTCCAGGCTCTTTTAACCCTGCATGGGAAGCAGTGGGCTTTCCTCAGTTTCAGCTGGGAAAAAAGCCTTCTTTTGAGGGTCTGTCCTCAATTTCCAGGTGTCACAACCTTCCCGTAAGCTTCTGAAGTGCAGGTGCTCTGCAGGGCTCAGGAACATCTTGTACCCATGACCAAACACACACACTCTCCTCCCTGATGTCTCAGCTCTGGTTTTACTTATCTGCAGTTAAATAATGCTCCATTAAAATGCTGATGTGGGAGACGATCATAACTTTTTTCCTGGAGGTGGTGAATTAGAAGTTAATTTCTGAGAATGTTTCTAACCTGAACCACTTCTCTGGAAACCGGGAAGAGGAACTAAAATGGCTTCAGCTTTGTTTTCTTTCTGCGTGCATCTCCTGCCCTCACCGTGGCACGAAGCCCTGCCTTCGGACACAGTGCTGGTCCTGAGCCAGTGATCTCTCCCTTTCACCAGGGGAGAGAGCTGAAAGAAAGGAGAGATTTGTTCGTAATGAATTGGCAAGCCTCATGCTTGCCTTTCTCTTGGGATGGCTCTGTACTGTTAGGGACTCAATAACCTCACGAAGAGGAGCCGGAGGTGGAATGGATACCTCCGAAGCAGGCATGTGCCAAGCCGCATTTTATTATTTGAAAATAATGCACCTGGCACCATACCAGGGGCAATGTTGCTGCAAGGCGCTTGCACGCAGAAGGCTTTTAACAGCTTCTTGTGCCACTGTTTTTTCTCATGGCCGGATCCTCAGAGAGAGGTGGGTTTGTGCTGAAAGAGTTTGTTACCGGGCACTGGGACTGATCTCAGGGGGAAGTTACTGCAACTCAAACTCTTCTGCTGGTTCTGAAAGCTTTGAGACTAATAGGGCTGCCCTCACCCTGCAGAGATGCTACCTGCCTGGGAGAGCCCGCGGCTTTCAAAGACATCCTGGGGAAGAAGGACTTCCTGGGAAAACAGTCAGTCAAGAGCTGTGTGGGTGCTCTGACCTTCTCTATAGGACACCAAGGCAGGGACTGCCAGCCTCCACATTCAGCCAATTTGCTCTCCCTTTTCCAGCCCCAGTCACTGCTGAGCACTGGGCTCTGCATCCAGCGTGATGAATGTGGAAACTCAGACTGCATGATTTGGGAGTTGTGGCTGGTGTTAAGGCTTTCTGATTTAATTGTCGGTACATTGTTCTTACATTGTTGAGAAGTTTGCTGGGATAATACAGCTCTGCTGTTCCCAGGACAAATAGTCAGTTGTTAAAATTTTAGAGGGAGAATTCAGAAATAGCAGCAGTTTGGGAAAAATCTGCTCCTACAAATCAGTCTCCCAAGACCAGCTGCTTGAAGATCAGACTGCTGGAAAGCTACCAGCAGTGGGATAAATAGAGAGGACAAAGGAGGTCATAAAGAGAGGTGTGGAGAGATGAACAAGATTTTCTGTATGGAGCGAGGTGTTGAGCTAGAATTTATGGCAGGTGAAAATGAGGCAACTGCAGGGACTAGTCAAAGTCAGAGGAGATAAATCGTGAGTTGCCTGCCCTCTTAAATCAGATGTTCCTCTGAGGAATTTGAAGAGACAGATGAGATACAGATTGAGGGCTGTTGCAACTGGGAAGGTGTTTATTCCCGGTAACCTAGTATTTCCTTGTGCTCCTTCCTTTTAAGTAAGGAGCAATGGTAGGTTTGGAGAATTAATGCAAAGCCCATCTGCATGTGGCTCACAAAGGGCTGAAAGGTAAAGGCTCACAGCACCAGCGGGTTTCTCAGAAAGACTGTGTGTCAGCTACGAAGTCAGAGATGCCAGAAATGGACAGGGGGTGAAGGCACAGGCTATAGGAAGAGACACTAAGCTAAGGGCTGCTTCCTGGTAATGCCTGAGACGGTGGTTGGAGATGGAGTAAATTTGCAGGATTCAAGAGATACAGCAACTGGGTCCTGGGGCGACTGGTCAGCTTTTGTCACACAGGGCAAACTGGTTATTGCTCATGCAGAACCTGAGAAATTACTTGGCTAGGTGGATCCAGGTTTGTGCATCCTTTGAATTTATTGAACAGGGATTTCAAACCGCTCCTGGGATATAGAGCACTTCCAGTTTGAGAGGCCATCAAGAATATAAAACCACCTCAGTTATTCTCCTCTTTGTCCCAGGCCCTTAAGTCTTCACTCACATCATTAACGTTGAACAGACTTCAGCATCTCAGTCCTCAGCATCCCAGCCCTTGCCCCATGAACAAAGAACAGAAGGGACCAGCTGCCTGTGATGGCAGGTAGCTGCCTGGACAAGACATGATCTAATGATCCCTGGCAGCCATTAGTGGAGAAAGGGAAAACCTGCCCATCTGAACCCAGTGAAGTGCCGCCTTAGCTCCAGAGCCATTGACCCTGAGAAGGTGAGCAAGAAGCTTCTTCACAATCTTAGTTCATCCTGTCCAATGCCCCGTCTCAAATTTTGATCCTTAAGAGAGGACTAAAAAAGCCCTTTCATGATCCACGCAGATGATTTGGTAGCACATGCTAGGGGTGCTAGGATATTTCTGACCTGTGGAGATGGCTGGATGAAGCCCTGAAGCATTAGGAACAATCCATGTTATTGCCTTAACGCCAAAGCGACGGGAAGGCGCAGCTTGCTGTAAGTGAAGCACCTGAACAGGGGCTCATGGTCGCAGACCCCAAGTAGCCGAGCCCAGAGGGCACACCCCGGCCATTTAGCCGTCTCATTTCAAAGACATTAAGTAAAGGCGAGCCTGCCAGCTTCCCTAATAAGCTGTTCCAATATTTAATTGCCCACCGTGATCAGAAATAGCATCTTATTTCAAGGCCTGTTTTACATAATCTTAGCTGCTAGGCAACAGCTCTTTCCAAGAAGGCTGAAGTGCTCTCTGTGGTCAGCCGGGCACGTCTGCGCAGAGCCCTCTCCTTGGCACGCTGGCCACACCGAGCTCCTGAACCTGGACCTTACAGGACCTAGAGGAGGAGGGTAAGCCGAGCTGTACTTTTCCCTCTTTTGCCACCCCCCAAAACACACATCCCATTCCCTGCCTCATCACCGCATCCCAGCACATCCAACATGGGTAATGCGACTCAGCTTCTCTGATTGCAACCCTTCCTGCGACTGTGCAAGAGGACAGGAGCTGTCACCAACACACTCATACACGTATGGATATGTATGTCACGGGTGCTCTCATCTATGCAAACTTCGCCTTCCTGCCAAAAAATTGGAGGAGTATATTATGTGACGGAGTGTGTGACAACATGAGAGAAAAGACAAGCCCCATTGCTGGACCTCCCTACCGATCATTTCCATGTGAGATAAAAGGCACTTTTTCTCCTCTTGCAACAGGAATATAAAAGACAGCTTATATTGCTTGAGTGCTGTGTTTTTGGACAGTCACTCGCTAGGGACAGTCACCATTCAAAGCAACGGTCCCGAGCAGTAGCTGATGAGCCGCACAAGGTAACTCAACGTTGAATTTCATTCCTCTGGGCAAGACAAGAGTTAACTGCTGTCCTTTATGCAAACAAAAAAATGGCACCTCCTTGGGCCCAGATGCCCAACTATAATGGAGACAATGAAAGCAATTCAACAGCCCTGATTTACCTCATCTAATGCCAGTCCAAGTATTCCCAATAATTAGGCCTTTCAGCCTGGAAAGGCTGGAGCCACAGCTGCTTCCTATTTTCCCAAAACTGTACAGAGCATTAGTCATTTCACTGGGGTTTTTTTATTACCGTGACTAGAGCCCAGTAAGTGTGCCGCCAAAGCCCAGACAAGCCAAATCAGGCTTAATTCAGAACGTACTTCGGGAGTTTGAAATGATCTCCTATCCCCCTTCTGAGTCCTTATTTTCCAACCCCACCCAAACAGCCCGAGTCTGAAGAAATGTCCTGCTAGGTCTGCTTTCTCAACACTTAACAGGTTGACCAAAATGAAGCAGTGATTGCTGGCACTTCCACCCCAACTGTTATTCATTAACCAATCTTGGGAGTGACCTTGACACTTAATTAGTCATCTCGTCCTTCCTGAAGGCAAAGCTTTTCCCCACAGTGTGGTGGTTGGAGAGGGGATGGGGATCATATTTAGCAAGCAGGAGCATTGCTGTGATTTTGGCAGTGCATGCAGGGAGCTGGCATAACAGAGACCCATCTGCCCTCACCCACCAGCTTTGTTACCTAGACTGCGTTAGGGAAGGCTTTGCTTTTAGCTCTGGAGGCTCCAGGTTGTCCCCACTGTGATGTCCAGCCAAGATGCCAGCCACTGACATTTGGTTTCCAGGTCCTCTGCCCTCACCCAACAGCAGCATTTGCTCTTTGCAGTTTAATTTATACCATCTTAACCAAGTGGTGGTGACCCAGCAGAGCAGCTCCAAGCCAGCAGTTGTCTTTGCTATGCAGTGGCCACCTCCCAGCCCACACCCGCGGTGTGAACTTATCTCCTCTTTCCGTGGTTGTGAGAGTCCCTGGAAATGGTGGAAATAGGGTAGCTGGCCCTGGAGGTAGAAATGGGGTAGTTGCATGTTACTAATGTGGAGGCAAAGAGGTCAGCTACAGCTGCTCTAGTGCTTCTCCTCCCCCTTCACAAGTAAAGCTGTGTCTGTGTACAAGGATGCAAATGTGCATCCCCATAACCAGGATTTTTTTCCGGTGAAGTCCTGCCCCAGAGGCAGTTGACTCATGCTTCTTACCCATTTGCGTTTCACCTAGCGCTGGGCAAAACTGGTTTGATTGAGATAGGAACTGACCCAGACACTGCTGTTGAAACCCCACAGTGAACCCAGGCCTCTTAACGTCCCTTTTTTTTCTTTTTAAATTGGAAAAGTTTCTGCCCTTCCTGGTTTCAGCACAGATGGGAAGTTTTCACTCCATAAATACTGGATTTTGTGTCTGGGCAGGAGTTGAATTATGGGATCATCTGATTAAAACCCCACATTAAATCATTAATGAAATGATCTGTCTGATTATATAAGTCATATTCCTATTATTTCTAACTTGGCCACCAGCTAAAAGAAGCTGGAAAGTCCAAAGAAACAGCCAACCTTGTCTGTGCTTCACACTCCCCCCTAGCTTAACGACTAAGGAGGAAGGGAGGGACAGCATTTCCCAGAAAAGTGGGGACCAGCACTAATGGGCAGGTTGCAGATGGAGAAAGGAGCCCCAGGAGCGGAGGAGATCCGAGATCCCCGTTTTGAGTCAAAGAGGTTCGGGTGGGAATCAGTAGAGCATTGCTGGCTTTTGGAGGGTTTTGTCCAACACGTCTGTCTGCGCTCAGAGGAATCTCAGCATCCTTTGGGTTAACTTTTCTGACGGGAGAGGTTGGGAAGCTGGGAGAAGCAGGGAGCCAGCTGTGTCTCACAGCTGGCCAGCTGCCGGTTTCCTGCACTGTTAGCAGGCGAGCAAGATGCCTGCTGTCTTCCACAGGGAGCAGTGTCAGTTTTGCTAAAAAACTTCACCCCCCTGAATTCTCCCTCACGTATAAACATTTTTACTGGCTTTGTTTTCAGGTTGTTCCTGTTTTGATGCTGGAAGGAAAAACCCTAAATAAATTAAAAAGATAGCTGTGGGAAGGAGGCTTCACTTGGGTTTTTCTTTGATAGGGACCTTTCGAATGCCATATTAAAAGAAAGGAAAGGTCTTTTGGTTAAAGATCTGAACTGGGATCATGTTTTTCGCTTCAGTTTGTGATAGCGCTGGACTTCACAGTAGGTGCGTCAGGACCCCATTCAGAAAAATGTGTAGCTCCTCTGTAGACACTGAAATATCTTCCTGGATCTGGCTTTTTATCTCTGTGGGTCTCAATTCCCTTTCTGGGAATTGAGATGAAAAATGTCTTTTTTAAACCTTACGGTTTGTCTTCTTGCCTGGACGCTATCTGGAGGACCTGAAAGGGAGTTGAAGGTTGCTGAATGCGCTCCTGGTAGGTACATGAGTCTTCCACAGTCCTTCAGATATATCTGTGTTCAGGAAGGAGTGAGCATGTCTGACTCCTGCTACTGAGTGCTGGCAGGCTGTGGGTGCCTGCTCAGTTAGCAGAGAGATGTTGGGACTGTGCTCAAAACACCCCTGGAGGTACCTGCATACTGCCTGTGCAAGGAGCCAGGGTCTGGCAGCTCTGGGCTGTGGGAGATCTGGATGGACCAATGTTCCTGCCTAGAACAGCAATTTTTGTGCTCTTAGTGTGCAAACTCTTCAGGAGAAGGACCATCACTTCTTATGATTCTACGGTGTCAAGTGCAGCACGTCTCTCCATGCTCTCATAACATGAGCAATAAACACACCTTCTGGCAGGGGATCATCTGTCTTTGTTCTTCTCCTCCTTCAGAAGAAGGTTCTTCCATGACTTTGTGCAATAACTTCTTCTATTTTTCATCTTATCGTGGCTCAGTTGTGCCGAGTTGAGGCAGCCATGGCACCGTTCCTTCTCGTAGGCGGTTCCCTACAGCTGAGCAGAGGGGCTCAGGAGAGGCCGTGGCCTACAATCAGTGCAGCCTTTTCATCCAGAGACAGAGAAGAAAATGCAGTCAATCAAGTTGCTGTTGTTTTTAACACAGTACAATCATTCAGTCTGTCATGAGCAAATGTAAATCAGGGGAGCGCACTGGCAAAGCAAATGAATGCAAAACACAGAAATCAGTGAGCCGTGTTTTCTCTCGAAGCTGGGCTTTGATTTGTGAGCAGGATTGACTCATACGGGAACGGCTGATATGGGTCTTGCCCCTACACAAACACAATCTGTCCCCTGGCCGCTCCATCAGAGCTGAGCTGCTCAGGAGGCACCTGCCATGCCCCATGGGCCAGCCAGCTCTGCTAGGATGTAACCCGGTGTTTTCATATACATTGTTTTTGGGTTTGATTTGCTTCAGGAGGTTGCCCTGTAAACAAGCTGGGTTCAGAAGTTCCTTCTTGAGCAAAACTTCAGCTATCCAAGCAGTAGGAATAGGGAGCATAGCTAAAGGTAGTCCTTTTTGCTTTTCACAGCTGGTAGATATGATAGAGGATGGATGGGAGACTTTCACCCATCAGAGGGGCAGCTGGAGCTACCAAAAACATCTCAAATGTCCCCAGACACCTTTGTGTGGGCAACTGAAACCTACCTCTTCCCCATACAGGCAGCAGAGCCTAGGGAGGTGCTCTGCTATGTGTAGAGTAGACATCTGGGTCATCAGTTGGATTGCTCCATATGCTCTGCTGACTACGCTGGCTATGTCTCCATTGACCTTTACGGAGCTGAGCGCCTGGTGCCCTGCCCTGAGATACCTTTCAGGTGTCTTAATTTAGACCTGAATCTCTTCCTGAAGTGGAAGGGCTTCATTCCTTAGACTCCCAGTGCCCCAGGGTACCTGACCTGACCTCCAGTGGCTGCTCCAGGAGGACATGGGTCTCCTGGAGGTCCACCATTGTCTCTGCCACCCCTTGTGCCATGGTGGGAACAGAGCAGTACTGATGTCAGGTCCAACACCCCGGCGAATCCTTTCCACCTATTCAAATAGGGGAAAAATAATCCCACACCAGAACAATGGTATCCTATCCAGTCTTTGCTGGGCTGTGATCCCACACTTTGCTTGGCCCCCCCATGAGCATGGATACCCTGGGAATGGGGGTTCATCCCACCTAACTATTGGTAACTGCAGCTGTGCTCTCTTCATAGTCAGCCGAGAGATAGAGACACTTCAAGGTGTGAATTATCTGTATCAAACCTCCACTGACGGTAAGAGGAACCCAGCTGACTAGCAGACTTACTGTTGTATCCAATTATATAGTTATTTTGTTTTTTCTTCTTCCTTTTCCTTCTAGCTCAGACGGCAGGATGACAGACGGTGACACAAATCTCCCAACTATTGAGAGAAAGCTGGGACTGCAGATATGGGGCATAGAGGTACGACAAGAGGCAATGATGGCATATGTCCTCTGTATGTGTGTGTGTATATGTTTCAAGAAAGAGATATTCTTGAAGTAATCCGGGTAGGAAAAGAGGGTGTTACAGATAAGATACAGTGGGAAACAAGAGACTCAACTTCTCCCTGTGCAACTTTCAACATGTTGTTGCTTTGGTTTCCTGCTCTTTCTGTAGAAAATCCAATAACCCCTGTAAAACAGGGATAATATTGACTAAGGAAGTACTAATGTGGTGGGACAGAAGCTGTTCCTCCAGCACTGGAGGCTTTCTCACCCCCTTTGGGAACCAGTGCAAGGCTGTATTAGCACACCTGAAATTAACTACCTGTTTCACCAAGAAGAGGGGTTATGCATAGGTAACCTTGGTCTATACCAGTAGCTGCCATGGGGAAGGCACCCATTTTTTGCAGCAAAGGCATCCCATGGAGTCTATTTGCCCTTCATCCTTATCTTTCCCGCTCTGATCGATGGGTCACTGCAGCTTGCGAGGTCACCTTCTGCTTGCGGTGGTCTTGCTTTTGGTTTGGAGCCAGGCTGTGCTCAATTCTGCCTTTTTTCTGGCCCAATTCACCAAGAACATTCCCCTGCAACGAGAGGGGGCTTAGAATGAGGTCCAGAGTCCACTCAGGGGAGCAGTGGGAAGGGGTTCCAACACGTGTCTCCAAGTGGTGGTGGCCCTCTACAGGTCCCAGCTATGTTCCAAATATCACAGGGTCTTTGCCTTCCATTTCTCTCCAAAGCACTGTTCTAAGCTTCTTTCCAGAGGATCTGTAATTAGAGATGTGTCGGTTCACAAGGGTCAGGCTGGTATGCTGGGAAACAAGTCAGGCCACCAGAAGAATGCACGTCTCTAATTCCAGGGAACCGCAGAGCCAGTTCAAGCCCAGGAGCGGCCTGTGTACTGGTGGGTGGCACATCCAGGCACCTACGCTGGGCTGGCATGGCTGGTTAATTGTGCACTTGTACCAGATGAAGTGTGCAATTAGGGTCTGGAGGGGTGAGGGACACATCAGTCTCCTCAAGTCTGTCTTTTCTCAGCACTGCCAGTTGCTATGAATCCCTGGCAAAGCGGCTATCCTAACAAAGCTCTGAAAGTTAACCTTGAACTTAATGGGTACTGAGTAAAAACCATGCCCCAAAACTAAACCTAGGATGAGATGTGCTCACTCCCCTGGGAAATTCCCTACAAATGCAAGCTCTGGAGCACTTCAGCCTGACCACTAAGTCTTCTTGCGCTAGACCTACAGGGTTGCAGAGGGGCAAGGAGAGTAAAAAATACTTGTCAGTCTGGCCAAGCAGCGTTATCATTTGCCCCTTCTCATCCCTTAGTACTTTTGGGATTTCCCCCAGAAGTGGCTTTTCCCAGCCTATGAGCACAGCCCTGGTCCTTCCTTCTCCAAACTCTAATTGTCACCTTAGTGTTTTGTGCACCCCAGCTGTCCTGTTTCACACCCACCAACTTCTGGCTCTGAAGTTCTAGCAATGACCCAAACACTCATTTTCTTACAGAATATGAAGATGGTTCCTGTACCTGAAAAGGCTTATGGGACTTTTTTTGAAGGAGACTGTTACATAATTCTGCACGTAAGTAAGGCTAACAAACATTGGTCTCTTTGGTAGGCAACTGGTTCAACCCTTTTTGTTTAGCTCTGACTTGGGTGCTGGGTATCCTCACTGGTGAGAGCAGCACTGTGGGTAAAAGTAGTTGTGCATATGCGTTCACTATCTAATCATGCACCTGAATTTAACGTGGCTGTTGCAACAACACTGTATGTTTAGTAAATCGGAAGTCCAGAGGAACCGTTAACTTAGTAATTCATTAAAATTATTTATCTTCTAATCAACTGAGTCATGTCCAGACATGGGAAAACAGCCAGTACATTCCTGGCAAACTAAATCAAGGCCCACATTTGCATGACTTATGGGAGTCTTTTGGGGATGTGAGAGGTAGCCAACTGGAGGGTCTCATTTTCAGCAGGTGATGCGGGCTATGGAGGTGTGCCACCTACTCTGTGTCACGCAAGCAGCAGAGAGGCTCTGCAGCCCTTCTCATGTCCCCATTAGGACACTTCATCTGTCCCACCCAAATTTGGTCCAGACCTACTTGCAACCAGCTGAACCCAGGCTAGCCATAAGCATGAGGAACATCTGAGAACCAACTCTACTCTATGGGCTGTGCAAACTGCATTGTGTTCCCAAAGCTCTGTGGGAGGATGATGTGTTGCACTCAGCTCCTAGAATTGCGTCAAATTTCTTCATCTGCACAAAGCAATCCAGGCCCCGTTGTATCAAAAAGCATCCATATGGTGAAAACCAGAAGCATTTCCCACTTTCTGGGTCTGACTGTCCCTCCTGCAAACATCTCCATCAGTCAAGAGGCGGTAAAGCCTCCGCTATCCCACAATAAACAAATGCACATCCAGCATACGTCAAGCTGGGAAAGCAGGCTGGGATAGCGATGCAGAATGAGTCTCCTGCTCTAATTCACCATGCGCGTGCCTTTATGCTACCTTTCAAGTGCTGAATCGATTTGGTAGCAGCCACTCAAAGACATACTTAGAGCAGAATATGAGTGTCCTTGCAAGGAGCTGACTATAGATATCAGTGTAGATTTTGATGCTCACAGGCTCAGCTTATGTTGCAACAGCTTCCCCAAGTAGAAGAGCCCTTAATCAGCGCACTACTCTGCTTTGCCTCTGCAGACAGGAGGCAAAAAATACTCGTCTTTGCATTCTGCATCTTCACTGGAGGCTCTCCAAACAAAGATTGTCTGCAGGACAATGGGACTTTGATCGTCTTCAGTAGCAATGTATTAAATTGAGCGATTTTGCCACAAATTAATTATCTGTGACTAGAGGAACTGAGCTGTATTTTATTCAAGTTCTTCTACTGTGTTTCTCTGTGGTATCACTGCACAAAGCAAATAAACAGAACTTAGTGTCAAATCCAGTTTATAAAATGAGCTTTTATTACCTTTCCCAGGTGTCCATGATGGAGTTTAACACAGTCGGCGCTGAAAAATAACTGGCACAACTCACATAACGATAAGCAGAGCTGTTCTCAGATCACTTGCCTCCTCTTTCTAGGCTATTGGGTTTTTCTGTAATAAGATGAATCACAGCATGCAGACAGAGGCTCAGCTTCATTTGGAGTTATGTCTGTTTTGCAAGTCAGCAGGAATTCAGAGGCAGTTTGTGTTACTATGTAGTGTGATATAAGAAAGAGAACGGGAAAGAAAGGACAGTATCTCCAGGCAAATAAATAGCACTGTACATTACATTTTAAAAGGTGATCTATGAGAAGAGTTTCCTTTAAGTTTTAATATCAAACTCTACAAAAGTAGGACAGGTTGAACACATTGCTTTTTGTAATTGCACGGGTACTCATTTTTCCTTGATAACAAGAGTTATAAAAGAATATCAGACAGAAACATCCTTCAGTTCAATATGTACATAAAACCCATAAATGCTCTCCTGAATAAGGTCCCTGGCTCCAGGCTGAGCTCCCAGGGAACATCCTAAGGCACTGTCCTGTCTCCCTTTGCCCAGGAGAGAGGCAGAACTGGGAAAGGCCCTGGGAAAGGGCTCCATGGTCACTTCGTTTTGCCAGGTCTCCCTGGCCAGCGATATTATTTGAAACACACATATGGGCCGTGTCTTCATCCTGACTCATCTTTCCCACCTCTTCCAGACCAAAAGAACCTCTCACAGCTCCACTGTGGATTTGCATTACTGGATTGGCAAGGATTCATCTCAGGATGAGCAAGGTGCTGCGGCCCTGTACGTCACCCAGCTGGACAATGCACTCGGTGGAAACCCCGTGCAGCACCGGGAAGTGCAGGGACATGAGTCTGAGACCTTCCAAAGCTATTTCCGCAATGGCATTATGTGAGTAGCGTAAAATACCCTGCAACAAGGTGGGTCATGGTCCCTGGGGTTCCCTCTGCTCCTCTACGTCTCAGAGCCATCAACATTTCAAAAATCTGAAAAATACGGATCAGCACTGAAGTTGGTCAAAATTCAGAAGAAAAATTTCCCATTTTGAAAGAATTATTTATAAGCCTTGAGTCTGGAACCATGTCATTCTGTTCTACTGGTCGTTTTCCCAGGTATTTGCAGTAATCACATCTTCATCTCCTTTTTGTTCATCCTAGGGTCTTCCTTCCTCTCCTCCACACACTTTAGATTGATATGCCCATTCAGAGCACTTCAGACTAATATCCACCTTGAAGAGAAGTGCTGATTTGGCTCATACTGCGAGTAATAGTCCTGTAGTGGAAGGAAAGTTTGACTCTGAATTTCTGCCATCTAAAAGATACTGTTGAATCCAATCCTATGGTCTTTGCTCACTTTGGGGTCTTTGGAAGGTGACTCCAATAGTCGTCCTCCAGGAGGACCTTCATTGGCAATAAACAGCCTAAGTGCCTTGCTTTTAAACGGCTGAAGAAAACGCAGATGAAAACCCACCCTTGGTCAATACCCTATATCCTAGTCTGGCTTTTGATACCTCTACATCTCTACAGCCACTCTACAACCTCTCATGAGTTTCCTCAGGACTTTTGTGAGACAGAAAAGTGCTTTTACCCTCATCTTAAAGATGAGTAAGGGACAATGAAGGACTAAAATTCCCACCTTCAAAACCATGTAGGTTTAGAAGACTATTTGGAAACCTATCTGCCTCTGAAATCAGTGTGAGTTAGCCTTCATCTTGGTCTAAACCACATCCCTAAGGTCAATCAGGAAGTCTGAGGCAGAAAGAGAAATTAAAGCAGGTTCTTTCCACACCTTGACAGGTGGACTAATCACCAGGGCATCCGTCTGTGGATACATTAAACTAGGCCAAACGAGTCTAAAGTACTGTGAACCACCCACATGCCTGACCACATTTGCCAGTCTCTTCCAAACTATGATAAAATACATATATTACCCACATGGCAAAAACTATAAGACTCTCAGCAATTGTCTCTTTTTCCCATAAATGGCAATTACATTGTGTTAATTATTACCATAGTATGAACATTGGATCCATTTTCTACAAATGGGCTAGAATATGTGGAAGTGGGTTAGACTTGCCCAAAAACCATTAAAAAGGCTCTGGGTCTTCCTTGGGGGACTGTGTTCTCTCATGGTGTGATTGTGTCTTCCTTGCAAACTTGCACAGAAAGGAGGGGATGGCATCGTGCAGTGAGGCGATACAGTGCTAACAACGGCTATTGGAAAGTGTGTGTTCAAGGATGGAAGAACAAAATTAGTATATTAAATCTGAGAGGAAGACAGTGTCCTGTACCTGTTTACAACAGAATTTTGTTCTGCTTATGGCAACAATTTCCTATCTAAGCTATTTTTAATAGAATAACTATTTAGAGGAAAACCGAATTTTAGCAAAAAATCCGTTTTCTGCAAAATCAATTTCATTTTTTAATTGAATGTTTATGGAATATTTCAGTTCTGAGATGACACTACCATGGTTAATGGGATTTTCAGTTTGGTTGTGTTGTTTCCATTGCCATCCCTGACCTGCCTGTTCGTCTGTACACCTTCTCCCAAGATGCACAACAGCAATACAACACCCATAATAAGTGGATGAACATCGTGAGGAGTCATGGTCTGACCAGGGACCATGAACAGTAGAGCGAGGCAACACAGGATTTGACATTCCCATTTTAGGACTTTGAGATTATACTGGCTCTAGATTTTTTAGTTGTCACCAAAAGCTTGAGATGTTCTCAAAGGATAGAGGGGAAGGTATTTTCTAACCAGCTCTAACTGTTTATTCCCTGCTACACAACAGCTACAAGAAGGGAGGAGTGACTTCAGGATTTAAGCATGTGGAGACCAATATGTACAACATCAAGCGTCTTCTTCATGTCAAGGGGAAGAAGCACGTGTCAGCCACAGAGGTAAGAAGAAGAGCACTCTCTCCTTATGCATCATTTCTCCTTGCCTCTCCTCCTACACCCATTTTCGACCAGGTTTGCCTGCTAGATAGCTCATCTCTGCTCAAGGACCCCTACTACAGGATAGTTTTCAAGACCTCACTTGGGGCTTTGGTATTATGAGAGAAGCCGTTGGGCTCACTGAATAGCTGAGTGCTAGAAAAATGAGCATGTCATTGCAGACCAGCTGTTACATCCCCAAGGGCAAGTTCGCAATGGTTGTGACTTGTCTCCTGCAGCTCTTGTTGTCCTCCCCAGTTTGCTGAACGCTTTTATTTCGTCATGACAGGTAGCGCTTTCCTGGGACAGTTTCAATAAGGGTGATGTTTTCTTGCTGGACCTCGGGAAAGTGCTGATTCAGTGGAACGGACCCAACTGCAGCATTGCTGAGAAATCCAGGGTGAGTACAGGCAAAAGCCAATTCATTTACTAGTGATATTTTTTGATGCCTGGGAAAAAAAGTAGAGAAACAGCACTCAATGTTTGCACCATGAAAAACTCAGTAAAACCGGCAACACAGAGATGAACAGAGAAAATCATGGTAAATCTTCTACTTGCCCATCTGCTGATATCAGAGGCCCAGGGAATTGCTTTGCTCCAGTTCAGACCTGGCCTCAGCTTGGGTTTCGTGGGCGTCCGTGGGCACATCTCAAGCTCTGGCTCCAGAAAGGCACCCAGCTCCCACTGGGGACCTCCATCTCCATCCCTCTGTGCCCTGTAGTTTGCATGACATAGGACTAAAAAGTCAGCAACACCCGGTAGGTTTAGCTGCAGTAACTACCCCAGGGGTAGATGAATTTTAATTTTCTTTTACAACATCACAGGGAATTCCAGCTTGGTCAGTATGAGACAAGTAGGAGTACATAACCCAGGTGTTGATAGGTCAGATCCATAGCTCTTAAGGCACTTCGCAAAGGGGTCATTACCCTTATTTTACTGATAGAGGAACTGAGATACAGAGATGTAATAAAGCAAGATATATCAATGGGTCATCAGCAAAGCTGGTGGCCAAACTTGTAGCCAGTCATTATACACATTAAAAGGCAGGTGGGTCTGCTCTTCACATGGTGTCACCTGATGAGCTAGGAGAGGGGGAAGCTTCACAAGGAAGGCGATTTTCCAGGACACAATAGCTAGAGGAGAAGATCCAACAGAGAGTGGAGAAGAGACAAAGAAACCCTCAGGACACAGAGGAGGGGGAGCAGGTAGAGGGACAGCTGCTGTGAGGAAGAGGCCATGGTTCGCCTCAGGCCTGGCGATCAAGCAGGTCACTTCTTAGGTCTAACAAAGAGGGGCCCCTTTCAAAGCTATTGTGGTAAGAGTCATGTAAAAAAAGAATTCAATGGGAAACGGAAATTTCAGCCTAATCAGTTGCTTGGCATTTCACACTGCTTTTTTCACAGAAAACATCCATGTTTTTTGAATATTTGAAACATTTAAATGTCAAATGTCACCACGGGGCACCCAGGGTCCTGCAGCTCTGCAGCATCCAGCCTCATTGTCCTCAGCATGCGTGTGTCTCTCTCCCAGACCATCTCACAAGATCATTGGACTTGCTTATGTACAGTCACACATAGGCAACACCTGTTGTGGCTACCGTGCGCCTGTGCCCTGCGGGAGCAAGCACCAGTAACAACTATAATAAGCAATATTTTCCTGAGAGTTAGTTAATAAGCAGGCTTTATAGACACATCCTCTTTTTTAATAGCTAAATTTGGAGGACACTAGAAGCTTCAGAGGGCCGTGGTAATCTGGCTTGGGCTATTGATGCTCAGTCATTGCTCTAGGTCTGAGGCTCGCTGAATTTGTTGTCTACATCAGGACTTACCCCCTGCTGATCCTTGTGCAGGGTCTCGCGCTGGCTCGCAGCATCAGGGACAGCGAAAGAGGTGGCCGCGCTCAAATCGGCATCATTGACAACGAGAAAGACTCCCCGGACCTCATGCAGATCATGAAGATGGTGCTGGGTGAGAGGCGTGGGGAGCTCCGAGACGCCATCCCAGATGCGAAAGCTGATGAGCTGCAGAAAGCAAATGTCCGGCTCTACCAGTAAGTCCGGGGATGGGCTCCAAACCCTATCCTTTCTCACAGCGAGAGCTGTGAACCCTGACTCTGCTCGGTGACTCTGTCTTTCAGTGTCTACGAGAAGGACAATGACCTGGTGGTACAGGAGGTAGCCACCCGGCCCCTGACGCAGGATCTGCTCCAGCACGAGGTGAGAGAAAGCCATCAGCCCTTACAGCAAGAAAAGGATGCTGTGGCTTGCTTTATTTTCAGCTGAGCACTTGTTTCAATGGGATACCCTGTTTCCTGAAAATTATCAGCCCTTCCATCATTCAGGTTTATCAGGTGTCCCTGAAAACAGACAGCTTAGCCCTACTACAACCTCAGTGGCCAGAGGTAGGTGGTGCGTTGAAGCTGCTTTAACGAGAGATGGCAAATTGACCCTCTGAGCCAAGGATGATATTAGCTTGGCAATCAGAGTCAAGGAGAAATGCAGGCCAGGAATAAATTCCAGATGGAAATAAGGCTTCTTAATACCTGATGTTCAGGGATAGCCCTCCATCTGCGGAATTCAGAGCAAATAAATACTCTGCTCAAAAAATCATGAAGGTATGTTTTCCTGCTGTAGCAAGTGGCTGGTCTCAGTGACTCAACCTGGAAGGAGATGCCCTACAGACCCTCTGTCCAAAGGCTTTCAGAAAACAGAGGCTTTCCTAATATCCTTCTGGCTAAAATTTGGCAGAGAATTGCTGATCCTTAATTCTCTACAGTGCAAACCAGCCTATTCCAAAACAGTGTTGTGCTGCAAGGCTCCAGTTCCCTTATTCACCCTGGTGTCAGCCTTGTTAAATCTCAGTCTCCTTTTACATGCGTATGAAGCTTTTGCTTTTCTTGTCAAAGTTCAGTTTAAAAAACGCGAAGCCTTTGGTCACACGGTGGGTTGTCAGTTTGGAGCACCAGCTCTCTGCAGTGGAGACAGGCTGCCTGGCAGCCATCTCATCCCCTTCGGGTTCGGGATCCTGCTGCGTTCACAATGATGCAACACTTTTAGCTCCAGATCAGGGGCACAAAACAGTCATGCAGAAGAGGTCTAACTTGGACTTTTCCTGCTCTTTAGTAGGAGATTTGGCATAAATGAGCACCACCACCAGCAGTGCTGAAGCACAGCAGGCTGAGGATGATATTTCAGCATACACTTCTCCTGGAGCCTTTTGGAGCTGGTGTTTCTGTTGGTTTGGGAACATCTCTCATGAGATGGTAATGGCTAGTTTTGAGCAATGCCTAAGGAAAGACATATTTTAACTCATTACAGTTAAAGGGCAGCTGCTTGGGTCAGGTGTGCTTGCAAAGTCAGCGTACCCATGAACCCCCGCACTGTAGGGTTGATGGTAGTTGTAGTCCATTTATGAACCACAGTAAATCCACCCTCTGTTGCCTCTGCTAATGGTTGCACCAGGGTTAGAGCTCTGCAAGGCAAGGAAATGAGCTAGATCTACATCTAATCTAAATCTTCAAGAAGGATCCAACCTGAGTAGGCTACAAATGAGGACTTTTGCCTGCACAGAGCTTTTTACATCTGTTTTTTCTGTTTCACCTCAGGACTGCTACATTTTAGACCAAGGTGGTTTTAAGATTTATGTCTGGAGAGGAAAAGCCTCCAGCCTGGAAGAGAAAAAAGCAGCCTTCACTCGAGCTGTGGTGAGTTGTAATGTAGTGCAAACAATGTCATGGGAGGTTAACTAAGTGCTAATCTAGATCTGACCGCTAATTACAATTAAGTGTAGGTCTTGAGGAGCTGGCCTGTGTAATAAGAGAGAGAAGTTAAATGTCTAAGGGAGGCATGATGACGTAAACAAAATTGCAAGTCATCAAATTGCACTAGAACTAAGACCTGTCACTTAAAATAGGAAGAAATTTGTTAACGAAAAGAAAGTATAAAAGAAAATACTTTGTTACACAGTAAATGGTGCACTTCTGGAATTTGTTGATTCAAGACATGATGGAGGCAGAGCGTATCAGCAGGGTCGAGATGGGATTAGACAAAATCATGGTCAACAGGTCCATAAACGGATATTAAAGGGGCTCTTATATCTTCTCTGATATCCATGACCCAATATTGTGGGTGCTGGGGAGAGTGAAGGGATCACACTGAAGACAGCCACCAAGCTCATGTGTGCTCACTGAACAGCATCCCTTAATGCCACTGTCCCAGGCAGCACGGACCACTGCTCTGACCCTAAAAGGCATCTCTTGTGTTCCCAACGAAGAATAATACCTTGGGCAGGTCAGTGGGGAACTCGATTACTTGGGCTCTCTGGAAAAGCCAGACCTTTTGTGTAGGTGCTACAGGCCTCAGCAGCAAGTCTTTTTCAAAACACCAATGGGTTTGGGCCCAGGCTCTGCATGTGAATTTGAAGATGATACAGGGCTCTTCCACTGGGTAGAAAGAGATCTGTTATTAACTCCTATTAATTCAGATTGGCCAACCTGAGGCAAGACCAGGACTCATGTTAAGGTAGACCACACTAGCATGGTGTCCTGGCACCTATGCCGCTCATCCACATGAGCTGCCATGCAGTCACTTTCTGGCAGAGCATGCCTCAACACTTCCTTTCAGAAAAAATTAGCCTCAAGGGAGCCTGACTGAGTAAGGCATTTGGTAGTTTTTTACAAGTTGGCATGTTAAAGTGAAGGCTACAAGGGAACTTAACTTTTAATTCATCTGTTCACTTATGTGAAGACCATAAATGGCTTCATCTTCAATGAGATCCTATTAGGAGATACTGAACTTCAGTGGCCCCACCTTTAATAAGGTCTTACCTGGAGAAACCCAGCTTCAATACCAATTGCACCTATTGCGGTCCTCTATGCTCCTTTCAAAAGCTTAACTCAGATGCTTTTTAGTAGGCAATCAGCTCTGCAAATTCTAGCCCTGAGCTACACATGTAGAACAAAAGATATCTCTTTCTTTCAGTGTGGCAGGTGGGAGGGATGGGAAGACCATCTGCTCTGCTTTCCCCTGGGGGTAGTGTGTGGTTGCAGTATTTACAGCAGAAGATGAATGCTCAGAAGCCCACAATCAGGCTCCCTCCCTGAACCACGGCTGTCAGCACTGTACCTCCAGATCATCCTGGAGCCTGCTGAGATAAACACGAGGGCAGTTCCCAAAACTGAACAATGACTTTGGCATTGTGGCAGAACACAGATCATTTTCTTCCCTCTCGTACTGTATTAAGCACCTCTGTTGAAGTAGTCTTTTAACTCAATAGTAGCTCTATTGCGAAGAAATTGTTTGGGTTTAGGGAAAAAACAAGAAAAAACCCCAGAGATTTGTGAGATTTTAGTTCCTTCTGAACACACATCATGCTCTGGGGTACTTAGCTGCCTCCATCCCTTCACTACCTTGGCATGCATGCTCTCTATCATGCTACAGGGTGGACAGTCTTCCTGGTTTAGAGAGGGACAAAAAGTTTGGAGAAAAGCAAAGAACTGAACTAGGCTCTTGGGTCATGGGCATACCCCATCACTGCTTCCTCCCCTCCACTCATAGATCCATCACCAGAAGCCATCTATGGAGCTGTCTGAGATAGAGGATGAGGCTTTTCATTAGACCCATTGAGTGAGATTTTCTTCAAGACTAAGGCGCCATGTAGAGATTAAGTTTAGGATGTGATCCAGGTGACCAGCCTCTAGGGGCAGGGTTCAGTCCCCTAAACACAGAAATAAACATGGATACTCTGGTGAGAGCTTGTAGGCACCTCATTTATAAGTCTGAATGCAAGTCTTGGGGTGAATCCTGCCCTTGGTCATGCCACCGTGTTCAGTGGGGGATGTTCACTCTTTGGGCTGGTTCAGGTCCACATCCCTCTTCTCATGTCTGTAAAAAGCTTGGTGTGTCCCCACTAATGTCCTTTTTCAACCCCACCAGGGTTTTATCCAAGCCAAAGGCTATCCTTCGTCCACCAACATTGAAGTGATCAATGATGGAGCAGAGTCAGCCATGTTTAAACAGCTCTTCCAGAGGTGGACAGAAAAGGACGAAACACAAGGACTGGGCAAAGTCTACACTACTGGCAAAATTGGTGAGCATGTTTGTCCTGGATTTGGCTTTCCTACCTGTGCTAAGCAACAGCTGAGGGAACATCATTCACATTAACTGTCTCCTGCCTTCAGTATGTTGAAAATCTAGTGCACATTCTTCTCATGCCTTGTATTTTCCACCTTCTTCAGTAGATGCAAAGGATTCAGGGACTGAACAACATTTAGAACTGCTTCTTATCTGAACCAAACTGCCGCTTATTCCAAATGTAAATGTTGGCAGAAGATCACCCTCGTCTGAAAAATTGTGTGCAAAATTTAACGCTTGCAGAACTTCCTAATTTTCTTTATAAAGGGCTAATGCTGAACCTGATAAGGAAGTGTTGAACAACATTCTGCTTTCATTTACACTGGCATCCACCCAAGACCCTCCTGATGTCAATGGAATTATTTTGTATTTACACTGGGTGTAAACAGTGCCTCAATTTATCACGCTGCTGAAGTGAATATTACAATGCATTAACCCCAAAGACTGAACAATACTGAAGAGAGAGAACTTGTTGATGAATGATGGGATGGTGACAGAGATGCTGAATGTCTCCCATCAATAATAGCTTGAGAGCTGCAAATCTCTTTCCCTTGCAAGTTCTCTCCTTTCTCTCCACCTCTGTCTCCCTCCATGCTGTCCATAAATACCCTTTCTTTTTATCATGAGCTGGAGAAATGTAGCCATTTTATTTCTGAAAGTGACATTTTAAAAGGAGGGAAATATGTATAGATTTGGAAAACAATTATGAATTTTCAGTCAGGAGACAACATTTTTACCAGCCAGTCATCACTGGAACACGCTATATGGCCAGTTGCCAGCCTGTAACAGATCAACACTGGAGTGTGTGAGCTCTTGCATATTCCAGAATCAACATTGGCTTACTTTTGGCAAGACTGGCTTCTTGCAACCGTGGACCAGTTTTTTCTCGCGTGTATAATGATTGTGTGTGTGCTTGAGAGTGATGCAGAGGGTTTGTATGTTGTTGTGCATTCACTCGTTTCTTGTTTTTATTCTGCTGGTGCATGCAGCCAAGGTGGAGCAGGTGAAGTTTGACACCACTCAGCTCCACGCCAGACCAGAGCTAGCTGCTGAGCAGAGAATGGTAGATGATGCCTCCGGGGAGGTAGAGGTGAGAGAGCTCCTTTTGCTGACAGAGGATGCAATAATCAGCATGTTTCCAAACATCTCTGCCTTTTCACACACAGCAGCTGCATGGTCTGCCCACCTACCCTCCCCAAGGAAGCATGGCTGCAGCCAGAGCAAAGTGCTTGCAAACTCTAATGCAACAGTTACAGTAGCTCAGGGGCATTTCTCCTCCAACCCACGACCAGTGGAGCAAAGAGTCACCAAGATGACTCCTCTCCTGCCATGTGTGTGGGTCATGAGACTGATACAGTCAACCCCCTTCTTACACTATCTCCCAGCTGGGTCCATATCAACCAAATGTGTGCAGAGCAGAGGCCCCTCTCCCATTCTTGTGGCCTCCCATGGAAGATGGAGCTGGTTGAAAGAGGGGCTGTGGGGCAGAGAGGGACCTGGAGGCTGCTCCTCCTTGAGGGCCACCAACTGCTGAAAGTCCATTAATGGCACATGTATTGTCACAGTCACTGGAGAAACCTGACTGTGCCAGCAAGCACTTAATCAAGCTGGGGGAACACAGGCTGGCATCCAGGAGAGAGAGGAAGGGTTCTCTTTCCAACTGAAGACCTGAACTTCAGTGGTCTGCTAGCAAAGGGGCTGTGCTTTGTCTTCATGTTGACTCCACTGCTGCTCACGAAGATGTTTCTTTCACTAGGTGTGGAGGATCGAGGACTTGCAAATGCAGCCCGTGAATCCCAAGACATATGGGCAGTTCTATGGGGGGGATTGCTACCTGGTCCTGTACACCTACCTGAGATCAGGCAGGCCTCACTATGTCCTCTACATGTGGCAGGTAGGTCAAACCAAAGCAGAAGGGACTGTTCTGTGTCTGCTGGAAGCCTGAAACTGAAGGAGGCAATTACATGCAAAAATCCCAAGCATCCAGAACTCACAAGCCCTTTGGTCATCAGTTGTCCATTGCAATATCCCAAGTTGTGCTTTGTAGGCAGCGTGGACATTCTGAGCCCAGTCTGGCATCAGACTGAGAGCCAGCAATGTCAGACAGAAATAGCGAAGGATTATCTGGCTTACAGTGCTGAGGTCAATCTTTGTAGTCTTTCAGATCATCCCTTAAAGCCTCAGCTCCTGGAGTCATGTGAGTATATGAATATCTCTGCTTTCCTTTTTAAAGTATATTTTCCTCCCCTGGAATGCAGAAAAAAGCTTTGAGAATTAGATGCTAGAGGCTCCAAAACCAGAATGCAAGTGAAATACAAATATCTTGTAGTTTTAACTCTGACCTCATGATATTGTATGCAGGGCTTGGGATTGGAAAGATGTTAAATTGCGCAGAGCTTTATACCCTTCACCTCATCACGTTGCATGTGACATCTCTCTCTTCCCCAGGGTCGCCATGCCTCTGTGGATGAAATCACCGCCTGTGCCCTCAATGCCATCGAGCTGGACAAGAAGCATGGGGACGAGGCTGTGCAGGTGCGCGTGACAATGGGCAAGGAGCCCACACACTTCCTGGCGATCTTCAAGGGCAAGCTGGTCATTTACGAGGTAACGTGGCTTTGTGTGCATGGGCAATGGAAGGTGCAAGGACCAACGATGGCTTGGCAGTTGCAATGGAAATAGTCCAGAAAAATGGGCTGATATTCAGGAAAGGAGCCTGCCAGGTCTGCATGGGCTGGCAGATGGAAGTGGTGGAACATTTCTACTACTTCCCAAATAGTTGAACACCATATGTGTAAACACAGTCCTGGACTGACCCAGACTCAGCTGCCGACCCCTGAGCTCCAGCATTAATGTGTGATGTTCTTTCCAAATCTATCCCAAAATATTTTGCAGAATTACAAGAAGACAATCATGCTGTAAGTTACATATAGCACAATCCAGAGATGGTCGTCCAAAATATTCTACAAACAGTTACATGATTTGAATTGTCCCTGCCTGAATTACATCACATTAACTACTAACCTACTTCACTTGCTTCTTTGGCTGCCGACATCTGTGGTGGAGACATTGCACGTGGCTGGGGAAGAGGCGGATTGCCCTCAGCTCTAAGTGTTGGTCTCAACATACAGCTTCTATGACAGATGTTCAGCTAAGCCAAGCACAGCTGGAAATCTGAGTCCAGCTGCCTTGCCCAGTTTACATGACAAATGCTTTGCAGACTCTAAGATCTGCTCATATTGAACTTGAGCATCTTGAGGGGACCTGGTCAAGACTCAGAGTAATCAGGGAGAAATGTGGAAGTTATGACATGTGGATTTTATTCTGACCTGGAACCAAAAGGTGTTTGGATTTCCTCACCTGCTGTGTGCAGGACCATAGTTCATCCTTGCAGCAGCGCGGAGGTCTGTGAGCCCAAAAGCCTTCTTCCTCAAACCAGTCGCACCCTGGATTTGCGTGTCTTCCTCACCTTCCAACACCATCCTTCCCTCTGTTTCCTTGCAGGGTGGCACAAGCCGGGCTCAGAAAAGCACACCCGAGCCGGTGATCCGCCTCTTCCAGGTGAGGGGCACGGACGAGATGAATACAAAGGCCACAGAAGTGCCGGCCCGGGCCTCCTCGCTCAACTCCAATGATGTCTTCCTGCTGACGACCAGCCAAGTCTGCTACCTGTGGTGTGGGAAGGTGAGACCACAGTGAGTCCAGGGGAGGCAGCCGAAGGAAGCTGAAATTGCTGATGTGGGGCTTGAGTCTCCTCCCTCCACTGAGCTGTGGAGGTGTATCCTTAGGCAGGTAGCTCATTAATTTCAACGGAGGAAGGTGCACCCAGGAGAAGGTTCCGTCTGTGGAGGATCAGCTGGAACATAGCCCTCTCTCTACAGAAGTAACCCATCTTGGGATTCACCTCACCTCATTTTAGATGTTCATAGAACTTTCAGCTGAATGAAGCACCAGGTTCTCTACTGTAAGAAATTAGCCAGGGTTAGAGCATATTCATTTATCCTGTTTTAGTCAGGTGTTTCAGGATGAGATGGTAGATCAAACCGAAGCAAAAGGGTTGCCCAGAGAAGTTGCAGATGCCCCATCATTTCAAGTGTTCAAGGTCAGGTTGGACAGGGCTTTGAGCAACCTGATCTAGTGAAAGATGTCCCTGCCCATGGCAGGGAGGTTGGACTAGATGATCTTTAGAGGTCCCTTCCAACCCAAACCATTCTATGATTATATGAGTTTTGCCCTAGATGCCATTGGCTGCACTGAATGTCCCTCCAAGGACTGGAAATGGATTCTGAGTGACCAGCTCAGATAAGACCCTCAAAAGCATTCAAGGAGATCTAAAACTCTCCAGAGCAGGGTAGGACCAAGCCAGCTTTTCCCCACAGATAAGTTTTGCTAGGCTGTCCCTAACTCCACCTCAATTTTATGTCCTGAACACAGGGATGCAGTGGAGATGAGAGGGAGATGGCAAAAATGGTAGCTGACATCGTTTCCAAACGGGACAAGCACACCATTTTGGAAGGACAAGAACCAGCAGAGTTCTGGGAAGCCTTGGGAGGCAAAGCACCTTATGCCAGTGAAAAGAGGTAATAGTGACCTGCTCGTTCCTCTGGGTTTGGCCAGGCAACATTAATCAAGGGATCAAAACTTTGCTGGAAAGCGTGTAGGCACTTTGATACCACGTCCTCATCAAAGGGAGCATGAGGTCAAGGTTAGAGTATCGCCAAAAGCTTGATCAGAAATCACACCAGGATGACTCTTTCCTAGTTTTTGGGTCAGACCTTCTGTGAAGTAGGAGCTCCAAATCCAAACCCTGCAGACAAGGGTATGTTACACCCTCCTTTCCCCACAGTAAATCCATCCCATATCTTGTCATAAGGGCTACATGAACCATATGCTCCATTTCCAGCCATTATTAGCTTTACGGGCAGCCCCAGAAGATTCGTGAAACTACACCTGCTTTTGAACAACCTGGATTTCTCCAGCCCTCTGGGCAGGTGACATGTTCCTTTGCAACCCGAGTGATCTGATGTGGCTTTCACCTGACAGCAGGCTCATTTCCCCAAAGAGAGAAGGGTTCTGCTTTTGCCCTCTTTGGGTGGAGAAGAAGTTACCTTTAAAAATTGTTAAAATGGTCCAAGAATCCCCTGAGACCTGACATTGCCTGACTTTCAGACCCTCAGATGAGCATTGCCACGTTCCCACCTCTTCCATCAAGGTCATGACAAGTAGTGGCAGGGCACCATGGTAAACCACGAGGAAAAGGTTTTCATCTCTCTTGCTTTTTCTTTCCCTGCCATGCATGAGGAAGGTTTCAAGAGCAAACCACACACTACCAGCCTCGCCTCTTCGAGTGCTCAAACCAGACAGGTCGATTCATCATGACAGAGGTGGTGGGCTTCTGCCAGGAAGACTTGGACGAAGATGATGTCATGCTGCTAGACACATGGGAAGAGGTCAGCACTGACTCCCCCTCCCCTTCTCCCCAGACATATTTTCAAACAGGTTATGGCCTAATTTGTTTGCATCCATCATTCAACGTGAAACCGAGGGCAACATGTCTTCTGTCCCATCTCCAAACCCTTCACGATGCTTGGTCAGACAAGCAGGCATATGTCCAGTCCTTCTCACCCAGGTACAAAACACATGAGTGAGGTAGTATTGCTAGCCCTGTTTCAGAAAGGAGGAAATGGAGACACCTGGTCCATGCCTTGCTCCAAGGCAAGATGAGCTAGACCTGCTCCAGTCTTTGCCAGCTCACACAAGAGGGTGGCACCCAGAAACCCTCCCCCTCATTTCCCAGCACCGACGGTGAGGACTTGCTTTATACTATTGGAAACTGACTCCGAGGGGTTTGCTTTCTGAGGCCACTTGATTTTTTAGCCATGCAAGGACTGAGTTTAGCTACCTTGAAGCATGTGAGAGCTGTTTTTTGAAATATTTATTCTTTGGGTCTGTCTCAAAAGCAAAATCCTTCTTGGCTGGGAGGAAATCTGGGATCAAAATCCCAGGGGACTATTGGGAAACAACAATTCCTGTCATCTCTGCTTCCATTGGCAGGGGTGAAAAAACAGCCGTGTCTACACAGGTCCTAACTACTTACTGATCTTCAACACCTCTCCTTGCAGATTTTCCTTTGGGTTGGCAAAGCCTCCAACACATGTGAGAGGAACGAGGCAATTGCCTCAGCTAAGGAGTATCTCAAGACCCATCCGGCAGGGAGAGACTTGGCAACTCCGATAATACTGGTGAAGCAGGGCTATGAACCCCTCAACTTCACAGGATGGTTCAATGCTTGGGACCCCTACAAATGGAGCGTAAGTTGCTGGAAAAGCCCTGTGGTGTGTACACGTGCTCAGTGGTGCCTAAAGGGTGTTATTGTCAGTGAACATATCCTTTATAGTGCACGGAACAAAACCTCCCTGTGACATGAAGCTTCACGGCTTCCTGGTGCTACCTGAGCAGCTTCTACTCCTTTGCTAGCAAAAAGTACCTCTTTGGTGAAACTGAAGCTTTTGCAAATGTAAGTGAATGTGCTTGAGTTCACAATATTCACATTTTTATTTTAAAAAAGATTAGGCTCCAAATCAGGTTTGTGGTTTCAGCCAAAAATGGGTAGGGGCTGTTAGTAGTAAAATCAAGTTCAGAGTGAAAAACGTAAGCACCCCACATCATAAAGAAAATTGGAAAAAAATGTTCATTTTTCAAAATGCAGCCACAGAGAAAAATTTATGACCCAGCTTTAAGGGCAAACTCTGGTGAAATGAAAGATGCGAGGAGTCAGGTCTCGTGTTCAGGGTTGCAGACTGCCCATCAGAGCCCAGGAGCTCCTGAGCAAGGTCACCCTTGGTCCCTACAAAAAAAGCCTTCTTCTCAAAAGGTGATTTACAAATACCAGCTCTCTGCTATGCAGAAATGGAAACCTGCCCCATGACTTGCCTGGTAAAAAGACAGGTCCTTTCTCTCCTCTTTGAAACACACAGGCTTCAAATCATCTCAGGAGTATAATGCAGAGCAGAGATTTGCTCATGTGGCCAGTGCATGGGGCCCCACCACGTGTTGTCAGGACCCAGTCTCCAACCCTGGTTGTGCACAGCATGGTCGGATGGAAGAAGGAGCAATGCACTAAACCCATGCAGACCAGCTGATCCAGCCAGCCTGGGGGCTCGGTGCTGCAGCATAGAGTGTATTGGGAATAAAGGACAATCCTGGAGGGGCTTTGGTGATTAATAGAGCCAGAGTATCGGTTCATCACAAACAGCAAAGTGGAAGCAATGCTGCTAAGCTGTGCACCTAAACTCCTGCCACCCGATGGCACTGGTGTGCACTGCTTAAGAAAAAAAAAAAAAAGAAAGATGATGGGCAGCTGGGAAAAGCTCAGCTTGCAGGTGATGTTTTACCAGACCCTTCTCCAGTGAGGTTGTTCCCTCTCGCTCCTCTTTTATTCTATGAACATCAGTGTTCGGCCAGTGCACAAGCAATCCCATCTTCTGGTTGCCCAAAGGGCTGTGAGTGAAGTCCCATGCTGGAGCCTGCAGGTGGGACGGCCAGGGCAATGGGGTGAAGGTCCTCAGGGGACTTCACACTGCAGGAAATCTCATACAGAGATATTTTTTTTTTCCTGTAGCTGGGTTTGCATCGTCTTTGCAAACAGTGTGGTGGTAGAAAGCCTGTCTTGACAGCCGGATTTGGACAGATAAGACAGCAACTCCCAGAGCACTGACCCTTAAAACAATGTTGATGCTTAGAACAAAGGTCAAAACTTGTTTTTTTCTGAGGAACTGCTGAAAAACAAGGATACAGCTCATAAAATATGTGCCTCTAAAAATATCCCCTGTAGGCAGCTTCAGCAACTACAGACAAGCAATCCAAACTATTGACATCCCAGAAACATCTGGGGTGTGTGTTCATTGCTCAGTTTTGGGTCTAAATCTGTTTGCTCTGCAGTCCATGTGTTTATGGTGGTTTTTCTTGTTGGGGAACTTTGTTGGATGATTCTGTTAAGAACTGACATCTCCTGGCTGCTTAGGAAAACACAGTCATCAGCTTTGCCAATATATCCAGTATATTCCTTTTTCAGGAAATAAGAGGTACCTGGTAATACATGGCACCAAATTACAAGAATTCAGGGATTGAGGCTTTGAAAAAATCTGTTGCTTTAGCTAAATGAATCAGGGAAGGGGAAAAAAGGAATATTATTTTATCCCAGATTTTCATGCATCGCAAGATTCATTTAAAATTTAAAAGATTTAAATCCAGCAGTAAATATGATTTCTCTGAAGTCTTTAAATTTCCTGTTTTCACCTGTTACTGTGCAACTGCAAAGGCTAAAGTCCATTTGTTTCTTTGTTTTCAAGTGAAAGCTCAGATTCTGGCACAGTCTCCTGATTCCAGGAGCTGGGGTTTGCAGGAGGCACCAGCTGCCACCTCAATGGGCACCACTGGGCTTCTCACAATTCTCTTTACCTTTAGGATGGCAAGTCCTATGAGGAGATGAAGAACAGCTTAGGAGACATGTCCGCTATAGCCGAGATCAAAGTGGTGAGTTGCTTCTCGGCCATATGGGTGGATAACACCTGGGTTTAAACACCACCGCGTCCCCCAGCCTGCTCACACAAAGGAGAGGACGTAATGATCAGAGCAGGCGTGGGGAGCTCAGGCTGTCAGGATCAGAGCTGTGCTCCTCTGTGCAAGGCAGAGGGAGGCATGATTAATAACCCATAAATATACCCAGATCTCCTGGGCCTTTTCCAGTCCTGTGCAGAGGCATCTGTGGGCGGGAGACTGGCCAGCTGCTTTCTAAACTACACATGTAAATAAAAGTGTGTGCAGCTAAATGAGTGTGCAGTTAAGCATTGTATGAGTAGTTTGCAGTGCTGTGGCCCCTGAGGCCCCGGACAAGGGACCCCTGGTCAAGAAGGGCACAGCCCAATGGGAGATCCTACAAAACACAGAGGAAATAAGCTCCCAACAGTCCCAAACGTGATTGTCACATGGGATCGGTTCTGCCCTGGGCAGGGGCAGGAGAAAGGCTGGAAGGAAGTGTCAGAGGCTTTGAGCCAGGGGAGATAGCAAGTTGGAGAGGGATACACAGGTAATTTAGATGTTTTAGACATGGCAGATATCTAATCTCACCTTCTATCCTCCCACGCACACCTTCCCCTGCTGTTATCTTGAGAAAAATGAGATAACTGTAAGTATCTTCAGTTATTTCTAAGGGCTCTAATCAGTGCTGTGCTTTTAGCAGTCCTAACATCAAGATGTAACACTGATGGAGGTGCGGGACTAATGTTTTAGCTCGGACTTTCCCCTTGTCACTTTGGAGCAACAGACAACAGATAGCCTGTGCCAGAAACAGTCCTCCCAACCCCAACAGAGAGAAGGATCCTGGGATAACCCCCAAGGTGCTTTGCCAGAGCTTCTCGTCTTGACATGTTTTCCTCCATTTGGCAGGACCTTAACAACATCAGCCTGAACAAGAGAACCCTCAGCATGACCAACTTGGCTGGTTCAAGTATCGCAAGTGCTTCCCCAGAGTATAAATCATACTTCAACCACAGCGACAGCAACAGCTACAGCAATAGCAGCAACTACAACAACAGCAGCAGCCCTTCCTTGGTACCCAACGGTGAAGGATTTTACTCCCGAGAAGTGCTGATGAACAAGACAGTGGATGAACTTCCAGAAGGCGTGGATCCCACTAGAAAAGAGGTGACAGCATTACTGGTTTGATGCCTTTGTAACTTAATCTGGAACTTAGTCATTGGCTAAGTGTGCTAGTACTTTAGGCTATTAAGTCCTGCTTCAGGCTCAAGGAGATGCTAGCTGGACACATAGGTCTCATCAAAAAGCAGGAGCTTCATGTGAGAGGAAATTGTGGTAGTTTTACCCTAGTTGAAGTATCTTTTTTTTTTTTTTTAAGAAAAATGGATTTAAAATAGTTAATTTTCAAACTGTTTTCTTCTGGTAGAGTTGTTTAATTCTGCCACCCAAACTCTGTCCTTGGAGGGACAGAGACTCAAAAGTATAGCTCCTGCGAGACAAGGTGACACAGCTGAGAATGAAGCCAGGAGTTGCATTTTGCTTTGGTTGTTTTTAATTTGAAACTCCTTCCAGAAGGGATCTCTTTTTTTTTTTTTTTTTTTGTCAGAAAGCTTGCATTGCAGCAAAGCCCATCCAGGGACAGGAAGGGATGTCACATCTCCAATTTCTGATCAGCCCAAGGATTTTGGCAACATCTGTAGCTGAGTCCAAGCAAGCCAGTGCAGGGACACGGGGCCGATTCCCTCTACTCTCTGCAATCCATGTTTGACCAATATTTTGCCCCAACAGATCTTGGGGCAAAGGCCAACACCCACAGCCAGAGAGCTGATCCACAGCCGGGCCAGCAGCTCTGCCCCATGGCAATGCCCATGTGCTAATGGTTGTATTTCAGCTGGGCCGTACATGAGTGCTTTCTTCTACCCAAAATGCCAGGGAAAACTCAACCTCCATTTCCCACGGGGTCTTTCACAGTGTCACTGATGACCTACAAAACTTTCTGGCTTTCTAGCAAGGGGAGTGAACATTTCCAGTGGAATATTTGGGGGTGGGGGGTGGGTGGGGAACTGAGCGAGGGGCAGATGCTTTCACTGTGAATCACTACCTAAGAAACTACCCAAAACTTTGGCCAGCAGAACTTCTCCAATGCACCATTAATTGTTCTGGCCTCAGTAAGATTAGCAGGGACCAAATTCCAGCCAGAGCATGCTAACCCCTCAAAACCAGGGCATCCTTTTGGGCTGGTGGGCTTTTATTCCCCTGGTGCTTTGAGAAGTGGGATGAGGAACAGTCGCAGGGACCTTCCACTTCCCAGCACGAGGACAGGCAGGAGGACAGGACCTGTTGGCCTGAAGTCAGGGGTCAGCACTGGCACAGTGAGGAGGGGATGCAGCTGATGGAGGTGTCCCAGCTTCTGCAAAAGCCAAAGCTGACCTCTCCTTGCTCTCTCCTCCCACTGCAGTACTATCTCTCTGATGCCGATTTCCACGATATCTTTGGGAAGTCCAAGGACGAGTTCTACCAGATGCCCAAATGGAAGCAGCAGAATGAGAAGAAGCAACGTGGACTCTTCTGAGACTGCAGGGGCCATCCAGTGTCCAGTGACTCTGGGACCAACCCTCACTCTCTTATGAGCTGCAGGGAAGAAGTACAGACATTTGCTCAATGAACCCAACCCAACATCTCAATCAGGCCAAGTTCCAATGCAGTTATTCCAGCAGCCACTGTTAGGCGGATGGCTCCTTTCTCCCTGCAAACCCTGAACCTAAGGAGGCAAAACCTTTTGCAGGAACGAGTTTGCAGGATGTTTTTGCCTCTTTTTGACACTTTATTGCTGATAGCCATGAAGAAAAGTGTGTGTCACACAACCGCATTGTAGCCTCTTCTTTCCTCTCCCTTTTGCAAATTGCCACGTGCACAACATCATGATCTTCCTTCATTTGTAGAAGTTTAAAATTAGGCAAAACAAGGGCCACTTGCAACTGCTATGTAAATTCTGTGTGGGGAGGGGAGGGGGAAGCCCTAGGAGGACAGAGGGGGAGCCTTGAGGTCAGGAAAAAGGTAATGGAGTAGCCAAATGTGTGATGGGGTAGCCCATGGAGTGACACCAGCCAGTTCTGCCCTTTCTCACCTCACAGAAAAACTACTTGCCAAAGAACCGCAAGAATCAGTTGTAGACTAACATGCATAGCCCAGTGCAGGTAAAACAAATTAGAACGTGGCTTGGAAATAACCCACTTATTAAGAACATATTTATTAGGTGATCTATTTCGAGAGGCTGATGAGACTAAGGGCTAGACACAGCTGTTGATTTTGACTGCTAGACAAGACTCAGACTTTCTTCTCGTTCAGACAGCATCTCCAATCTCACCTGGCCTCCCTGAGCACGACTGGGTGCAGGTGATCATAAGAGTCCACCTGCCTGCAGACCAGAGGCTTGAGGAAACCAGGAGGGTTTTGGGTATGCCCTGAGGCAGAGTGTGTCCCACTAAGGTTTTATCAGGGCTCTACCCCTGTGATGTCCATGGGGCTGAGAGTGCCCGTTCCCGCACTGCAAGCTCAGTCTGATTGGAGAGGGCAGGGGGAAATGTGAGCAATCAGTGATTAAGGGATATAGCTGTAAACGAAAGGAAGAAACACATATGTTTATAAGCCCAGAAGATGTGGTTTTGCAGCTTTACTCCATTTCCAACCTGACTGGTGATTCCAAATAAACAGCCAACAGCATCACTGTAAGTGTCCTTGATCAGCATGTGGGGCAGGACAGCAATAGAGCAAAGCTCTGCAGGGCCACAGATCCTTCAAACACCTGGTCCTTAATGGGATTTGGGATTTTTTTTTGAAAAGAAAAGAACAAACTGAGGAGGGGAGGCCCCCTCTGTTCCCAAACACCACATAGCCAGCACCATTTGTCTCCCCATGCCCATGTACCCTGCTCCTGAAGCCCCCTTGTTGCCCATGAACAGGGATACTTGTCCATTGAGCCGTTGGCCTGACTGCCCAGGCCTGCTGCAGGGATGTGGGGATGGAGCTGAGGAGCTGCAGGCAGCTGTTGGTTGAGGAGCGAAGAGCTCTCACGCAGCAACCAGGATCGTGCAGTAGTGGTGAAGGGTCACCATCTGGCTGGACTGGAGGCAGGGACCTCCAGGCGATGGGGTCTTCTGGACAGATGTTCGTGTTGAAGAATTGGTAGTTATTTCAAACAAGCCACAACCCCATCATTACCTCCATGCTCCTGCCACCACTTCGTCCCATTTCTGCTTGAGGGCCCAGCCCCACCCCGTGCAGTATAAAGTAGGAGTCAAGCAGAGACACAAATCAGCCGAATTACCTGCATGATTGCTCCTGTTGTGTTCACACTAGATACAATCAGTGCACATTATCCCTGTTTCAGCCTCTATTGCCACTGCTGGAAGCAACAATATTTGCATCACCCCACTGCGGCATGCTCCTGCCAGCTCTCAAATTAACAAATTGCATGTGCTACTCAGTAAAATGCAGCAATTCCCCCGTCAGCCATGACTGTAGGTCTAACAAGCATCACACAATCAAATGGAGAGCAGTGGAAATACAGTCGGATTAGAGAGATTAGGATGGTTCCCTACAAGTTGCTGTCATTCCTGCTGCCGTGATGCTTACCAGCACACACGAATGGAGTGCTACTGCCAGGACTCGGAAACCAGCATGGGATTTACAGATAATAGATCCCTCTGATATTTGGGCCTGTTGGAAACTGCTGCTGCTCTCTTATTCTCATGGGGAGAGTTGGTTTTACTCTCTGCCTCTGATTTCTAAAGGAGAGCTTCTTACCCACATCCTCCTTTTCGTGCCGCTTGCTGCTTTCACTGAGCTGTCTGGTGGGCCATGTCCTGTTTCTGTGGCTCTTTTCACCAGAGCTCTTCCCTAGAGTGGGGCTCCAGCACTACCTAATCTGCTCAGACGTGAGATCCCTCGATAATGGCATGGACCATGTCCCTTCCTTTGGGGAGAGAGGAGACCTTGCAGCATTGTCCATCATGCTCTGGTCCATCCCACCTCCATCTCAGCTGCTTTCCCACCTGGCTCCAGTAGTTTTCCCCCAACTGTACCTACCTAATGAGGGATGTTGTCTCTTCCCATGGATCTTGCCTACCTTTATGTAAGTGCACAACAGGCAGAGGCAACCCTGGCTTCTCTGTGTAGTCCATCTAAGCCCACTCTGACCCTGGACAGTGTGGTTCTGCCCCCACATCTCTCCACGCTCCCTGTCCCACACTTCTCTAGTGCTGGCCACATCAGGCAGGTGAGAGCCGGTTTAGCTCAATAATCCAGCTGAAATCTAATCCTGCAACACCAAAAATGCAAATAATTTGTTCTCAGCCAACTCAGCGGGCTGATCCAACTTGCCCAACAAGAGCTGGTGCTGACACAAGCGAGGGGGCAGGAATGCCTCTGATCACGCCTGCTCTCAGGCCGCACGGTGCAAGCTCCCTGCATGGGACAGGGCAGTCCTGGGTATCCTTTGTTCATGCTTTTTATCCCATGGCTCCTTAAAACAAAATGCTTAGAGCATCCTGGGAGCAGGGATCGAACTCAGGCTGTCCCTGAGCTGGAGTCAAGGATGCTCCAGCCTTGGCCTTCAAATGCATCTCCTGATACAACATGCCCTGTCCCAGAGGTGAGCTGAGAGCCCGTGTCACTGCAGGACAGCCTGTTCTGCCTCGGTGGCCTCTGCCAGTCTTGAAGTCTTTCAACCACTGGTTATAAACTCAATATAAGCCTTTGAGTTCTGGATATAATTCACATTTAATCTGGCAATGGTTTACAACATCACACAATATTGTAGTGAAGAGGAAAAATCAATGTGTCCAGCAATGATTACTGCAGCATAACAAACTCCAGGTAGGACTAAACCCAGTTTTGCAGTGGGCCCAAGGGTCACTAAATCCAGGCTATTTTGGACTCAAAAATAGCAGACTGGAATTTGTTTAAAAGGACATTAACCTCTTTGGTAGCAGCCCGTCCTCTCCACCACCAGGCACGAAAAACCCCAGAAAGACTGATAGCTTTAAGAAATTAAGCATGTCTATCTCCAACTTCATGTGTGTTGCATTCAAGTAAGACAAAAAGGCAAATAGTGACAAGTAATTGGACTTTTCCAGATTTTTTTACTTTTAATAGTCTAACATATTGTTAGTAACATAGTTGGCACTTCAAAATATATATTATTTTATTTCAACAATATTCCCTTAACTCTGTAGTTGTACTTGAAGAAAAATCACCTTTTGCCATAAATACTGTGTTGCTGCTCAAAACACTCCTGTCTGTTTGTGCTAGGTTACCTCTACAGTGCAACTGGGACCAGGCTAACATTTACAACAGTTTCTACTGCCACTTCCTCGTGTTAAAAAAAGACGTATTTCTATAAAAACACAAACAAAGTAAGTTTTACTGCATTAAAAAAAAAAAAAGCCCTACTGTCAGTTGAGCATATTTCCATTGTCATCGGTAAAAGACATTCTCTGAGGTCCCTTTGAGTGGGTTTCACTTTGGGTTAGAGGGAAATCTGCCATTCGGCAGCTTCTTTCTCCTTCACAAGATGAGAGCCAGTCTTTGAATGCAAAGCAACCTGGCTGAGAGCCAGGCACACAGGCGGAGTAGTGTTCATGTATTTTTTATTATAATAGAAAAGGAAAGTAGAGTTATATAACATGGGCCTTTGTAGTGCAGCTTTCTTTTTTAATCTGTAACAGATAAGAGAATTGTGTCCCCATTTAAGACTTCATATGGTGAAAGATGGCTGACATCTGAAGTTGCAAAAAGTCACCTGGCATCTGGCCACTGATTTCAGTGGTGGGGTGGATTTTTTCTTGCACAGATGTTGGGTATTTTGTCCAGATGTCTGACCGAACCCAACTCAAGAGCTCTACTTTGCTAAAAAGGAGTCCCTATCCTCTTGCTAAAAGCAGAATTAAAAAATCACACTAAATAAAGTGAACTAAAAACACAGCTGGATTGGTCAAACAGGTACAACAGGATTAATCTCAACAGCAGCATTAGGATGTTTCCAGCCCGCAGAAGGGAGAAGGTCGATGGCTATTTCACATCAGGGGTCCTATGGCGCACCATGTCCTGCTCCAGAGAAGGCACTGGGGATTTGATGGGACCCTGACATTGGCAGACTTTGCACGCTGAATTCCTTCTAGGTCTGTAACGAGGTTCACTGTGCCCTGAAAGAGCTGAGCTGCTAATCACAGTCCTGGATATCGATGTACACAAAGAGGGTGGAGGAGGAGTACGGGTCTCCGTTCTTGGTCAGAAGATGGATGTGGCGGTAACCTGGAAGCAGAGACACAGATGGAAAGTGGCCTTTAGTCCAGTCAGAAAAACATTTGTTAACATTTGCCAAGACCCTGCAAAAACAACTCCCTGTCTCTGAGATTGTTTTGCTCCCGGTACCCAACAGAACAAGTAGGTCTGAGAGGCATGGCTTTGAGCATTGGTAACATAACATGCCTAAAGCCACTGGTGACAAGGGGATCCATTCCCCAGAGTGGGACGGGGAATGTTAACAGCTGCCCAATAAACCATTTATCATCTTGCCCATCCCCCAGAGAGACAACCTGTTCTGACCCGAGGTGTGATGGATCTGAACTTCTCATCTAGGATGGTGAAGCATCCCAGAGGGCTCAGTCATTGTGAGGAACAGGGAGCAGGGCCTTACCTTGCTTCAGACTAGTGAAGGGAAGGGTGTACTGCCCAATGAAGTCATTCTTTGTCGACATGTCAAAGTCTTCCACCACAAACCGGACCAGGGCAAGTGCAGGGATCTCTATGTCAAATGTAAACTCTTCATCCCATTTCGGGTTAAAGCCTGGGCAACATAGACAAGGATGGAGGTCAGAGCTGCTCACAAACAAGGAAGGAGGTGAGACATGCTCACAAGCAAGGATGGAGGTCAGAGATGTTGACAGATAAGGATGGAGGTCAGAGATGCTTGCAAATGGATGGAGACTTTGCCTGACTGTCAACCTAATCTGACCCAGGCCAAAAGTCTCAGAAGGTGCTGAGACCATTGTTCCCAGCTCGGACACTGATTTGCTACTTGGTATTAATAAATCCTTCAACTTAGGCTGCTTGTTGCAGACCTCAGCACCACGCTCCCAGAAGGCAGCGAGGAGCAGGAGGGAGTTGAACTCAGCTCTGCTCCACAGGTTCTCACTGGCTGATACATGGATACCTTTGGTTGCCATTGGACCAGCTGCAAATTTTTACAGCCCTAAACCAGGGGCGAGCAGAGAGGAGAGCTGTGCCTTTGTGTTGTGACAGCCTTCTGGGGCCTTAAGCCTCACCGAGTGCTAAGGTACAACCATCTGTCACCACTCTGTGCCTCAGCTTCTCTGTCTGCAAGAAAGGTTAATGAGGAGTGTCTGATCACAAAAAGCATCATCAGGTCTGTGGACAGAATGTTTTGTGTCTCCCTGTATAAGGTCAGTGTCTGAGACAGCCAGACTAGCCCCACTTCTGTTATGGATAAGGATCTCGTGATCTGGCCTCACAAAGCAAACAAAACTGAGACCGTCACATCAAATGAGAAATGAATAGCAAGCTCAGTGCTCTCTCTCCAGGTCACGGCGGGTGCTCTCTGCAGTTTCAATAAACCACTCCCCAGAAACAAACAGGAGGAGAGGACATCCTGTTTGAAACCCTGCTGCCGTCGGCCCAGCCTGTGCAGAGTGGAAGCCCAAGGACAGCAAAACATCAGCTCAAGCCTGCTGGTCATGGAGGGTCTGTGGACAATTTGGCAGGAGGCAGGGATCTTTCAGCTGGCCCTGAAGGTGCTGAGATGGGCATGGGGACAGTGCCGTAGCAAAATACCTGTGCTGGGTTGGTGCACTTTATTTGGACTTTCATGGGATTAAATCAACTGGACTGTTCAGATAACACATATCTGCTCCTGACCCCTTTCATCCTTGGAAAAAAAAAACAGTGTTGCTGATCCCATGGGAGGAGAAATCATGACAGGTGAGGGAACATCATTGGCCCTAGGACAGTAGGTTTCACTGTACTGACATCGATGGTGGATTTTCAACCCATCTCAGAGCCATAGTGAGATGCTTAGAGCTGCTGAGCCAGCAGGTTCCCACAGCCTCTTGAGCTCCACAGCTGCACCACTGGCACCTGATCTGTGCCTGCAGCCCATGCTTCAGTCCCACCAACATCAAACCAGGTGAGCTGCTGAAGCATGGTCACATATCTGAAATCTCAGCCCATGAAATGCAACCCCCTCTCTGCACCTGCTCCTTTGCAATATTGAGGTTTTCATGGTTTGAATCACTTTCCATTGGGCAACACTCCCTCCAGCATCCCTCCAGCATCGCTCCAGCATCGCTCCAGCATCACTCAAGCCAGCCAAGGGCTCGCTGTGGGGCCGGGTGTGGTGAGCTGCCCCGAGGAACAGGCCTGGCAGGTCTGAAATGTTCCCTACACAGCTTTCACTCAGGACATTATAAAAATCATTGTAGGTGACGGAAATGGCCGTGAGCTTTACAAGCTGGGCCAGATTTACTAAAACAGGAAAGAGGAAAAGGGAAACATTGTTAGCAGGGAGGAAAATATGCATTGACTTTCTAGCACTTGGCTCTTACTCCACGCAGAAAAGCAGTGTGTGTGTGTGTGTGTACATGTACGTGTGTGTTTGTCAGCAGGAGGGCGAGGGCTGATTTTTCAGATGCCCACTGCCTCGTTACTCCCACAGGAGAGAGGGCTGAACTTGTCCTCTACGATCTCTGAAGGCCACAGTATTCAGACCCTCACTGCATGGAGGGAACTCACAACCATGTTTGACTGATGAGAAATGGACCATGGGGAGGTGAAATGTCTGTGAGATCTCTGAGGTCAGTGCTGGGTAAGGCTTGAGCTCGGCTCTCTGGAGACCGGGGCTTATAGCTTTCACACCTCACCTGTAACATTGCTGTGATGCATGTTAATTTAGCACCAGTCCCACTTTGGCCAAGAGGACGAGCAGATGCAGTGTCCCTGCCTTGTGAGGAGAGTCTGAGCTACAGGAAATGTTCTCCTTTTGCACAGACTGTATTACATATGAAAAGAGGCTGAGAGAGGTCAAGTTATTCAACCTGGAGAAGGCTAAGGGGGTTATTATTGCCATCCTCCACTACCTCCTTATAGAGAAGATAGAGCCAGGCTCTTCTTACTGGTGCACAGCAAAAGCTTGATGCATAATGGGCACAAACGGCAACAGGGGAATTTCTGGCTAAGAATAGGGATATCTTATTTTATCATGAGGTTAGTCAAAGGCTGGATCACTTGGGAGAGCCCAGAGAGTCTGGGTAATCTCCATCTTTTGAGATATTCAAAATTCATCTGGGCAATACCCTGAGCAATTTGAGTTAACTTTGAGGATGGTCCTGCTTTGGGCAGGGGCTGGAACAGACACCTCTGAAGTCCCTTACAACCTCAATCTTTTGTGAGTTTGTGACACTTTCAGGACAAAATCACACAATCAGCCTCACAAGAAGCCTTCTCTGGAAAGATCTTGGTGGGGATCCGTGCATTCCAGGTCAAGTCCAACTGCATGGAGGTAAAGAGCACTTCCAAAGCTCTAGCTCTGCAAATTTGGCAGCCAGCCTCCAAACAACTCATACGGCTGATGTTGTTTTGCAGGGCATTTCTGTCTCCAAACATCTTAGAGAGAGAAGAGAGGAAAGAACCCCTGGAAGTAATTCTCCATAGGGACATCAGTCTGTGGGTCTAGTTCATGCCACCAGAAGTCTATAACCAGGGTCCCTGCACTGAAGTATGCCAACAGCCTACTGTATCTGCTTAGCATGGCAGGCTTGGGTGCACCTGGGCAAGTCTGGCCACAGGGCAGCAGTCTTGGCAAGGAACACTCTGCTACATGAAACCACAGGGTTACTGCCCCAGGGGAGCACAGTGTGGAAGAAAACGCCTTACCATTGTTTTCAATGACTTTGGTCTGCTTCTTGTTGTTATCCTGTTGGACACCATGAATCTCTACTGTTACCTTAGGGTCAACGATGGAGTTTTTGCTTTTGTTCACCTTGGGCAGCTGCTGACCAGAGATGATCTGTGGAGGAAACAGAGGAAGATGTTGAGACATCATTAGGAGCAGGGGGTCCCTGGCACACTTCCCTCTCCTTCTCCAGGAGTGCAGGACCTGTTGTGACAAGCTGGCGCTGGTCTTTCACAGCCAGCGTTGTGACATCCTTCAGAGGAAGCTGTCATGAGCCAAAGCACCTAATGAACATTGCTCCAGCCCAGCCAGCTGGTGAGGGGGCAGGCAACTTTTCTAACTGTCCCCACAGTGATAGGATGATACTTGGAAACAACAGTGGTGACTGTTGACTGCATGTCTGCCTGTATGTTTCTGTAACGACAGTGAATATTGTCATTAACCTCTCCTATTGCCGAACATTAAACATGTAAGTAAGTCCCTGGAGAATGAGAGCCCGTGCAGGACTGAAGTAGAGACCCCAGCGGTGGGAAATGAGTAGGGTTAGGATAACATTGCCCAGGTGGCACAAGGAGAAGGAGAAGGTACAACCTACACACCCCCCCCTGAAGGTGGATGCTACTGAGACATCTTCCAACTTCTATTCTTACTTTAAGCAGAAGCTTCTTCTTTGTCCCCCATGTTCCTTCTGTGATGGATTTTGGATTGAATTTGGTTTGCTCATCCCGGAGGAATTCCGGCTTTAAGACATACCCAGAAAACCCATTGTCCTGGAACCGACCCTGGTAGACATCCATTTCTGTGCCTGCTGTCTGGAAATTTAGGGCAACTGCAACATAAATAAATAAATTCAGTCACTTTCAGATAAATCAATGGGAGTCTTTTTATACTAATTCTGTTCACCTGAAATTGCAATTCATGGACATAAACATTGGCTTTTCCATGCTTCAAAGAGCAGTGACAAACTCTGACCCTCACAGTCTGCTACCCCTGAGGACTTCTTGTGTTCAGAAATGTTAGAGACAGTAGCCACTACAGCCATCTCAGTTGTCCTCCTGCCTGCCACAGGGTCAAAAGGTGTCCTGCATTGAATTTCTGTCACCTGGTTGGGCAACTGCATCTTTTAGATAAACCTATTCATTTCTATGCTGAAGGAGTTATCTCCTCCTGCAGTGAAGCCAGCAAATCCTTCTCAGATTGTTTCTCTGGCTACTTAGCCTCATTACAAAACCTCCTTTCCAGCCCAGATATGCCTATTTCCATTTGCCATCCTGAGGGGCATTGATGCCTCTGTTGCTTAGACTAGAGAACTCCTCACTGTCTGAACTCCTCATGCAGGAGTACAGAAGCTGTGATCAAATCATCTCTTTATTGTCCCCTGCCCAAAATAGATCAAGCCTCACTGGTGTCCTAATGCCAGGCAGATTTCTTGTATTCTTTCCAATTTGCCACTGTCTTTTTAAAAGCGATGATGTCAAATCTGGAACCAGTCTCAGTGAACAGTCTCACTAATACTACATAGGGAGCGCACATGGACCCCAGCACCTCCTCAGTACCCCCTTGATTTCTCAAGGCCAATGCTAACCTCTTTAGCAATCTCTAAAACAGCTCTAGGACAGATGGCAATTTATCCTGGTCCTGGGTCCTACATACCCTGCAATACTTGAAGGCCAAAAGCATTTCAAGGCGCTCCCCTGTTTTTCCACCTGCAAGCAAGACTTTAACAACTGCAGTATACTGGTTTTACTGGGAACTGCAAGTACTCAGGGCTTCTGAAAAATCTTATTTTGGGTGCCCAAATACTGAATCCAGGTCAGATAAGGCATGCAAGTCTGGCCTCAGCATGCCCCGAGGGACCTGATGTTGCCTCCCAGGGACATTCCTGAGGCCAGACTCAATGCTGCAGAGACAGGCCCATGAGTGATACCTGTGTCCCCACAGGGGCTGCAGGACCCAGTGAGTTCACATGCTGCCAGGCACATCCAGCCCATGCAGATCCACACAGCTGGGGGCCAGGGAGCCCTGTATCTGCAGCTTCGCTTGCCTGGCTGGGCCACATAGGCACAACTGGGATATCTCCAATGTCCAGCATCACGAAGAGAGCCAAGCATGCCATCACCAGCCTGCCCACTTACCACTGCATCAGTTTCCTGGATGAGAGCTACAACATAATTTACTTAACAGGCTCTGGGACCCTTATTTTCATCAAATCTCTGAGACATCAATATACCATCAGGGTCTCAACGCCCTGGGAGTAAGTATGATGCACTGCTTTGACTATAGGGAACAGCTCAGGCCACAGCTTGGCTCTTATGGTTATGGCCTTGTTCTAGGGCTCGAGACATCTGAGTTTGATTTCCATCTCTGCCAGAGATTTCACCACGCTTTTCAGTAAGTGACTGTAACTCCTGGCTCCCTTCTCCTTTGTTAAACGGCAATAACTCTGCTGCCAGTGAAATTGCAGGGATGTGCACATTAATGTGCAGGAAAGGCTCTCCTAATGGTTTTGAGGTGGGTCAGAAAATGGTCTATGAAAAGTCATTAGGCATTGGCTGAAGAGTTGATCTCTCCTAGTGGCCACTGAGCCTCTCTGCCTGCAAATGGCTTGAGGTTGCACATCTACCTCAGTTGAAGCCCCGCCACAGCCAGATCATAGGTGACCCAGCCAGGTTGACCCTCACCAATCTGGCAGCCGACATTCCACAAGTCGATGGGGTTGTAGTTGGAAGAATCTGTCCTCCAGCCTGCAGGGTAGATCCGGCTCAGGTGCCTGATGTTGTGACGAATAAAACTAGTTCCTACAGAAAAAAAGAAGAAAATGGCCCTTTCAGTGATGGGGGCTACTTTTATCTCTTCTTGATGCTGCTATATATACTGTTCCTCTGCCTAGCGAGCCTGGCTGAATGTGAACTACCTGTATAAAATGGCCTTCTTGGTAACAGCCTCTATGATATTAAGTTATTCCCACTGTTTCTCAGTGACATGCATGGCCAAAGAGATCATAATCCACATCTTTTAGGATGCCTTTTCCTCATGCTTAACCACCACTAGCTGTCCCTTTATGGGGGCCTGGGACAGAGGATGGCCTTTTGCCAGGGCAGAACATACATACCAGACTCCTGGGCTAGTTTCAGAGCTTTGCTCTCCGTGAATGATGACATCTCGTAGAAAGCCCGAGGATGGCTGGGGTCCTCAAAGCCATTGAAATGGACACTCTTGCAGTAGACAACTGTGTCTGACAGTTCCTTGGCCAGCTTCAAGGTGTCACTCTAAAAGAAGGAGAGGAAGAAGTTTGTGGGGAGTTTCTGCAGTCATACTCAAAAGTAATAATCATGTTTTGTCTAGGACCCCTGGGGCTTCTCTTCTCCACCATCTTCACATGAAAAGGATGCACACTATCAACACTCAGTGGCACCCCTATGCAGAGAGAGGGTGGAAAAGGGGCAGGCTGCCCTTGCCATGTCCCTTGCCCTGCATGGAGAGTGCTAAGCCCTCCTCTCAGAGCATCACTGCCCTCTCAGGCCCATCCTGGCTTGTCCAATGATATCACTGACTTCCCAAGTGTTACTACCAAGAATATTTCATTTCATCTGGGCCATCCCTCCTTCTGCATTTATTTGCATGTTGTTATGTGAATGAGTATTTCAGCTTGGCTATCACAACTCAAAAGTGATTAGGGCTACAAACACAGGAACAACCCAATCAGCCTGTATTGGTGAGCTAAGAGAGGATTTCACACAACAAATGCTGCCCCAGCACCCTTGTTGCACGATGTTCTCCAGATGGATTCTCTCTTTGTTGGTGGGATACCCTTTCTGCTGCCTTCTGCATGATCACTTGTATTTCAACATCAATGGCTGCCTCTAGTTGCTAAACTTTACAACTGAGCTTTAGCAATGAGTTTTCCATACTGTCCTGGTGCTAAGCATGCAAACCTGAAAATAAGGGGAAGGGAAGGATGTTTTGGCCTCCACAGAGCTTGAGCTTTTTTCTCTTGAACTAGGAAGTTCTCATAATGTGGGTGCCTCCTACTTCACAGCCACATTCATTGGTGCAAGGATGAAGTGAGAGCCACCAGCTCCCATCAGAGGCAAGGAAAGAAAATGACAGACTTCAAAATTGTACACATTGTTGACTACAGTTCAGAGAAAGAAATAAGACCCTCAAAGAATGAGCAAATCAGCAAGGGGAAACACAGATCAGACCAGATCCAGAGGCAACGTCGATCAGCTTTGCCATCAGTAGGACTGAATGTATTTATGACACCTATGAACCTAGTCCATAAGAGATATGGGCCTTCACAATGACCCGCAGTCTGGAAAAATGAATGTCCTCACATGAGGGAGCAAAACACTGGTGTAAAGGCCAGCCTTTTCCTCCCAGAAACAGTCACCCCAATTTCTTTCTTAACCTGCCACCCCTTCTCCATAGATCCATAGCTCTTCCCTCCCCACCTCCTCCGGGTCAGAAAAACATGGCCAGTGAGGGTGCATGTATGTCCCAAAATGTGACTAGAAAAGCACCAGCCTCTGGTAACAAACAAATTCACGATGGTCCCATGACAAACAGATGTCTGGAAATCAGACAGAGATAGATTGAACATGTGCCCTTCCATTGCTTCCATAAATGCTACACGGCCTGTCTCAGCTGCAGGGTCCTCCGGCCTCATTTTAAGGAAAGAAGACAACCTTCATGCTTGGCTGGCTCTGCAAGATCTGTTTGTGTTTGAGACACAGATCATTAAGCTGAGCAAGGACCAGGATCCGTAGTTCCAGCAATTTCAACAATTCACCCTACCATATCCCCAGCTGAGTAGCTGAAAACACATTGAAAACTGTCTTGGCTGGGAACATATTAAAGGTATATTTTAATTGTGGGTTGTTGGGGGGGGGGGGGTTGGCATGGTACAAAGCCCACCTAGAAGGTGGTTTCCCAGCATGAGTCATGGAATAGGCTAACAAGACGGGATTTCCTGATGCAGAACTTCAGAGCCTTCTGCAATAGGCAAGAATCCAGCTTTTAACTTTTCTTCCTCTCCAGGTCTGCCCCTTTTCAGGACTCAGTTACTTCTTTTACTTACCTTCCCCTTCTGCTGTATCTCAGTCTTTACAGATTCATCTTCGATTTCAGCTGCTTCATCTTCATCAGAGACATCCTCAGCCTCCAGGTTGTTGTTCCCATTTGTTCCGGTGGGGTCCTCCTGCCTGCTCAGCTTCTTGCCTTTCACAAGGATCTTCCCTTTCAATTGCTGCACAAGGAAAAGTGAACAAAGTATCTGGTGATTAGAAAAGATTCTGGCCTGCCCTGAAGGAGCAAGGATATAACAGCTCCTCAGCTGCAACCAGGGCCAGGGCCTTTTAGAGTTGCATCAGTCACTGGTTATTATCAATAGATACAAATAAAAAATAAGTCTGTTTTTCCACTGAGGCCTTGCCCTGCCTCTGGCCAGTCTCTAAGACCACAAGCCATGAGTTTGAAAACTCCAGATAGCCCACGAATTCTCCTCTGATACAGAGCTGTCCACTCCCTCAGCTAGACTACTGAAACTCTCATGCTAGAGGCAATAAAAATATACTATTTTTTTCAAAACTGAATGTGGCCCAGCAAACAAGGCCAGGCCTGGAGCTCAGGCCTCATCGGAGCTATTCTGGGCACTGTTTCTGCCCTTCTGTGCACCCCTGTTATTTAATCTACCCCAGCCTCTGCAATGTATGGTTATAAACACATGCACAACTTGGGAAAACGGTATGGGATCCATGCAGGGACTGAAGCAGTGCAGCCCTCTGCTCCACTAGACAATTTAATGGGGGAGAGGTCCATTAATTTCTGGGCAGGAGCCTTGTGCATAGCAGACATGGGATTTTAATATGTAAGGATCTTGCAGGTGAAACCTTTGGGTGCTGACAGCCTAAGGAAGAGTTCCCAGACCCTTCTCAAAGATACCTCCTCTTCTGAAAAGAACTGCTACCATGGTACAACACTAACAATACCAGCAGCATTTGCCAACGTAACACAGCTAGCTGCTGAGCTAAATCCAAGGAGCACATTTCTTGTGCTGAATCAACACTCTCCAGCCTCTTTCAAAGTCCACATAAAACCTCAGGTGAAGGAAGACACCAACAGCACATGGTTGCTCACAGACCACCATACCACTGATGTATCTCTTGTGCAAGATCTGACTGTGGGAGGAAGGCTGAAGCCTGGAGAGGGCTGACTGAACCCAAACAAGGCAGCAGTGATGTTGGCAGCAGGGAGCAGTACTGAGAAGGGTGGCTGCCTGAATGCAATCTCCAAGTGAGCGGATTATGCTATGGTGGTGGAGTCGTCATCCCTGGAGGTGTTCAAAAAAGGTGTAGATGTGGCACTCCAAGGCCTGGTTTAGGAGGCATGGTGGTGTTGGTTGACGGTTGGACTTGATGATCTTAGAGGTCTTTTCCAACCTTAATGATTCTATGATTCTATGAAAATCAGTTAACTCAGCCCAGGAGCACCCCTAGATCCTGCAGCTTCCAGTGAAGTCAGTGGGAGATTCGCTGCCACATGGGTGTGTTCAGTCGTCCTGGCTTTGGAGGATGCTAGTTATTCCAGAAAAATGCAATCTCAGAATTAGCCAATACAACCCCTCACTCTGCATAGCATGTCTCCCCTCCTCTCAGTGACACCCTGTATTTGCCCCTTCCACAACAGTAAAAGCAACGTTCTCAAATGACAGGACTGTGGAAAACCAAGGATATTTTATAAAGCAACACAGGCATTTTCAAAGAACATTATTCCCCCTTTGTGGGTGCAAGCAAATTGAATCACGTCTTTTCAGAGACCAGTCCAACTCCTCACCATGCAGCTAAGCTGTGGATGAAGCTTGGTTTGAGCTGAAATGTGACACTGGCACCTGAGGCAGCAGCCAAGAGCATTTTTCTTCAGCTACCACAAATGACCTGTTTACATTGGGGCACTTTCCCTGTCACTCAAAAGCTACACAAAGGCAGCTGGAAGGAATGTACCAGTTACTGGGAATAAAAGGCCTAAAGGAGCAGTCAGAGCATAGCAGTAGCCTCCTCTCCATCCCCAGACCATCCTCCATCATCCCAGCTCCTCAGCCCTCTTCCAGGCAGAGCTGTGACCTGCTCCTTCACATCCATGGTTAGGAGATGAATTGGCTCATCTTCAGAGTCTCACTTCAGTCTGCTGCTCGCATGTCTCCAACCACCCTCCTGCCCTCAACATCCAGCTCTTCCCTGTCCTTCCACAACACCCAAACACCCACTGGTAAACAGTGAAATCCAGCTCTGTGTGAGTTTCTATGCTCCTGTCAATCCTTTGAATGGACAAGCCTGGAGGGACTGCACCGGGGACAGCGGGGAGGGGAGCAGAGAAGTCTCTCTCATCCTTTGCAGGCTGCAGATAGCATCCTGCTATATAATACATTATTTGCCTCTACTTTCTAACATCCCATAAGAAACCTTACCACCTCACCTCACAGCTCAACAGCAGAGAACTAGGGATAAGGTATCTGGGGCAGGGTGCTTGATTCTTAATTACCAGTAGGGCTACTAGCCCTCTTTAAGCTTATCCAGTTCAGGACAGCCTGTCCAGCAAGTGAGAGATGTAATTTCTGGCACAAATCCATCCTAGATGGCTGAATAACATCAGCAGTGAAGGCACAGCAACACGGCCTCCACCTTGTCTCCTCACCACACCCCATACCAGGGCTGCCAGCAGTGGGTCCTCGGTGCTGTTGTTGTCCTGTCTAGACTGTGGTTACTCTGAGAAACTTGGATATGCTGCAGATGCTCCCCAAGGGCACAGGGATACTGCTCAGCCCAGACTGTGTCATACAAGATTCTCCATAGGGTGATTATGGTGGCCCCTTTTGGCCTTGAAATCTAAGAGGCTGGCTCCCTTCTGGAGTCCTGTTGCATTGCAGAGGTTTAGTATCCCCTTGTGCAGGTGACTTCCACCGTGCCTACAAGGAAGAGCAGTCCACGTGCCACCTAACTCCAGAGGAGATGCATTAGCTTATTGGTCCACAATGAGGGGTGAGATTCACCCCAAAACAGAGTATTTTCATCTCCATTTCCTGCAGAACATGCTATTTTATAGTAGCATGCACTGAATCTACCCTACAGAAGCTGCCAGTCCGAAACATTGTCTTTCTTCATTTAATATGGGTGCCAGGAAGCAAAGTCCTAAATTTGAGTGCTTATCTTCTTTAACAAGGTTTTAAATAAGCTGAGACACACAGACACAAACACACACATGCACTTGTCCCATCTCTCTTGGTTCCCCTTCATGTGACATTAAGTATTTCTAGCCTGAGGCGAAAGACACTCAGCCCATCAGTTCAGCTCTGTTGAGCAGATCCTTTATCTTAGGAAGAAGCATTAGCTGAAATACTCAATAAATATTCTTCAAGTAGACCATAAAGCTATTCCAACTGCCTGTGGCAAGCCCAAGGTTGAATACAACCCAAGAAAATTGGAAAGGCTACAAGGACACTGGACTCTGCTGACAACATATAGTACAGTGCCTGCTGGAATAGATGCAACTCTTTCCCTTCCTCATGTGCCCTGTAAACCACAGTGCTTTAGTTCTCCACAAGTGGAGCTCCCCTGCTCTCCCACCTTTTCTACTGCATGCTGAACAAGCTCAGCTCAGCGAGTGAGTCTGTGAATTGGGACATAGCAGCCATCTTAAATGAAATCACTACTGGTTTTATCAGAAGGAGCAAAGCTGTAAAGAGCAGAGGATTTTAAAATATCTGCATAAACATGTTTTATCCTACCTGAAAGTTTCTTGTCCCTATTAGCAACCTGAAAGCCATGGCAAAGTCTGATATCCAGTTTTCATCTTAGTGGGAGAGAAGGAAGATTTGTAAAGTGATCCACCTCATCAAACTTTCTGTGCCTTCAACACCTCCTTTAGAGCCAACAGAGAGAACTAAACACTCCCAGGGTGTGATTCTTCTTGTCTATTTAGACAAACACTTACGAGGAGGTGGATCACACCTCCACCTCCCCTGGTTGTATTACCTAGTTCTCAAAAGGAGCCCAAAGTGAAGTGCTCACGTACAAGGATATACGTGGGTCTGAGCACTTCCACCTTACATCCCACTCTCAGGATGAAGATATCCATCTCCCCAGATTCCTGAGAAGCTGTGTGGATTAACATGTTCACATTCATAACGAGATATGCAGACCAGATGCACTAATTGATATCACATCTCCATCTGTGTATGTCTTTCAGCCTAGTTGTAAACTGAAGTGTTGCAGGGTTTAACGGTGAGTGGCACCAGAGGATGAAGAGAGTCTCCAGAAAAGGGGAAGAAACATATTATCAAAGGAGATTTTGAGAGATTTTAGGGAAACTCAGCTTAAGAACTTCAGCCAACAAGATGCACTGCAGACAAGGCTAACACAAGCTGGGCTAACCTTGGAGAAAGGAGAAATGCCTGTGGAGTTAGGCATAAGGCAGAGGGACCTGAAGCCTTGAGTGGATGCTGCAAAAGTAACCCTCCTGGGCAGGCGGCTCCCAGGGTCCACTGCTGACTTAGAGACCTGTAACTGAACCTAGTCTGGACTTAGCTGAGCCAAATCTACAGGTGTTCGCTGCCTTGCCGTGAGCACAGAGCAGAGTAGGTCAGCCGCCCTGCTATTCAGGTCAGTTGGGCTGAGCCCTGCATTGCCACTGCTATACTGAAAGTGGTTCCTGAGCTGCATGGTTCAAAGTGGTGTTGAATGGGGACACTGGACACAATAATGGATGTAACTGATGGGACAGCTGGTGGGACAGTGGGGGTGCAGGATCACAAGGCCCCTGCCACTGCACTGGGGCTCCCAGCTGCTCCATGGTCCTAAGGGTCATCTACCAAGACAGGTCTGTTAAACCCAAAGCCATTGTTGTAAACAAGGAAGTCTTGCAACAAAGAGTTGGAGGGGTTTCAGATATGCTTGAGATGCTGAATAGTTGCATGCACTGTCGGAAGCTGTTTCAGTCTCGTTCCAGTGCTGGGTTTTTGCAGCATTTCTAGCTGGGATGCGGGGACAGGGGGAAGGGGCCCTGGCAGACCCCTGTGCAGATCAGGGATAGGGCAGAAGGGCCTGCAACAAGTAGGAGACTGGAGCAGCTCTTCCCTACAACCCTGGCACTGCCTGGAGCTTTTGTGCAGCTTTTGGTCTTTCATCCTATAGGCCTTTAATTTACTATTGGAACCTAAAGACAGCAGCTTGAGGGATATATTTAGATGCTCTGTGTAGTCCAACGCTGTTCCTGAATGGACCCTAATAAATCAGATGCCTGCCCTGGGCTGTGGTATGAATTGTTAGCGTCAATCCAAACTGTGTTGCTCTTCCTTTAATTACTGACACTGCCCTGCTAACACAATCTGCAGCAATTCTTCACCTGTTTTTATTTACAGCCTTTCAGCCCTCTTCCCAGTGACAGATCCCACCCTTTTTCTAATATAAAAAATCATACGTTGTCCTGGGCTTCCCAATGCCAGCTTCACAAGGAAGTGAAAAATCCAAGGTTTCTGGTTTGTTTGGGGGCTTTTTTGGTAATGTTTCAGCTTCAAAAAAATCAGCAGTTCGGCCCTTTGCACTCTCCTAGTTCACATAGCAGGAAGGCAGAAGAAAAGTACCAGAGGGAAAAGGATAGGGTTTGCTACATTGGCAATTTTTCTCCCTTTAAACTGAATGGATCAGTCCCTCCAATGGAGCATATCAGCCCAAATCCATTCACTAAGGTAGATCTGGGCCATTTTGTTCCAGCTGGGACCACGTGTCCATCTGGGCAATCAGAGCAGGAGGTTAGATGAGCACAGGAATAGGAAAAACATCTTTAGGAAGCTGGGGTCATTCCCTTACACTCACATCACACATTTCTTTCCCTGATGTTTCTCCCTTCTTTCTTCACATCATTCCTCTGGTCACAAGGCAGTTTTGAAAAGCCATCAGCAGCTTTCCTGATCCTGCACCAGGGATAAATAGCAAGCCAGGAGGTAACACTGAAGACTTTGATTTTTCCAACTCAGTAATAGCCTTCAGAGGCCTGTCTCCATGCTGGGTGTATCCTCACCCTGGGAGACTCACTTCTTAAATGGAGGCACCTTGTCTGTGCCAGTGCAAAGGTCTTGCTGAAGGAGCAGTATTAAAAATTATGATTCATCCTAATTTATTGCACTGGTGCCTAGGGACCAACCCAGATCAACTTCCCTCTGTGCTAGGCACTGTATCAAGCAAGGCATGACACTCCCAAACAAAAGGGGAAAGTCAGAAAGGGAGAAGAGAAAAAGGGAGAGGGAGAACAAATATAGAAGATGTTTTGGGTGGATCGTTTTCCTCTCCTTTCTCCCCTGCTGACTGCCAGCTTTATCCCACCCACAAACCCCTTCCAGCTATGGCTAGGCATGCTTATCCAATTTTTGGCAAATGATTTCTTTAGCAAAGAAATGCAATTTAAAGGGGACTGCAGCTATCCACACAGAAGTCTGTTTCTGCAAAGTGCTTAAGAGAAAAGAAAGAAAGAATACACAAACCCAAAGGGTGGAAACAGATGAATGTTTCATTTTGGCTTCTGTTTTGGAAACAATTTTTTTTTTCATATCAAGATTCCATTTCCAATTTTTTCTAATTGTCAGCCAATGATTTTATAGTGGCAGTCCACTGTTGAGGGCTGTATATCTCCTTCCCCCTGCAGGGTCCGAGCTCAGCTCCCAGCTTCACGGCTGCCCTGATTCATGGGAATCAAAGGGGCATCTCTGTACAGCCTCCTGCCTCCCCTTGTCCTCCATGGACATCTCCATCCCCACCATCCCAGGCCATTCTCAGTGGGAGGACACTGTGCTTGATATAGTTTTAGGCTACCTGTACTTGTTTTCCCCTTGAGTTTTGAGGGGCAAGCAATCACAGCTGTCCTTTCAGCCCTCATCGCTTCCTAATCAGCAGTCTGGATCTCCACAGTAGAGCACCCAAGGCATTAAAGGAGGAGGGGAGAGTATGCTACATCCCTCAGCACAGAGCAAAACATCTCACCTACCATGAAATCAGGCAGTGTCTAGTCTTGCTGGACTAAAAACACAGAGACAACTTGTAGTCACTCCTTGTGGTGCTAATCTTCCCTGCATGAGCAGCAACCTAACAGTGCTTCAGAGGATTAGCCTCAAGAAGGTCATATTCAGCTTTGGGGTGTGGGGAGCAGACACAAGACAGACCCTCAGGATTCAGCTCCTCTGGGACAAGCCAGAACAGCAACGTCCTCATGGGATGAAGGATATTCCCTGGCCTTGGTAAATGGACCAGGAATGTCCTCAGTCCTGCAGAGATGTCTCCTCTGAGACCTTAGACAACAAACAAGGAGCAACAGGGCATTTTGTGCTTGATGCGCACAGGCTACTTCTAGATACTTCTATTTCTTATTCCACCACTGCCCACAGACAACCTCTGTTCCTCAGCAAGTACAGCTCCCACCAGTCCTTAGGCATATTGTCCACTACTTGGCACCTAGCATGAAGACAGATCTCTCTATTGTCACACCCTCAGAAGGCAGAGAGTGCTAGAGTGGCCTTGCTTACCTCTGGGGAGGGGAACTGGGATTTGTTTCCATCGACTGGGGCAACTAAGAGCATGTCCTGCAGGATTGTCGTCATGTGCTGAGCCATGACCTTCTGCTGGTCGACGCTGCAGTGGTTCTCCAGAGAGATGATGACAGGATATGGCGAGGTCTAGAACAAGACAGCAACAGACATCATCAGTGAACTCTGCAATTTCACCAGTGGTGTTTTCTCTGGAAATGAGTGTGTCAACAGTAGGGTCTAGTATTCTGCTAAAATGAGTTTTTGTTAAAAATGGACAAATTTAACTGTGCAGTAGCTATTCAGATCTCTGCTGATGCCTTCCAGAGATGATGATCCAATGGACAGGGCACCAGGTTGGGTCAGGATGCCTCCCACAGACTTGTGGGGGCACTTTGATGAGGGTTCCTGTGCCTCCACTCTCCACTTGCACCGTGGATCAGAGCACCTTCCTACCTCAGAGGAAGGACTGGGAAGGGAGGTTTTGAAATCACTGCATTTGCTCAAATCCTTAGGTGACATGAATCCTTCCTCCATTTGTGCACAGGCCTGATCTGGTTCCCTGTGGCCCCTCCTAGCTGTTTTGTGTGCCAAAGGCATTGTCATTGTCACTGCTTTATAGCCCCAAAGGAAACTGGACACTAGCTCTCAAGTGCACTGAAGGAAAATAGCAGAAAGCCCAGTGAGTCTGGACAGACCCAAAGTTTTTTAAAGGCTGCTGGCCTAGCACTGCCATATGAGACTCCAGACCTGCTCATTCCTTTTAAAGCAGAGTAGAAACAGTCCTTTGCATCAGTCCCTCCAAAATACACGCACATGGGTTCCTCTAAACTAGGAACAGACCCTGGGACATCAAAGCCACACAAATCATGGGCTTGTTTGTGTTTCCCACCAGGTATGCTCAACATAATTGGGCATTTTCATTGCAGTGGGGTCCAGGATGCATCTGTGCTGGTATAGATTCAAACTCATCCTCAGATAGTGCTCTGCCTGTCCAGCAACTCCCAGGAATGGATCTCTGCAGAAAGCAGAACGTGGATGCCCAGACAGAAGGACACATATTGTACCCATGAGAAATGCTAAGGTGAAGTCTTCATTGTTTATGCTCTCTGCTGGGAGGGCAGAGACCTACTATCAGTCTTGGATTGTGCAATATGAGAAATCTAAGAGGGTCCCTCGTCCTTACTTTGAAAGCATAGTTCTTGATGGCCTTAATGACATCGCTGAAGAGGATCTTGGAGGTGAGAGTATAGCCATGATAAATGATGGGCTCCGAGTTAGGGCCATCCCAGCAATCCAGTTCCACACAGCGGCAGCCTTTGGTGAGGGCTCTGGAAACAAAGAAGGGACCTGGTTGGGTTCTAAACCTTCTGATCCATCTCAAAATGAGGGTGCATCAGGCACAGGTATTGCCTGGGAAGGCCGACTGGAAGTTTAGGGAGCAAAGGAGAAAAGATGAGCTTGGAAAAACAGGAAAGCAGATGGAGAAAGGATGGGATCATGAGAGCTCAGAGTCAGCAAAGAGAGCTCAAGGTTGAGCAAGGAAAGCACAGTGGGATCTGAGAAAGGAGGTAGTGAAAGTCCAAGGTAAGAATTATCCAAAGTAGAAGACATAGTGAGTGCCAGACGAGAAAGGACACTCATGACTGTGCCCCAAGATGGTGAAGTGCCCAAAGATGGTGAAGAGAAGAGAAAATCAATAGTGGCTGCACTGGAAGAAAGATAGTAAGACAGTCAGCCTTAGAAGCCAGCTCACGAAGCCTGGATGATGTGACTTCTTCATCTAGATCTGATAAGACATGAATCCTCAGAGCTGTCAGGGAACTGTGGGAACTCCACCATAGCTGGGGAGACTGCTGAGGGCCAGTTTCCCAAACTGAGTCTACAGACTGAATTTCCACTTGAAACTCCTGCCTCTACATAGCCATACTTTCCTTTTAATTTACTTTCAAATGTAGGTTCCCCCTGTACAGACTTCTCTGTCTAGGAGGTGATCTTGTCTCTTTTACAGTAATTCCCTATATGTTTCAGATAACACAACTCCTTTAACTCATTGCAATAAGAATCATGGGATTTTTTTTTTTTTACAATCGAAACATAATTCCGTAATTTTAAGATACTGTAAGAGGAATTCAAACAGCTACTGAAAAGCACCTTGTGCCAGATTTCACTCTCTACTCTTTTGAGCTTGTGACTCTAGACAGCCATTGTTCCCCAAGAATCAGACAAGTAATAAACAAAGACAGAATTGCAGTCATTGGCTTGCTTATAAGGAAACATTGTCTCACTTGATAAGAGTACAGGTCATAGCAGAAGTATCTAAGGTGGTTGTGCAAGTTAGTAGAGGCCACTGCAAACATCTGGCCATGAGATGTCAGACAGCAGTCATTGTTAAAGGCAGAAATAGGCAACACCTAATGTTCTGTCCAGGGATGTTGTACAAGCATCTAAGCTGCTAAAGATGGACGAGGCATAAGTTTCCTGATAACCCACACTGTTTCATTAGCTCACATCCCACCTCTTTTTTTGTACCACTCCAACTAGCTCGCTCCAAAATAAACCCCAGCATAGTTCTAGGGATAGTCCATGCCAGGGGCTACTCCCAAAAGGCAGTACAGATCATAAACATCATGACAGGATGTATCATTTTGGCTTCTTCCAGTCCCTACACAGTCCTGCAGCTCTACCCCAGAAATCTTTGCACCCTACATGTTCCTTGCACAAATGATCTCATGCCATATTCTGGGGCATGCAACAGATCCCCTCAGCATCGTGCTTTGAAAACACCACGCTAGAGGGCTGCAATCCAGCCTCCACATGATTGCAGATACTTTAAACTGCTCCCAAATGTAGTAATTACACATATTACAGTCAGGTAGACAACACCTGGGGCCCAGCAGAGACCCAGGTCAAAGTGCTATGAAAAGCGGGGCATGGCCAACTGGTTTAGAAACAGCTCACCTTGACGTGAACATGGGCCAGTTCACATTACCTGGTCTTGCGGTGGGAGATTGCTTCTTGGTCCTCTTGCTTCTAGCAGTATAGATGCACCCTATGTCTTCTGTAAGAAAAACGTCAACCCGCCACACACGTACACAAACACACACACACATACATTACCTGATATAGGCTTCTGTGCTGCTTGGACCTGTGAGCTGGTCTTCCATAAGATAGGTATTGTGTGAGGATGACACCAAGTAGTGACTGAGAGGTTGAGTCATGTCCTGGTAAACTTTACGGTGGGAGGAGTTGAATATATTCCCATCATCGGACAGCAGGTACATCAGGAAACCATCTTTGGTCATGGCGTTACCCCTCTTGGCTGCCAGATAAAAAGACAGAAACCCCATACTGAAAATCTGACACCACCAGGTTGTGCCATTGTCTTCACCGTGATGCCTGTTGATCTCCAGAGGATCTCAAAGGCAAAATGTGCTCCCTAGGCATTCAGCTAATAGTAAAGATATTGATGCTGTTCAGAAGATGATGACAGCTTCATCTGCCTGAAAATGCTTTTAAAACCCCTCCACAAGCACGGCTTTTTATGACACTTACTGTCCTTGATAACACCTAAAAAGTGTCAAAGACAGTACTTACCTCGCCTGTCTCTAGAGATCTACAGTCTAAAAATCACCATTTGAGCACTTCAAGCTTCCTTCATGCCAACTCAGAGAAATTGTCAGACGTCTAAACATAGCCAGATAAATCCTGTCTAGATTATCCAATGAATACATGATTTGCAAAGAGTAAATGCAAAATAACGCAACTTTGGGGAGAAACTGGAGTCTCCCCATCTTGAGGGACTAAGCTAGATCTCAGTCTAATCTCCAGGTCTGACATCTGCAAAGCATTGTCCCTCTCCTGAAGGTCTACCAGGACAGTTCAAAACCAGGCTATGATTCTGTGTTCGTTTCTTGAACATGTCCTCCAAGGTGCTCCAGACTGGTGATTCACTTAATTTCTGAGCAGAAAGACAGTTCTGTGATTGTTCTCCTAAACAGCTGTCACCTTCTTGGCCCTCTACTCAGAGATTTCATCACCCAATGGCTTTTCAGGTGCCCACATTCAAAAAGATTTGCCTCCATTCCTGCTTCTGGAGAACGGAAACATTGCTACATTCTTAACCTTGCAAAGCTACGTGAGGTCTTGTCATTTGAATAAGCCATCGGAGCTTTTCCCACAGGAATTTCATCACCTTCTAGCCAACTCCATATCCCCCCCTCTGCAGCTGCTCGGTGTACCCAAGCCAAAATTGAAGAGAAATATTTCCCAGGCTCTACTGTGCCCTCCTCTCTAACAGCTGCTAATGTTCCCCTAGAAGACTGGTGTTTTAGAAGCAGCTGCAAGGAAAAGATGACACATATGGCTGTAGAAGAAAGCAACAGCAAAGCAATTCATAGTTCATCAAGAAAGCAAGATTTTGAACGAAATCAGCCAGGGTTTCCAACCTACCTCTTTCATTGGGCTCATATCTCTGAATTAAAGCCGGGGCAGCAACAACAGCATCTTCTTCTTGCTGTGTCTCATAGAGGAACCTCACCAGGTTCTGGCAGGACATGAACCCTTCTGCATCTGAGTACTTTTGGAAGATCTTGTCTATTTCCTTCCTCTCTGTTAGTATCTTGTAAAATTCCTCTATCTCATCATCCTCCAGAGCCTCTGTCTTGGACTTGTCACAGTGCTGTAAACGTAGAGGGGAGAAGGAGTGAAAACCTTCTTTCCTTCTGGCATATGCCAGCCGTAATCTGCACCAGGGCTACACAACGCAGAACACAAAATAATTGGACACAGTTACTGGCCAGTGAATGAGAAGCACTTGGTCAATGACAATGGTTCTCATTGACAAGGCCGACAGTCATATAACAGTTACAATTATTATTATTTACTCATATTATCAGTGTGCTGAAAAGCAGCAGGCATGGCCTTGAGCTCCACTGCCCTGTGCACTGTCCAAACCTTAAGTTAAAAGGACAGCTCCTGACAATCTAAGTACAAATCAAGGCTCAAGAGAAATGAACCTCTTGATCTCAAGAGGGAAAGGAATATAGGGAAACAATTAACTCAATGCATCTTAAGCTACTGATAGAGACCAGGGCCTAAAATCCAGTAAGTAAAGTGAAAAGGGCCTTCCCCTTGACCTTAGTGGGTTTGAGCTCAGGCCTCAAGAGACTGTCAAGGCTAGTAGTAGGGCTGGTTGCAAAGATGGCATCAAAACTGACTTTAAAAAAAATCCTGCTAAACATGGGCATGTTTCTATGGAACTTTTTCATTCGCATTCTCATTCAAAAACCATCAAGTAACAAAATCTCCACAAAATTTCAAATCAGATATCAGCTTCTCAAGGAGCTGTAATTCAAATTCTCCATGCCCCCATGTTCCACTGTGGTTTGAAGTTCTCCACTAGATAACAGCTCTAACAGAGCACCACAGTCAAGGACTTGACTGACCATGAAAGATCAGGAATTTACGATACACAAGTTAGTGTCTCCATGAATGACAACAGCTTTTCCAACAAGAAATATTTCACAGAATCACAGAATGGTAGGGGTTGGAAGGCACCTCTAGAGATCATCTTGTCCAACCCCCCTGCTCGAGCAGGTTCACCTAGAGCAGGGGGCACAGGACCGCGTCCAGGTGGGTTTTGAATATTTTCAGAGAAGGAGACTCCACAACCTCTCTGGGCAGCCTGTTCCAGTGCTCTGTCACCCTCAAAGTAAAGAAGTTTTTCCTCATATTCAGGTGGACCTTCCTGTGTTCCAATTTGTGCCCATTGCCCCTTGTTCTGTTGTTGGGCACCACTGAGAAGAGTCTGGCCCCATCCTCTTGACACCCACCCTTCAGATATTTATAAGCACTGATAAGCTCTCCCCTCAGTCTTCTCTTCTCCAGGCTAAACAAACCCAGGTCTCTCAGCCTTTCCACATAAGAGAGATGCTCCAGTCCCCTGATAATTTCCAGCTTATTTAAAATATTCCTGGGCTCAATTTGTCATCAGAAATTACAATTTTTCTGTGGTAAATCCTGATATGAATTTTGTTGCTTGTTCCTAGCAGAATTCTTCATGGAGAGGTGAACAACAATTTTTCAGTCATCTCTGGGATGTAAACCTCTGCATTAAATATGGGCTGAGCAAAACAAGCTGCAATGGAAAGCAAGAGCCTATCATCTCAGAGGAATCACTGATGGCAGAGAGCATTATACTGCTTCCAAGTGTTTTTCCCTGCAGATTTCAGCAATCAACCTCCTTCTAGTTAATGCCTTGTTATCATGATGATTGCCTCTCTCTCAGTATCTAAAGCAAGCAAACAGACCCTTAACAGTGGTGTCGTCATCTCATAAAGCCCACTCACATCTTTCATTCCCTGCAACTCCTCCACTGGCATCCTTCACTATCTGGTTATGGTGCACATATAAAACCAAACAAAATGATCATGAGGCACAGCATTTCACAAACTGAACTGATAGCAAAAAGTTCAACTTGCCCTGACTTCAGGGTCTGCTGGGTAGAAGCTATGGGCTCATCTCAGGGATGGGACAACCTGTGAAATGCTCAGTAGTACAGACACCTTCAAATTAGGTTTGAGCAGTCCAGGAACTGTCTTTGCCTTGCTGCCTTCCATGTCTGTATGATCCTGTGCTGTGACTTTGGCAGATCTCACAAGCTAAGCTGAGCGTGATGCTTAGCAACTGAAAGAGGAATATAAAGAGGGAAACCAACTGGTGGAGACCGCAGGGATGCTGTGAATGACAGACATTCTTTTCTTTAAGAGACAACATGGAAAATGACATGTTACTTCTAGAAAACTGTCATTATAACTGATGTGCCTTGGGAAGTTCGTTCATTAGTGACCGTTAAAGGTTGTGATGGAAATAGGACAATAGCATCGGCATCATAGTCATATTTCAGGACAGATCAGATGCACGGTATAAAACTGAGCTCCTTCTGCTTGGGCTACAAGAGCTCCAAATTAGAAAGAGAATCTCAACCCAAAATACTGTGTTTTACCTCACTTGTATGGATCATGAACCGTGAGTCCTGAATGAACCTTGGCCTGCTAGAAAAAGTCAGAACCTCTCTGATGCACCAGAAGGAATATTCAGGTTGAAATGAAGTGAGCAATTAGAGGAGCTTTGCACAGTTTCTGGTTGCATTGCATATGTCTTACTCAGGTGTGTCTAAAACTTAGATGTGGACACAGAGTTATGTGATGAAAAGCAAGAATAATGTGAGAACATGCCCTGTATCTCTCCCTTGAATCCTTGATCACCTTCCTTCCTGTGACTGAATGAAGAAAAACTTGCTAAGACAGAAAAGACCACCCTTTTAATATGCTGTAATGTCTCTCAGTCCATCTAAGTTTAGGCAGTATGTAAACTGAAAATGTAATTGCTTTGGGAGCAAGACAGACTTTTCCTGGAGGCAATTCAGCCCACAAGAGGTCTGAATTAACCTCTGAAGAGCTTCTCTTTCCAGTGGCTATACAGGAAACTTAAAACAACTGCATGCCTAATGAGGGTACTTCAACTAGCTGCCTGCATTTAGATGGGTTGAATCAAGGTTTAGTAATTACTTGGAATCCTTAAGCAAAAAGAGAATTGAACTTCATCAAGTTTCCACTCCTAGAGCTCCCTTGTGACTATTGCAATAGCAGAAGAGGTTCATCGAATGAAGAGGAGACTAAGTCTCTAAAAAAAAAAGGGTGTCTTTTCAGATGTTTGGTGTTTGAAGATGTAGCAAGTGATTCATCTGACATATGTGAGATGTATCCTTTAGGATGAGGTGAATCGCACCCTGATCTCCATTATTGACCTGACCTACACAGACTGAAAAGGAAGTGTAAGTGTTGGTGACTACTTCCAATGTAGATGTCTGCATTGGAGACATCTGACTCAGTCAGAGGAATCCCAGCCTTATTGCTATTCTTGCAGGGTATTCCTGAGCAGGGAATAAAGCATGGGATATGCCATCTAGAGTAGGCAGTACATCTGGAAGATTTTGCAAGCTGAAATTCTTTAAGATCTGCTGATGACCTTCCCCCAGTTCTTGCAGAGTTACCAGACAGAGAGAGAGACCTGCATAAAGCAAGGATTGGGAAACTTGTACCTCCTTTGGGGGAAGGTCCTAGTGAGATCTTTCCAACCTTCCCTGCTATCTGCTTACAGGAAGGAGCAGGAGAACTACTGGCTGGTGCCCAAAACCACCCACATGTTTACCGCTGATCAGAAAAAGCATTTCTGAAACTGCCCACCCATGAATTCAAATCCTGCTTCGGACACGATAGAAGTTTGGAAATTATCCAGATGTTTTATCTCACCTCAGCAGGAAGGCTTCTTTAGAAAGAAATCAAAAGCTTAACAACTGAGAAATTTTCATCCCTTTCTTATCTTCTGATAGGCTCAGCCAGGAAGCTGAATCTTGAGAATTCAGAAGTGTGTGTCCCTGACCAGATTAAATATGCCTTGGGCTATTAAATCAACCTGACTGGTCCAGGCTTGGGTGCAATGTTATGTATCTATCATGAATCTGGACGATTTTTCCCTAATTTGCAGTTTCTTTTTGTTTACACCTGTTACTTGGCACCCTCCTCCTCTGAGAAGGTGAGGAGCTGGGTTCCTAATTGTAACCAAACCAATTTCAGCCAGACTTAGGCATTGGCATGTGGTTGTGGCATGCAGAACTCCTGAAACACCTGGGACTCAAAGTGCACTTGAACTTTGCTTTTCCCTTTTTCTCGCATTATCCATGTTTCATCTCATCTTCTCTGAATCCTGGCAAAATTGGGCATCAATGGTAAAGAAAGACCTTAACACACCTTCATCAAAAGCATTGTGCTGGCCTAACCTAGTTGTTAGTGGGAATCTGCTGAGCACCGAAAACTGAGTCTTTTCTTGGTACAAGAAAAGATGCTAGGAGTTCACTTTAGCTTAGGTCTGCAACCAAAGCTGAAAGCTGTGGGAGAACTTGACCTCAGCCAACAGCAAATGCTTTATCTGCTTGATCTCATTACCTGGAAAATCTTCTTGGCATGATAGTCATCGACTTCAATGTTCACTTCTTTCAGGAAGTTCTTGAGCTCTTTCAAGCTCATCTTGTTGTCTTTGTTTTTATCAGCTTTCCGCAGGCAGGTATGAATCCAGCTGCAGGATGATGTAAGGAAATCTTTCCAGGTCAGTGCCTAGTCTAAATACCACCCTTCTGCTGACCATGGCGGGGGAAAAATCTCTTCTAAAGACTCTGAACCACCTCTCCAGCTGCTGTAAATCAGCATGCTACCGCTGAACAGCTTACCTCATCTCACCTTCTGCTCTGAAAGAGCAAAATAGTGCTTTGGCAGAAGCAAAATGCGCTGTAATACAAGCGATCATGACCCGGGAGAAGCTTTTCACCATCTGGCCAAGGCTGGATCAGCTCTCCTTACCCTGTAGGAGTTTCTGGCCACAGCCAGAAACAGTCTGATTTCTCTTTTATGACAGAAAGTTCATTCTGCTCCAGACTGTTAAAAGGGGATAAAGGAAGGATGAAAAGAGCTCCCAAGTGGAGCTTGGTAAACTCATTGTTACAGATGTGATCGATATTCAGTATATCAAGGTGAACACTGAACAGAGATTCTCCAAAAGAAGCATGAATATTAACTTTTTTACTCACCTTCAGCTTCCATATTTATTTAGGGATTTCTACCTATATGTCTTAAGAACTTTGTTATGAGCAGAGTCAAACCAAACTTTGTGAGTCTTGGCTTCCCCTTGTGAAATGCACAGGATCTGTTACTGTGTCATACTGTGATAATAATTCATAAGAGCTTGGTTTGTAATAACTTTAGCATATTTATGGATCTGGAGTAATTACTATAAAAAATGAGGTTCTTAATGTGATTCCAGCTAATTTGAACTGGGTCTCCCTTGTTCTTTCAGTCTCCTGGGAAAATGATGTTAGACAGTTGAGATACCTTGCAGTTTTAAACAAGAAAACATCCTTTTTGCATCATGGAACTGACTCGCTCTAATTTGCTTTGACAGTAAAGCAAATAAGAAAGGTCATCCAGAAAAATCTCCTGTTTTTCAATAGAAAAATGGTCAAAGTAACAATTTGATTTCCACGAACGTAACGTTCCATGTCTTGCATAGGAAGCATTGCTTCAAACTCATTCTAAAAAAATCTTTAAAAAATGCCCAATCTGGATGTTAAGCAGAGTAAACTTCAGGATTAGCAAATACCAGCTGAGGCATGTAGTCCCATAACATTTTAACTGGGCCTTTCAAAATAACCCCTGAAAAGGGCATTAACTGACAGCCTTAGGGGCTGTAGACATAACTCCGAAACAGAATATTCATCACAGCTACCACTGCATTCAAATATTTCTGAACTATGGAGATATGTGTAAACTGTTTGTAAGTATTGTTTGTCTCATGGTAAGTTGAACTTTCTGTCTTTAAAAGTCTTGGCAGGTGCTAAGCAATGACCTCACACTCCATCCATCTTAGCCTGGTAAAACTAATATTCCCCTTCTTTAGACATGGAAACCAAAACAAAGAGAGGCTCATTTCCCCAGCTCCCAAGGACACTCCAGGGCCCTGAACCAGGGTCTGGCTTGGCCTGATTCTTCCCAGAAAACCAAGATTGAGCCATGAAGCTCCCACGCACAGAAGATGCTCTGCTGGGAGCACACCACCATCCACCTCAGGGTGGAGAACACCCCCTCCACCACCTATGCTCCAAAGGGCGTCTGCTCAGCATGTTAACATGGTGCCAACAGCGGTGCCACCCATTCATGCCCGACCCCTGCACCTCGGCTCCCCTGCACAGTCTTCCCTAAAAATAACAGGCAGGACTAATGTGCAACTCTAGTGAGCCAAGAGGAAATCCAGTCTGTCATGGCCAGAGGTGAGCAGCAGGGTTGGATAACACTAACTGTGTGTAGAAACTACTCTTTTTGCTCTAACCACTGCAAAAAAGCCATTTTTTTAAAAAGTCTGCAGTCATTTCCACTGATCATGAGCACCCAGAGGTCATGCGCATATCCAGAGTTGACTCTGGAAGGCAATACATGAGCAGTAAATGCAACTGCAGAAGAGTATGCTTGGGTCCTGCCTGCGAATGGAGGATGCTTTCCTGTTATATCCCTCCCAGGGAGGCTGAGCAATGTAGGAGGGAATTGAGAGAGCCCATGAAAAGCATAGGCACACAGTGGGCCCTCTTGCTGCAAGGGCAAGCAGCAAAGAGAGAAAAAGGAGGCTACAGACAATTGGGGCCTCAGCCTGTTGTTTCAGCAAACAGCAGTGTTCAGTCCCCAAAACACCCAAACTCCTGACGCATCTGGATCCCCTCAGGTTTGAGAGAGCTTAGAGGAGCTGGATGAACTAAGCACTTCAACTTAAATTCTCATCTGATACAAACACCATTTTGCAGCCCTGGTTGTGGGTCTTCCTTTCACCTTACACGCCTAGTTGGGCCTGGGTGGACTAGGAAAAAGCTGTTCCCATTCCTGTATACATCCGGAGAGTGCCTGCTTCCTGCCTCTTGTTTTTAAAGGATCTGCCAGCTTCAGGGCTACCAGCTTTCTATTAGAAACCAAAGAGGGATGACTGAAACTATCTGGCAGATATCCCATGAATGTGCTCAGAAGAGAAATGCTGCAAAACTTCAGATAAGTGATTTCCAACCAGAAGAAAAGCTCATACATAAAACCCAGAATCAAAGTAGAAGGCCCCTGTATTTTTTGGTCTAAAGTCTTTCCTGCACACATACCTGCAATATTTGCTAAATAACCTATGCCACCTTGTTGCAGGATTGAATCTGAGGCTTAATAAAACAGTACTGTATGTATAAGAACATCAGAAGTACTCATAAAGCATGTGGGAGTTTTCTCTTTGTAGGAGTACAGGACTAGAAAGGACACATAAGACACTAAATTGAGTCCCTGGCTATCACAAGCAACTCCATCATCTTATAAACTGAACAAACTCCATCTGAAACTAGCAAGCTTTTTGCTTTCAATACTTGTTTTCAAAATCTTGCTCATTCCTTATTTGCTTTGCAAGCTTTTGGAGGCTGGAAGAGATGCACTGCAAGGCAATTCCCCAGTCATGGGGGACCGGCAGGGGACCCAACACTTCTCCTCTACTGACTCTTCCCCTTCCGTGCTCACAGATGTGCAGAACACTTCTGAGGTTTAAGGAAGATCTGAGTAAGCCCACACTGCCAAGCAAACCCAGTGAAGACAGACTAAATTTAAAACCCCAGGCTTTAATTAAACATCATCAAATTTCAAATGAGAAATCATGCTGTTCTGTAATTCCAGGTTACGTTAAACGGCCTGAGACAATCCCAGATTGGAAGCCAGCACTGCATGGTAATTACTCTTCCAGAAATATGGCTTGCCTACCACCCTATTTAGCTTCGATTCTGCTTTCCAAAGACAGAGAGGCACTTTTCCACGCTGGAAATTTACAGCCTTCTTCCCTTGCAAATGCCATTGTTATTTTTCCTCCCTTAGCAATCTTGTCGCTTCTTATGGGGAAGTTTTTCAGCAATATATTCAATTTGACACACTCCAGGGACAACTTCCTGTAGCCCAGATTCTCCCCACACACTGTGGGGTGGGGAAAGCCTTCACATTTAAAAGGAAAACTGCCAGGGTGCAACATTTCCAACAGCACCAAAGTTTCAAGATTTCAACTTGCCTAGGGACTGCTCCCTACCACCACAAACACACAACTGATAACACTGCTGAGGAATGACCTTACAGCCTAGAGCTTGAAAAAACATCCACAAAGACACTCATAGTGCAAGAGATAAACACAGCATCCCATGCACATCAGAACTAATGCAGTCTGATTCCTTTAAATGAACAGCACTATGGCTGTGCAAGAGCATATCAGACTTCAGAGAATCCACAGAAGAGTAAAGTCTGATGAAAGCTCAGCATTTATGTGCCATCTCCTTCATAATCAGTACATTATTACTCAGCAGTGAACCCACATGGAGTGAAACCTTGACTGAGGGCAAGATTCCCTGGTACCTGCTCAGGCTCAGACTCCAGCTTTGTGATTTTCCCCAGCTGAGGATTTTGCATCTCCCCTCCTCTCCACAGATGCTGTGATGTTAAACAAGGCATGAAGCTCACACAGCCTTCTCTCACTGAGAGCGCTATCTGGTTTCCTCTCTGATATCTGGATGCCTATCTTTGTGAAGCTTAAAGGAACTTGATATTCTATGACTGCTGTGCCTCTGTGAAATCGGCCAATAGGTTCATATGTCACGGTCAGGGCCTCAGACACACATGGACTGCAGAAAATCCATCAAAAACTGCACCCACAGATATTCTCTCTTTTTATATGGATGTGAGACCTGTGGTTGCAAAGCAACTTATTGAGCGAAATGCAGCCCAAGAGAAAATTCCATGTGAATTCAGCAGAGCCAGGATTTCACCCAATAACTAACTCACTCTCCATTTCACAACTAATTCACTCTCCTTTCCTGCTCTGCTACTTTTTATTTCTGATGTCTGCATTGTCACTAGAGCAATTGCAAATTCTTTCAGGGCAAAACTTCCTCCCATGCTAAGGCAAATAAGGAGTAATTTCACTAAAGTCAGTGGAGCTACCCCAGAGTAAATTTGGCAGTCAGAAGAGAAGAATCGGTTCCCTCGCCTTGTATTACTGAGAAACATGATAAACAGTACGGGCTTTTCATGCTCTGCCAAGAAGCGCCTGTCCTGGAGTTTACTGCAATGCAAGTGAAACAGACCTCTGAAGAATACAAAAAATAATGATTGTTTTATCTGGAGCTCCCTGAAAGAGGCAATTCTTTGCTTAAGGGGCTATGTGAAGCCTGAATCCACTCTTGCTTGTATCACTGTAAAGCAGGGGGAAAAAAGCATTGGAAACCAGGGAGTTTGCCCAGGTGCAAAATCAGTGCAAGAGAAAACTCAGTGCCCAGGGCCAATAGGAAAAAAGTGGGTTAGTCTACTATCTCCACCCACAGAGAAAGCCAAGAGCATCTTTGTGTGTGATTAATCACTTTATAAGGCAAAGGATACTGTTGGAGTTTCTGTTTCTGGTTCATGGAGTTGCTGTGGGCTATGATTTTCCCAAGGCCGGAGATCCAGTGGTTGGCATCGTCCTCTGAACTCGCAATGAGGTCCAGGTTTTTCCGCTGGTCTTTGAAAATGATGGAAAAGCAGCGATACTCTGGGACATCCTTGGCGTATTTTTCCATACCTTCTGTTTTATGGCCTGACCTCACATCCCGAATATCTTCAATGGAGACTGTGGAAAGAAAGCAGAGCCTGCTGTCAGCGGGGGTTCGGTCAGCCTTATCTCTACTTGGTGAGGGATATTAAGAAATTACTCTTTCTCACTTTTCTGTAACCTCTGGAGGATTCCCTTCCCTTTCCCCCCTTCCCCAAACTTTGGTACTAAAGAAAGCTCAAATCAAAAGGAGCAGAAAGAGCAAGAAATTTAAAAAACAAAAAACAAACAAAACCAGGAGTGGCTAAAGTCACTTGGTTTATTCAGCCTGGAGAAGAGGAGACTGAGGGGAGACCTCATTGTGGTCAACAGCTTCTTCACAAGGGGAAGAGGAGCGGCAGGCGCTGATCTCTTCTCCCTGGTGACCAGTGATAGGACCCGAGGGAATGGCAGGAAGATATGCCAGGGGAGGTTCAGGTTGGATATTAGGAAAAGGTTCTTCACCCAGAGGGTGGTGGAGCACTGGAACAGGCTCCCCAGGGAGGTAGTCACGGCACCGAGCCTGACAATATTCAAGAAGCATTTGGACAACGCCCTCAGACACATGGTGTGAATTTTGGGGTTGTCCTATGCAGGGACAGGAGTTGGACTCGATGATCCTTGAGGGTTCCTTCCAACTCAGGACATTCTATGATTCTATTCAAAACTCTTTCCCCACGTTCTTTATTTAACAAAGAAGCAGACTATGCACTAGATGCCATACTGTGATATCACGTTTATGAGACATAAAACACTGCCAAGAATTTGGTTCCAGTCCTTGGGGCATCCCCAATTTGACCTCTGCCCCCATCTGAGAGTGGGGAGAGTGGAGCTGTGCCTCCCTGTGAACATCACCTCACAGGAAAATGAGAGGTGACTTCAGTAAGAGGAGGGCAGGGACCAAAATAGTCATTCTTTAGTTTGCAAAAAAGTGAGAAGGTAAAATTTAAAATCCCATATATTCTTCTCAGTCACACTAGTGCAAATTAGGGAGGCAAAGACCAAAGCTTCAGAGCAGTCTGGTGTCACCCGTACTCCATCCTCAGCCCTGTCAAGGGTAGACTTGATCCTCTTTGCTGTAAGAAAGCAAAACACTGCTTTCAAGACCATCCTTCCCCATTTCCATCTCTGCCCTTCAGCTAGTGGAAATGAGCCCTGAAGTCGCACCAAGTTTGCAAAATGCACACACAACGCAATCCAGAGAGAGAGGTGCATTCAAGATACTACCACCCCTACATTGCCCCTGAGAGCCTGCAGATGCCCTCAAACTGCTGAAATCAGGCAAGGTCCCAGCAGCATGCACAGCCTCTTTTTGTCTTGCATGGAGTTGATAGGCCACTTAATACATCTACAAAGGACTGAGAAGAAAGGGCAGAAACTGCTTAATCACATTTGCCTGCTGAGAAACTTAACACTGAAGAAAGGTTAAATACACACAATAGATGGCAAAAGTGTTTGCAAACAGTGTTGGAGTCCATAACCAAGAAAGTCTCATTGCATTTTCTTGGGTGGGAGACAGACCAGTTAACATTTTGCAAACATCTACCAATACCATCTCAGGGCACATATAGAAAAGGCAACACACGTGAGAGATAGAATCATAGAATCATAGAATCATAGAATCATTAGGTTGGAAAAGACCTTTAAGATCATCAAGTCCAACCATCAACTAACACCACCATGACTCCTAAACTAGCCCCTGGAGTGCCACGTCTACACCTTTTTTGAACGCCTCCAGGGTAGACGACTCCACCACCTCTCTGGGCAGCCTGTTCCAATGCCTAACCACTCTTTCAGTAAAGAAATTCTTCCTAATGTCCAATCTAAACCTCCCCTGACGCAACTTGAAGCCATTTCCTCTCGTCCTATCACTAGTTTCTTGGGAGAAGAGTCCAGCACCCGCTTCCCTACAACCTCCCTTCAGGTAGTTGTAGAGAGCGATAAGGTCTCCCCTCAGCCTCCTCTTCTCCAGACTAAACAACCCCAGTTCTCTCAGCCGCTCCTCATAAGACTTGTTTTCTAGTCCCTTCACCAGCCTCGTTGCCCTTCTCTGGACACGCTCCAGCACCTCAGTGTCCTTCTTGTACTGAGGGGCCCAAAACTGAACACAGTACTCGAGGTGCGGCCTCACCAGTGCCGAGTACAGGGGCACGATCACTTCCTTACTCCTGCTGGTCACACTATTCCTGATACAACCCAGGATGCTGTTGGCTTTCTTGGCCACCTGGGCACACTGCCGGCTCATGTTCAGCCGGCTGTCGACCAGCACCCCCAGGTCCTTTTCTGCCGGGCAGCTCTCCAGCCACTCTTCCCCAAGCCTGTAGCGTTGCATGGGGTTGTTGTGACCAAAGTGCAGGACCCGGCACTTGGCCTTGTTGAACCTCATACAGTTGGCCTCGGCCCATCGATCCAGCCTATCTTCAGCCTTCTTCTATAACAAGCATGCCAAAAAATAGTTATAATCACAGGAATTTGAAAAAAATTGGCTTAACTTCTCCTTACCTTAAACTGTAAATAACAGGTAAAAATTATTTTCTGTGTCACAGATGTGTGAGATCGATTTTATTTGTGCTTATCTTGAAGGAACTTTGTTGAAAAGCAGCGTGTGAGTGTAAAATATCCCCACTGTTTATCTGAATAGGAGCCACTTGCCTTTAAACATCTATCTGCTCCTTCATTTAAATTGGTGCAATTTCACCACTAAAGTGCCCAGTTCATTCAAAGTCAACACTGCAGAAAAAACACAACTCAGTATCCACCCTGCACAGTTTTAGCATGGCTGCCCTGGGATCATCCAAAATTCATCAGATGCTCATTAGAGTTTGAAAATTTTCCTTTTTTCCCAGGTCAGTCATGATAATGCTCAGCTGCTGGGGGAAAAAAAAAAAAAAAACACCCAAAACTTCAGTCTTCACAAATCAGTGATTTCCCAAAACCAATACTTGACATTTGCTTTAAGTTCTTACCCCATGTTGGGGTGGTCAAACATCTTCCACAGCACTTTGCTGGTTTGGTTCCTATGCAAGAACATGCCATGAGGACCTTCCTGGAGCTCGCAAAGCTCCTCCCTGACAATTATGAGCAATTATCTTTGTGTGGTCTTTTGTTATCACTTTGTAAAGGCCAACAGTTGATCAGTCAGGAGTCAGGAGAGGAGGAAAAGGTTGGGTTGGGATGGGCTGCTGTGGAATTATGTTATCTGGCCAATTTACCCTAGAGTGAAAGTTTATGGTTTTGAGTACTAAAACCATCCTTGAAAGAAAAGGGCTGCAATTCCGTCGCAGCTGGGCTGCCTTGCTGGTCATTTTGCCCATTAACTAGGACATTGGGCAAATCATAGTGATTGTGCCTTAGGTAGAACTACATCCTTAATGTAAAGGATGCTATCATGTTTGGATGGATTTAGTTCAGTCAAAAAGTCTAAAGTTTTCTAGCCAATGGGAAAAAAAGAAGCTTTTGAAACACAAATGTTCTGTCCTATTTAGACAAAAACTTTAGGGTAAGATAAATCATGACCTTAATCCATGGCTACAGTGGACCCGTGACCAGAAAGGAAGTCCAGGCTGAGCATCTCAGATGCAGATGTGTGCCATGCAGATGGTCCATAAGTGGGTGATTCTGCTCCACTCTGGGTCTTTTCTGGTTATGGCAGTGCAAGTGGAAGGCTCATCCTGTTGTTCCTCATCACCTGCCAACTGCTCACCACTGCTTGGCTCATAAGAGTTATTGTCCTTTCAGAATGGCTAGCTAGTCTGCTTGTGTAATCAATCCCTAAACTTTGGGTTGGCAACGACCTAGTGTTTCCAAGACTAGAAAATTTGATGTTAAATACTGGAAATTTAGAATGGATTCTTTGGAAACCATTACCTGGCAAAGTGAATCCACTGGAAAAGAGAGCTGTGTGGGAGGAAAAAAAGATTGAAAACCTGTGTCTGGAAGGGCTGCCTTGATCTCTTTGGGGTATGCTGAGAAGAGGATGATAGAGGGCACAGAGCTCCTCAATGCAGAAAAGGTACAAGGAAGGCTGAAGAACAGGACTGGTGTCTACTGTAGTCACACAAGAGGCAAGGAGAGAAACTATCAATGCAGGAACTGTTAAAAAAGCAGGGTAAGGGAAGACACTTTTTAAAGCTTTCCATAGCTTGGTCGTGTGTACTGCTTTCTTCTATCAATAAAAAAGCTGAAGCCAAAGCAGTCAGCCCAAGCCATCTGCAAATGTTATCTCTTTTCTGGAAAATCTTAACCCAGCATGAGTACATTATCAGCTGCTCCCAGACAGTGAGCGTACTGTATTAGCAGTCCCAAACTAACTGTGTGCTCAGCTGAGCTATCTGCAAGGAGAAATCAGAAATAACTGGGGCACAGAGACATTTCACAGCAGAGGAACGCTTACAGCAAATACCCGTCAATCACGTATCCCTGCAACCTCCCTGTTCCTTCCCCATCACGCCACAGCGGGGAGGTAACCACAAGCAGAAGAGAATCTGGAAAGTTTGCATCTACTTCTGAGTGTTTACATCTGCCGAAGAGGTGGTTTGTGTAAAGCCCAAAAATATGAAGCACACACAAGGAAGCTTGTGTCCTTCCTGGCCTCCAGACATCGAGTCAAACAGGTTACATCGTGGTCAGCCTTCGTGCCTGCTGCGGATGCCACTCAGCCAGTGCCACACCTGAAGGCTCCCCACTGACATGGACATACAGCAGCGTTCCCTGGAGCTGGTGAAATTACTCCTGTCTGAACTAGTCTCAGGGAGATGTTGAGAACTTTCTTTTTAATCCTCCTTTTAATTTTCATCACTGGATACTGCCCTTGTGCTCCTCCCTTGCTAATTCTTGGCCCAGTGCCCTTCTGTTTCACCAATGGCATTAGCAGGCAGGTAGGTATGAGTCAGGCCCACAGGATGCAGGAGGCCAGTTTTGACAGTCATGATGCTTTCAAGCAACCAACATGTATGTTTTGGGTGTCTCTTTTGATTTGGATTTCTCCCTTCATGGCTTTCAAGGAGCTTGTTGTTACACTTGCAAGCTCATCTCCTCATGCAGAAGGACGAGGAACAGCTCTCAAAGGAAAACAAAAGCTGTGATTCACACTGATATGCCTGTAACCGGACTTAAGAAAGTCTGCAGGTACCCAAGTCCAAAACAGTGACCCACAAAACCTTGCTGAGCGGGTGCAGAGCCTCACCCGTGCCTCTCCCTGACCCAAAAGCTCCCCCGTGCCCCAGAAGTTAGTTTCTTTCTTCAAGTGGCTCCTCCACAAAAGGCTCTCCACCTCCCTCCAGCAGGATCTGGGCTGGCCTGATCACCCTCCATGAGGTGCCCTCAGACATACCCCAGTGCAAGGATTTCAGCCCTACGTGCATGTGGAGAGGGGATAGCCATTTGTGTGAGAACCATTCCTGCAGGAAGGAGTAGCGAAAGGGACACAAATTCAATCTCCCCATCACCCTAAAAGCTGTAACCCCAGAGCTTTCAGGCTTCAGGAGTGCATCGGAGACACATGTATGCACTATAAGCCATTGGGCAGCGAAAAATACAAGTGTTGAGGAGCCAGAAGGACAAGCCTGACAAGGTGCCTAATGATTAGAGCACTTGTCTGAGAGATGAACCCTGGCCACTGGCCTCTCCATCTCTTCTCCAGTCACTGCTCCTAAAGCAAAATGTCCAGACTGTGCTGGAAGCATGGACAGTAAACCACTTTGGTAATCCTAAAGAATACAGGGAAAGGAGGAACGGAGGCAGACAGCAATCACCCTTTGATTTCTTTCTGTTTGACAGGCAGCCCTTTGAGAGGAGATATTTTTTCAAGAGTTTTGCAGAAAAGAGAGAGAAAAAGGAACTGAACCCACATCTCCTGCAAACCACTGGGCATGTGAAGGACATGGGCCAAAAGGTCCTTCTCCTTCCTTGTGCTTTTGCTGATAAAGAGGGAGAGGAGCGTCAATGTATAGAGACTTGGAGGCACTGCCAAAACAGCTTGCCTTGAGTTACTCATAAGGGGAGGGGGGCAGTTTTTTTCACTTTGGGGGAAATACTCCTCAGATCCTTCCCTTTCCTTATCCTACCTCCCTGTCATTAGCAAGTGATCTCTGCAATGTGGCATTCAGTCACATTGTATTACTCCATCCCACTGTAATTGTCTCAATAAGTCACTTCTGTTTACTGTCAGGAAATGCAGATGAGAAATGTACTCAGCTGCTAATAGCTTGCACGGTATTTGCACACAATACTGCATGTCTGCAGAGAGATCAGACGTTCACCAGCTGCAGTTCAGCCAGGCTGGCTTAGCATCTTGTCAAGAACAGATGAAAGCTGCTACCTGACCCCAGGACTGCCCTGCCAGCCAGGATGGCTGCAGCGAGACTACATGGATTTCACAACACACGGAGCATATGGGGCAAACTGGCACCGTGTGCCGCTTCTCTCTTTGGTTTCACCCCAGAAAAAGAAGTTTAGCTGATTTCAGTTTCACCATAGGTGGCTGATGCTAATGGCCAAATGCAGTTGGGATCAGGATCTTTGTAATCAGCAGGAGCTGGAGAACTGTCAACTCCCTGGACTGGGAACACCAAAGGCTATCCATCACCCTCATTGCTAAGGGATGCTTTAACATAGTGATTCAAGGGTAGGTTTAGCATGAGCCCCACTGTGCTGTGCCTTCTTAGCCCTGACCGCATTGCTCTCTCATCTCCCTGTGCACAAATTACTGCAGGTCCCAGCTGCTGATTCCTCATCCGTTCTCTTCTCCTCTCCCCCTCCACTGACTTGCTCAGCACGTTGTTTTAACTTGAGATCTGCTGCACAGCAGTCTGACCTCATTGCTGGTGTGTGTCACCAGCTGACAACCAGTGATATAATGCACATGTAACTTTACAGGTTGTTTGGAAACACCTTTTAATATAAGATCTTTACCCAATCCTTCTGTCTATCCATCACAGATTGGGGCGTTGATGTAAATAGAGTGATCTCTATTTACAACATCACAACCAGGGCCCTGCAAACTATTTCTGTAACTAGTTCCTACTTCTCCTGCCATTACAGTGCCACTAAATTTGGATCTACAGCTCTCAACACTTCTGTCTTTGCATTTAACATATGCTATGGAGAATAAGGTCAGTATTTGTCAGCACACTGCCTGTGATGAAAACTGTCCCAGCAACGCATGCGGTGGCCTGCTTCAAAATTCAATCAAAAAAACAGGCAGCTCTGCATTTGAAATGACTTGTTTTATGGGTTGAGTGATTTTGATAAAAACTAATGAGACCCACAGACAGACGGTTTTGTTTTCACAGCTGATGACCGCCTTGCATAACACATTCACATCAGCAAATATTTTTCCAGGGACAAATACATGGCTGACTGTAAAGCAATGATTCCTAAAGAAACTGCCTAACCAGCTCCAGAAGGAAGGTGTCCGTGCAATCAACTGCCTGCTGTGTGTATACAGATTGCCAAGAGTTTCTGTTGACTTTAGGCACTCATCAGGAACAATTTAAAGTTTTCGCTCCTTGACTTGAGCAAGCACAGAGCAATATCACGTCCTTTCTGTTCTTCTGCAAGCAGGTTCAGGGCCTTAATTCAATGGAGACAATCATTCATTCTTCCACAAAAATGGTATGGTATGTTCATCGTGTGGCATTTCCTAAATTTCACAGGTACTCAGAAATGAAGGAAGAAGTTTTCTGCTGAACACTGGTAGTAGGCTATAAACATAAAGCTTTTGTACTATGTTTAAACCATGCAAAAATACCCTATAATTGGGCTGGAAGTCAGAGGAACTGAAAGAAATTCTGTGCCTTTTTGATAGTAATGATAATTAGTCATTAGATCAAAATATCAATTTCATTACCTTAAATAATAATACAGTCATCACTTGCAACATTCAGTTGTGCAACTGAATTTAGGTCACCTCTGTAAATTGCTCCCAAAACTGATTCTTTTAACCAAAATACAGAAAAAAAACCCCAACAACAGTCGTTTTTAAGTAAAGCTTTTGGCCAGAAATGGAAATATTTCAGCCAAAACTCCTAAACTTCTTTCTTGACTACACAGTTTGTGACTCAACAATGCACTCCCAGTAAGTCATCCTTGGTGCAGTGTGTGAAGCTCACTCATGGCTGTCATGAGAAACGTCATCTCCCTGCGCCTCTAGCAGGGAAAGGGTGCAGGAGGTAGCAAAGCACCAGCTTCTCTGGGGCTCCACTCTAGCACCCCTAAATCTAAATGACTCATTCAGTCTTGTCCTTCCGGCTTTGAATATTCTGTTTCTTCACCAAACGCTCACAAGGATGTTTCACTGGAAAGTTTTCAACCATCCCTACAAATCCCCCAGTTCAGACAGTTTTTAAAGGGATTGAGTCTGGCTTAAATGAGCTCACACTAGGGATTTCATCTGGTTTAAGAAAAGACTTTCAAAAATCGATTTCACTGAAAGCAGCGCATGCCTTTTTGCTCTGTTTTTCGCATAGATGAGACGTGATATTTGACCACAGCTAAACAAGACAGTGTTACTGACAGGCTACTGCTCTTTGAACACAAGCCCCTCTGCCTCCTTAGGCTCCCCTCCCTCCCACCATAGTGATGCTCAGGAGCAAACTGGCTCTGATTGAACTGGCTGTTTATCAGCCCCCTTGCACAAAACTTTTCTTTGCCCCAAAACTGTTAATCGTGCCACTCGAACCCTGTTGCCTTGGCCCCAGGGAGAAAGTTGTCCTATGTGTAAAAGCCTCATGGGCCAAAGAAGCATCCACCCTGACTGTGGCTCTGCGCAACATCTAAGATAACAGAGAGCAGCAGTGTGTTTATGGGCCCAGCATGCAGCTCAGATGCAGGATGTAGCAGGCTATGGTGAAAAATGGATTTTTAAAGTGCAGCCCTTCGTGCCCAGCACTCCTATGTTTCTGCAGGAGCTGACCAGAGAGTACGCACAGGGCATAACATGTTTGTTGGAAAACTGACCACTTAAGATGCTTCAGGGGCTTTTGGAAAAAAACTGTTCCCATGGGCCTAAATGGAACATACTGAAAAATAATGGATTATGGATAATAAGGAAAAGATGGATTATGTTCTACCTGCGTAGAAACCATACTGGACTGGCAGCCTATCCCCCAAGAAGCCCTGTGGGTAATACAGCTATCAAGACAGCATCCAGTCTAAATTTCCAGTTGTTTAAAATAAAGACAACAGAGGAAGGTACTGATTGTATACCATGTATCTGATCCAGGCAACATCTGTGCCTGTGACAACCTGATATGTTGGGGTTTTTTAACTTCAAGCATCTGAGTTTCTTCTGTCTAACCTTGTCAGTCCCCAGTTTTATCTACTAGACACCACCACACAATGGTTTACAAATAGCTTTTCCGCATGATTATAAGAACAGTAACAGGAATAACAGGAAACTGTCCAAACAAAAACGTAACCCTTACCCTACCCAGACTTTGCTCCTCTGAGCTGCCTCCATCTGCTTGCTCTCAGCAACACTTCAGATAAGATTAGACCTGCTGCTAAAACCTCCCAGTTTCCATTCTGCTCATTTTTTTCCTTCCTAAAAAAGGCAGCTTATCTGCAGTTTTAGAAAGGCTTTGTACTGGAGGGCAAAGTTACTGTCTGTTAACAAGGAAGGGTGACCCTCTGGAGAGACTCACCTTGAAGTCCCTGATTTTGAGTATCAAATCATGACCCTGCACTCTTCCTCTGCTTTTTGACCGCCTACAGACACCAGACCAAATGAGAAGGCAGCTGTAGTGATAGAGCCCGCCAGAGAAAACAACACTAACCAGGGGTAAGCCTCTCTATACCTAAACCCAAAGCAGCCTGGTGAAGTTAAAAGCTCAAGAAAGAAACTCAAACCCAGCAATCAGTCTGAAAACTTGGGAATGGAAGGTCTCAGAGGACCAACAGAGGAGAAGGTCATGGGAAAATGGATGTCCTTGGGGTTATGGCTTGGGACTGGGCAGGCGTCAGTCCAGTACTCGTCTCTTTTGTTGACTTACAGGTTCAGGTGTGTCCAGAGCATGTGTTGAAAGCAGCCCCGAGGTGGCCCTCCAACCCTCCTGAAAGCTTGTGCCACAACTGCAGGCACAGTTTCACATCCTCCCAGGAGCATGTGGGACACAGCCCACTCCAGCACGCTTGGTAGGTCAACCTGGCATCAGGCATGCTCCCACAGCCAGCCGGGTGTACAGGTGCAAAGCCAGCCCAGCCAGAGCCCTGCCAGAGCTTGCTTTTTCAGAGCAGCAAGGACAAGCTCTGCCTCAACTGCTTTGTCTCCCTTCCTGCTATCCCAATGACAAAAAAAGGAATCTTTCTCTGGGGGAAGGTGTGCATGCATGGAGGCGTTATGGAGCATACGTGAGGGTGTGAGCCGGTAGGCAATATTACTCCATCTTCACTTTACACTGAGGGCATTCCCAGGGCACAGCGAGTTCTCCTTCCTTCAGTGGCACTACCTCTGCCTCCAGTGGTGTGGCAATGTTGGTTGTGCCCAGTTAGCAAAGTGTATCTTAAGTGCTGTAAATCCACACCCATGCAGACACACTCCCAACCTGTGCCTGAGCTCAAAGGATTTGATCTCACTGCAGGGCTCTTATTGCAGCTCAGTATATAAAAAAGTTACAGTTGCACCAGCTCTCCATGCCACTGCCCCAGCAGTGGAGGCAACGGGTTCGACCAGTGCTTCTCCAAGCAGACCTCAAGGTCCCTGGAGCCACAGCGCAAGGACACTTTCCCATTTACTTCAGAGGACCAGATGGGGTCAGGACTGTTACTGGAGTTGCTCTCAGCCCCCATAATTTGGAAACTGCTAGCTCCAGGCACAGGAAAGCAAGGTGTGAAAGTCAGTCTTCTCAACTCATGCCCTTGTTTGTTTTATAGCAAGACATTATCTGGGACTTTGCCTTTATATGGAACAGCTCAACAGGGCAGGCATTCCTAGGGAGGAGCAAATGTTCACTAAAGCTTCTGCATTTGTTGTTGTTATCATGGGTTATTGCGTTGGTACCTAAACAGCCCAGCTGAGCTCCGGACCCTGCCATGCTGGGCAGGCAAACATGCAGTAAGGGACAGCCTCTAATCCAAATACTTTTAGAGCTAGATAGAGGAGGAAAAATGAAATGTGTGGGGAAGGATGCACAAAGAGATTAAATAAGGTACCCAAGGTCATATGAGAAGAGTGTGGCCGTCAGGGTTATAAACCAAACCTATTTTGCCCTGCTACCTTACTTCTCCTACTGAAGATCTTATCACTGCTTGTGGGAGGGGGATAATTTGGAAGACCCACCCTTTATTTAGTTAATTGTGACTGTTGCCAAAAAAATTGTGTAAATAACACGGGCAGCGTGTTCTACATTTCAACATGCCATAAAATACATTCTACATTATTCATTTACCTCCTGGCTTTACAAGACTGTGATGATTAGTGACAGAGAAATATGTTAGAAAAATATCAAATAAGAAGAAAAAACAGATATTAACAGATAGACATTCTGCCCGATCCCATTTTGACTGCACAGTTGGACTCCTGGTCCCAATTATGGCCCCAAGCTGGGTGATGCTGGCACAGAATGGTTTTCCCTGTGTCCATACAATGGTGAATGTCGTATCTGGACTTTTTACAATGGGGCAGATTCTGAGTTTCCAAGATAAGGAGGAGAACAGACAGGCTTTCCTTCCCAGACAGATCTCCTGCCAGCCCTTGGATCTCCACATCTCTGTGGTTCCCTTGTGAGGCTTAAATGCCAGCTTTCCCAGGGGCCGCAGGCAGAAAAGAGGTGTCCTGCCAGAGCTCAGACCAACAGCCCAAGCGCACCATACCACATCGCAGATGCTGAAGCCATGTCTCACACCGAGCATTAGGGCTTGGACACCTGAGTAACCTGAACTCTTGCTTTGGGAAGGAAGCGAGCCAGGCAGGGCTGCTGAGCCCAGCGCAGCCCACCCCGCAACAATTTTAAGTGGTAGCTCATGAGCTTGGGAAATGTGGCCATTCCTGACTCGGCAGATTCCACTCAGCTGTCTCCAGAGATGACAGGATCACTCAGTTTGTGTGTTACAGGAGGTGTGAAGGATCTGGTCTCATTGCTCAAAGCCCTACCTCCACACTGCAAGCATGATGGTCCTGGTTCACCCCAAGCACCCGTGCGCCCAGTGTCCCACGCCTGTAATGAAGCAAACTTTACTTACAGATCTGTGACTCCGGTGATCTCAGCATCTTCTTTGATTCCTGCCATATGGTTTTGCAGTCCTCCTGGAGCTTATAAAACCGCTCCTTTCTCCACGAGCCTGACTTCACTTTTAGCAGCTGGCTGCCTTTCAGAAGGAACTTCAGATCCTTGTCATCTTTCAGGCCTGCGGAGAAACAGTAGTGGTAATGTTGTAAGGGTCAACTCAAGAAATGATGCACATAGGGTCTTCCCTTCCACAGGACACTAATCACAGATATACACAGACCACTGCAGTGCAGACAGGTCTGGGGAGGACAGCAGAGCAGAGACCCAGAAATCTGCTGTGCCACACTTCATGCTCACAAAAGAGGCTGGAGCCTTGTAGATTTCTTAGATTGAGTCCAAAGGTTTTTGTACTATAATTCTCAGGTGGTTTACAAACATAAAATATCTTCTTCCCAGCAAATATAGTCTAATGTTAGGATGCAAAACCAACAACAAACCCAACAACATAACAGTAAAAGGAAAGGAAAGAAAGTTGTATAACTTGTAATTGGAGTACTGTCAGGAACTTTCAAGTGATTTCAAATCTATTCTGTAACAACTCTCCTCTGTGGAAACAGGAATACACAAAGATATCTCTCTTCCTTCTCTGGCAAGCACTCCCCTCCTATCCACATGTGAATTTTGAAGATCAGTGTCATGAAGCTTAGGACATACACAGATAAGTTTCGTGACAGTCAGCATCACATCAATAAGGTAGCCATAAGGCAGCAACCATGCTCGCTTCATTGCCCAGCTAGTATCCAAGAGGACCTTCATCTTTCTTACCCTACTAGGCCACCACAATGCCAAGTAAAAATAACCAGACCTTCTGGTTCTAGGAACTTCAGATTTCACATCTTAGGCTAGATTCAGGAAGGCACTTGGACATCTAGAGAGGCAATAGGGATCTACTGAGACTTTGAAAACAGATTTGTCATTCTACATGGTTTTGAATGTCTCAGCAGTATGTGACTTCCACATACCTAAATACCTTGGAGAATCTGTCCCTCAAACCAACCATTAATTACAGATGTGGAGCGTGTGGGCTGGGGAGGGTGAGAGCATGAAACATGAGAAACACATCCTGGGCTTTCTGTAATAGGCACCTTGCATCTCTCTGACATTGCACGAAAGGCTGGTTCAAAGCTGATGAAACAGCATTTAACTCTGTAGTACTGACCAAGCACATCCCAACTCAATGGGATTTTTGCTAACCTTATCTTGAAAATGCAGATAACCACTTGGCCACTTGCAGCCACCTGACACTCACATCATGGGAAATTTCCCGATGGCACCTAAACATAATGCAGGGTCTCACAAAGCAGAAGTCCAAGTTAACTAATTTATGCAATAACATTTATATTGCAGTGTGGCATTCCCCTGTGACATTGGGTTTGTTCTTCTCTGGAGACACAGCTGCCTTGAATTGTTGTTTTTTTAACAGGGCAAGGCAATAAACTACCAAGCATCACTTCAGGCCTGCTTGAAAAACAAAACCCAGCATGAGATCCAAGTGGCCAAAACCTCAGACTCCTGATAATTCATACAGGAAACTGAAGTGCCAGGTGCTGCAGACCACCAAGGTGGGTCATGGTGGCAGCAGCAAAAAGCAGCACCATGTGTTTGTAGCTGGGATACGTTGGCCTAAAGAGAGCACTTTAGGTTGCCAAAGAAAGCCTGAGATCTCCATCACAGGTAAATATTAGAGGTGTCCAGTGTCCACTCAGCGAGCCGCTCACATCGGATGCCAAGGAACATGCCCAGAGCTGAGCCTGGCTGAAGCATCCAGACATGAAAGCACCCCAGTGGGAGCTGGAGATCCTGAAAAGGTGGCTGTGGCATCTCTCTTTCCCCTACATTCAATTAGCTATCTCATTAATTAAGTGTCTTCCCGTGCTACAGCATCCCTTGGGCCTCTCAGCTCGTGTCTGGTCTGGAGTTTCCCAGGAGGAGAATTTGAATGCTTCCTCCTCTGGATACCTCAGAAAGAAACTCATGGAGAGAAGAAAAAAAGCCATCTCCTGCAAAACACGGAAGGGTGAAAGATTGACCCCGGCTATGGGATCTGGGACACCCTCCTGCTGAGTTTCAAGCATATCCAGGGGTTGGCAAGAGGCCAGACCATCCAGAGGAAGGACAGACACCACAACAGCTTCACAGGTCTTTGGTCTCCTGAGTTGTGGTGCTGAGGCTTCTTCTCCGAGTCAAAGGTCTCCCAAGTGCAGAGAAGATATGACAGACTTCGGCCTTACTAATATTGCTGTGGTACCCCTCAGGGTTCCTGGAGAGGAAACAAACTTCTTCCTTCTCTCTATTCACCCACGTTTCTGTTCTAGCTCCCAGCCTCATTCCCTCTCTTTCTTCAGATACCAACGATGCAAGGCATCGTTATGGGACTAGGAGGAGGACATGCCATCCTCAGGTGACGTGGAGGAAAGCAGGAAAACCATCGATTCCTTTGGGTGCCTATGTGCATAAGCATGTAATGAGAAATCCCCATTAACTGTGGCATGTTTGTTACACAGACACTGTATGCAGCATACATAAAGTGTCATGCTACCTGGACATCCCAAAGAGCTGCACCAATGTATTACAGGCAAATCTGTATGGGCACAGGCAGCAGCCAAGGGCAGATTCCTCTCTTCCAGGCTTGATCCACACATCAGACACAAGCTGGAGCTCAGAGCCCTTCATCCTTCTCACTGGCACAGCCCAGTCAGTGCCTTAGCATGGGTCAAAACTCCCCTTCCTCTTCAGAGGATCTAACTATGGGTTGGGAGCAGCACTCCCACTCATCCTTGGCCACTGTGCCTGAGGACCAGACCAGGTTAAATGACTCAGCAAAGGAGGCCACTGCACTTCACAAGAGCACGAGGGAAAGATGAAGAGGGACAGTGCATGGTGAAAGCATGGCAAACATCAAAGATGGCAGGGAGTGTGAGTCAGAGGGCAGTGAGAGAAGCCGGGGAGGGGATGGAGACAAGTTCGCCTCTAGGAGACGGCGGCTTTGGCCAGGAAAGGGCAAGAGGGCTAATCATGGGTGTCTAACAGCTCCGTCATTCCTTTGATGTGGGAGGCCTTTCCGATAGCGAGCAGCCACCCAGAGTTGACCTCTGGCGGTGGTGACCCCAAGCACTGACTGAACCACCCAGTGGTGGGCCCAGCGAAAGGAGGGGCATCCCCCTAGCCGGGCGGGCACAGCCTGTTGCAGGCCTGCTCTGTGTCTGCCTAGCCGCCGTTCAAGCTCGGACAGCTAAACTGGCTGGGAAAGAGGGCCAGTGTTTTGGGCCCTGCCTCCTATGCTCAGTCCAAGCACTGCCACAGACTCTTTAAATGACCTTGGGTGAGTCACTTAGCTTCTCTATTGCCATCTACAAAGCACCAGCATTTTGTTAGGCCAGAGATGGAGCAGAAAACGCTCTGATCTGCTGATACAGGAACGACAAAAGCACCCCTGATGCGCCAGTGGGACATTACTCATTTGAACTGCTTTCCAGAAAAAAACACCTTTTCCCAGCAGAAACCTCATTTCAGGTTTTATGCATGAACTGGCTCCTGAGGATTTCTGTCTAACAGCCCCATGGAGCTGAGGAGGTTGGCGGTCCAGAGCTCCACCTCACAGCAATGGAAACTTGTATGAGAGAAACCAGAGTCATCATACACATTCACCATTCAAAATTAAAAAACACAGTACAGCAGGACAAGGATATTGGCTTCCAACTATATAACAACACTAGGCATGAGAAGCACAATCACCACACTGAAATAGATGTCCAAATCCTGCCTGAAAGATGTGGCAGGACTGTGTCTTGCTTAGCATCCTCTGCAAAATACCGAATACATACTTGGCATGCAAAATTGCAGCGTGCGTTTCAAGGGTCAGGCCTCCTCCCTCACAAAATATCAATCATAGAATCATAGAATCATTAAGGTTGGAAAAGACCTCTAAGATCATCAAGTCCAACCATCAACTAACACCACCATGACTCCTAAACTAGGCTCTGGAGTGCCACGTCTACACCTTTTTTGAACGCCTCCAGGGTTGATGACTCCACCACCTCTCTGGGCAGCCTGTTCCAATGCCTAACCACTCTTTCGGTAAAGAAATTCTTCCTAATGTCCAATCTAAACCTCCCCTGACGCAACTTGAAGCCATTTCCTCTCGTCCTATCGCTAGTTTCTTGGGAGAAGAGTCCAGCACCCGCTTCCCTACAACCTCCCTTCAGGTAGTTGTAGAGAGCGATAAGGTCTCCCCTCAGCCTCCTCCAGACTAAACAGCCCCAGTTCTCTCAGCTGCTCCTCATAAGACTTGTGCTCTAGTCCCTTCACCAGCCTCGTTGCCCTTCTCTGGACACGCTCCAGCAATCACACACTTCCTAAACAGAATATATTTAGTGTGCAGTAAAGTTCAGATTGAAAATCATATTGGCAAAGGTAGAAGCGCCTCAAGCACACACAGCACTGCAATAACCATGAAGTTAATATAATGCATTATGAAGCTTTAGACACTAAGACATCAAAAATGTTAACGTTTGTATTATCCGTCTCAGGTTTAGAGCAAGCAGGAAACACAGTAAAACAATAGCTGTCACAGCAGAAACCAGGCTTTGCGTTCACTAAGGAGAGAGTTAGAATGATGTCTACAGAAGACAGTGATAGTCCATATTTCTGCACTACTCACTTGCAAATCTGCTGATCTGATATAATCCTGTTAATTACAACTGCTGTAAAACAAGCCTCTTCCTGCCTGCTCTCCCTCTCCCACCTGGTTTAAGACCAGACATAACTCAGGTTTGCCAGTTTAAAATCCAAAGAACTCAGGTGGGTAAATGGTGATTTTCCATTTCCACCTGCCCTCTGTAGCCACGGAAATCACGGGACTCGCATCCACTTGGGCTTGTGTCTCCAGCGAACAGGAACCAGCAATGAGTTCATAGCCAGACACAGAAGTTATGAAACTCCCTGGGTTTCCTCTTTCTTTTCATCTGGTGAATGCAGACCCCTGAGTGGTTCCTTGGGCTCTAATAGCAACAGCAATACACCACTGAGAAGTTCTAAAATCAGGCAGGAAAAGGGCACTGCCTTCCCCGAACACCCTCAACCAGCAACAGTTCAGAAAGCCAAGTAAGAGATTTGGAAACCGACCCTTTGCTAAAGAGGTCCAACTTTCTTTGATGCCTCAGATGAAGAGGTTTACACATCTGGCGGGTGGTTATAGGCAAAGGAAAGGAAAAGAAAACTTGGAAGTTTAAAAATAACCTTGGAGTTGCCTTTAGGGTGGAGCACTGCCTCTGCACAGGGAAAAGCGGCAGAAATTAAGCAGCTGCCAGCGTGTGGAAGTGCCGAGGGTCTGGCCAACTTGTCCCTTACCCAGCCTGATGCCGTTCAACGTGGCCACTCTACGGCTCTGCTCCCGTAGGATGTTTTCCTGGGACACGCTGCGCTTGGGCTGCCTTCGGAAGCACTGCATGATCCAGCGTGGGGCTCAGAGAGAGGTGTCGGGTGTCGGGAAGGACGGGGGGCCACGCCACCCCTGCGGGGATCCCTGCTCATCCAGGAGCCTCCGGCGTGCGCAGCATCAAACGGAGCTCCAAGGAGGGAGCGAAGGCAGTGGGAGAGCTCAGGCAGAGGAAGGCAGGGGAGGGCAGAGTCCAGCTGGGGGTGGAACCATGGGAAGTCTCTCCTCCTGCTTCACTCACCAGCACACACTGGATGCAAAATTACACCGAGGCGCCTGCCGGCAGCTGCCCAGGTAGAAGGAACAAGTTTTCCTACAGTCATATGCCTGTGGGTTTTTATGCATCATTTCCAGGGGCTGGATGAGTCCCAAATATCGTTTGTGGCTCCTAATCAGTGCCTAGGGCTTGTCAGCTTAGCCTGCCCACAAATGCCTAGATCAGGGAGAGCTTGGCTCCACCCTTTCTCTTCTGTGCAGAGCTACTCCGTGCTGTTCCCACCGACAAGCAGTGAAGAGGAAGCTGAAAACACCTTTTAGCCAGGGCAAACACAGCCCAAAAGCAGCTTGGAAACTGTGTTTTAATGCCCTTTTTTTTTCCACCTAGAAAAGAGCATTTTCCTAAGACTCTGGACAGTGTCTTCTCTGCCACCGATTTCCTGTATGACTTGGGTAAGTCACTTACCCTGCATTTCATAATAGCTCTGGGTTTATTCTTGTAATGCAAATTTATCCTGCAATCTTGTACGGGGATAAACCCCCATCAGCAGTTAAACAAGTCACTGATTACACAGAATAAGAGAATAATACAGGTTGGCATGGACCTCTAGAGCTCTCTAGTTCAACCACCCACTCAAAGCGGGGTCAACTTCAAAGGTAGATCAGGTTGCTCACAGCCTTGTCCAGGTGAGTTTTGGATATCTCTAAGGATGGGGACTCCACAGCCAATCTAGTTCCCTGTTCAAGATCTTAGGTGTTCTTCATGAAGAATTTGTTTGTTATGACCAGTATAAATTTCCTTTGCTGAAACTCATGACCTTTGCCCATTGTCCTGGCAATGGCTGGGACTAAAATCCATCTCTTCCCTAGCCATGACCCTTTCTGCAGTGAAATACAGCAGCTATACTTATTAAACTGTTCCATTCTAGGCGAGTTTACAGACCTTGTTACAGACTAGTTTTTTTGGTCATTGCCTTTGCTAGCTGCTGCCCTGCCAGGCAAGCCAAGGGTGAAGATACTGCAGGGAGATGGAGCCAAGCTGGGGTGAATGTCCCTTACTGCAGAACCAGCATGTGCCCGAGAAACTTGACCGCTAACCACATGTCGCCGTTTCTGCTGGAGACCTAATCGAAGGCTCTCCATCACCAGCCCCGCATCGTATTCAACACAGGTTTTAGAAAGATATTGTCTATTTCTGGTGTCTGGCAATCCAGCCATCTTCCCCTTCTTTTTCTGCATTTTGAAGGAAGCCCTACCAACACTCACAGATAAGCACAGAGGACTGGATTACTTGACCAGCACAAGGACAGGATCAGAGTCATTAATCGCTGCCATATGCCACATGTAAGAAACTCTCTGGGGACAAGGCAGAGCCATTGCATGGCCTTGAACAACAGTGCAACTAATGCCTTATTTACACATAGCGACTACAAATCACAGTCAGCGAAGGAGAATAAGGGCATTTTCTGGATGGGACATCGCTGAACATGTTAGCCAGCCAGCCAGTAGGTGTTTGAGGAAACAATCTCCAGCCTTTTCTGAGCCCCCTGCACAGACAGAGGCTGGATGTCGGAGCCGTAATCTCTGTAGCACTCCTCTGGGAACTGGCAGCTTTGCTTTTGCCCTGGCTAGGAGGTGGGCACCATGACGTAATGGCTAGATGATATTTATTAGCTAGCAGTCTCTGAGCACTTCCCGTATCTCACATTGTACTGGAAAGGATTGATGTAATTAAAGGAGTGGGGAAGAGAGTGGTCTCCCGTACTTGCCTTAGCAAAACAATCTGCTTCTGTGTACCAGCTCTCCTGTCCAGCAGCAGCAGCGAGAGTCCCATAGGGATCGATTTGGGAGCACACAGAGCCCCTCTGCTTTGTTTTCTCATTAATTCCTAATAAGCAGTGCCAGTGGCAGCACTGCTCGGAGCTTTCCAGGCCCTCAGAGAACATTTTACTGTACTTATCCCTGAAGTTTGCACACACACAAAGCATAAGATCAGCATTCACCGAGTTTAGATACTTCTCCAGAACAGCAATGTGTGAGTTTTACTGTCATGAGGGCTTCAGAGATGTAAGGCAGTTAAAATCAGTTTGTTCTTAAAACGAAGATGAGATCATCGGGCCAGAAATGCCCTGCTTTGGGAAACAACAGCTCTGGATGTATTGTGGTCTTGAGGTCATATAAAGACAATGTCACATCTCATAGACAAAGCCTGACAGCTAAGTGTGACACTGTGGGTTACGTGGCATTCCTTATTGATGTTACATGATGCTGCACCATGCTCCAGCACTGGAGGAAGTGATTCCTGCAAATGGCTTAGGGGCAAATTATCCAACCCTTATTCACCGCAGGTAACACCTGACTGGGTCCGAAGCCTGCGAACACTCAAGTATGCAATTTTACCCATATGACCAATCCCACTGAAATCAATGGCACTGGTCACATGAGTGAAGTTATTCACATCCCTGTGCCCAGGATCAGGGCTGTGCTAATCATCCTATTGATTCCAGCTGGATTACTCACAGACCAAATGGAAATCAATGTGAATGAGGATGTCAGAACGTGGTCCCAAAGTTAGCAAAGTACTTTAATGTCCAGGAAACAGGCACTTGAGATAGAAAAGCTGTAGAGTCTGGTAGGAAGTGGGCTATGTGAGAAAACTATTAATGCACAGGCTGCTCTTCAGACAATTTTCCAAATGAATTAATCTCCACCATATCCTTACACAAAGGATGTGGAGTCAGGAGTTGGACTTGACGATCCTCGTGGGTCTCTTCCAACTCAGGGTATTCTGTGATTCTATGATTCTATGAACAGAGCTAAGGAAGCTCTATTACCACTTCACAGAGGAAGAAGCAGCTTGGTTTTGAGCTCTTTGGGGCTGGACCTGGTCTCCCACCGCCACCATGTTTGGGCCACACCAAAAGCGGTGCAGCCCTAATACTGTTCATAGTCTCTTTACACCATGACATGACAGAGGTCAGCTGTTGATTTGCCCAGACTTATGATAATTTAGGAGTGGAATGAAAATACCTGTGCTGGTGATGACCTTACCACTTCCCCATTGCATCATGCACATGATGTAAATTACTCTATTATGACTAGTAATGCCTATGGCAGTTACATAACACATAACACGTCATTTTAAGAGGAGATTTTCCCACTAAAGAGGCCAAGGGTTGTGTCTGGCTCTGCATTTGTTACCAAGAAGAAAAAATTAGATCTATTTTACACGATGCCATTCTTTGAAGAAACACTGTAATTTCACCTTCCCTCCCAGGCTCCCTCAAAGTGAAATTCAATACAATTATTTTAATAAGAGTAATAGCACAATCAAAGTATCACTGCTCATTAATGAACTACAATGTCTGTCCCTACATATTCCTAGTCCTCAGCAAGTGTGAGACCATTCAATCCAGGTGAACACAGAATTAATGAGAGTTTAGAAAAGCTGTAGTTCAGCTGGTCTGTAGTAATGCAACAACCTTCCGTCACTTGTTAGGATGATGGAGCACTCAGAAACTGAAGTTCCTGATGGTAAATAAAGTTTGAGGATTACTTTTGCACACCTAGTATGACAAGTATTGTCAGTGCAGCGGCTGCTTGGAAATGAGCACAACCAGCTGCAGCGCTGGGCAGCGGCTGCTATTCGGAAAAGCAGAAAACCTGTCAAGTGATGAGGATTTAGTTGATTTCTCCAGTGCTTTTTCAAATCACTGATGTTACCTGTGAAGTGCCTCTGCAGAGGCCCCTTTTGTCATCTGCCATCACCCCATGGTTATATCCAACCTGGCCTTTACATCAGCTCTTTAGTAGCCCTGGGCCTGGGATCAGTGTAGTCCCAGCAATGGCAAGTTTTCTTCCAGCTGAGACCCTGCCAGGAGTAAAGGACAGCAAGGCTCCTTCCACGTCTGCAGGGTCCCACCTGCCCTGCCTTTCCCTCTGGAGTCCATTCTTCACTTCATTCATGCCCTCTCACATCCCACCCAGGGAAACCTCACTCCTTCCTTGCCACCTCCAGGACACCACTCGCTGCTCTCAGCTTTATTGTCCCCAGTCACACCTCACATCCTCCAAGGACCAGGCCTTGCTGTTGGCACAGTAGAGCTTGAGAACAGCCAGTTTCTCACCACCAACAAAAAATGCTAATGGCTCCTCTACATTAGCACTCCCTTTCTTGCTCCCTCTGGGGGAGTGGGGACCAGGGAGTGGGTGGGGACCATAAGCATTGGTGCATCTCTGACCAAAGATGCTGCTTCTTGTTGACAGTGGGTACATCTCTGGTGCATGTGGTATGTACCAAGTTCCACCTTGTGGTGACACTGAGAATGGGCTTCTCCACAAAGCCCATGGCAGCACCAGCAAACCTCCTTCTCTTCCTTACACTGGCTTTTCTTACCCACTCTACTTCGCTTCCAGGGTGCTTGAGACGTCCTGCTGAGCTGGGGCAGAGTGACCTTAAAGTTTCATATAGGAGGAGTTCTCCCCAAGTATCATGTTGTGGCTGTCCTTCAAATCAATGCCTAAAAACTTCCTCCACTGGCATGCTGGCAAGAATGCCATGATGGGCAGGTTTCTGGTGCACTGAGAGCAGCACTGTCACTCTGCCCGATATTTCTCAGCCCCACTTTCTCTCTGTATCCTTTGGCTGTCTCGCTTTGTCTGCAAGGTCTCTGGGAGGAGAATGGTCCCTTCTCCAGCTCTGTTCTGATCAGTCTGCACAGCCCAGCCATCTTTCCCCAAAACAGGCTGGCTATATCCAGACTGCCTACTGGGAAGGATTGCAGGCCCATGGCATCACCCAGATCATGCTATGTGCTAGCTTGCTATGGATCGAAACCATGCTGGCAGTTAAACAGTGCAGAGCCCCTGGCCCTGGTTTGTATAGACGAAGCCAGGCTGCCTGCTCAGACATTTCACAGACAGTTCAAATTGTGACCTTTATGTGTGAAAATCTTCGTAAATCTTTCTGCCAGTCTGGGTCACTCGAAGGGACCTTGAATCCATGCTTGGCACTGGCTATAGCCCATCAAAAGCTACTGCCCTGCGTTCTTGATGGAATCCAGGTAAAACACTTAACTAAAGTTCATTGCACTCGGGAACTCAAAACCAGACTGAACGTTTGGTTCCGTCCTTCCACTGGTCTCTCCATCATGGTGCACATAGAGATTTGGCTGCAGAGTGAGAGGCACTAAAACAAACACCGGCTTCTAGTAAATGACAGTTTTTCCAGTAGTTGGTGTGAAAATAAAGTAATTGAAAAGAAGGATACCAGCTTGATGGATAGGACCAGCACCAACAGCCAGGAGCACTCGTGCAGCTTAGTTGCCTAACTCCTAAGTCATGTTTCTGGGCACATGCTGATGAAGATGTTCTCTTCATAAAACCAAAGTCAATTGTAAGCGGGTCCCAGCTGCATTTTTTTAAGGCCACTTAACAGCTTTTCTCAACATTTTCTTCAGGACCTGAAATTTCTTCCACAGACGAAATGCAGGTCACTCTCACCATTCTGTAGCAGGGCAAAATTTGTGCAATAATTAAATTGCACAATTGAATTATGCAAAACTAGGGAAAAAATCTTTTTTCTTTTCCCCTGAAGTGATTTATCTGGAATTTCAGCACTCTGTAGCTTTAGCCAAAAACAGCCAACAAGACTTGTTGTGTGGTATCTCCATATGGGGCTTTAAAAGGTACCCATGTGAGCGGCAGCCTGAGGTGTGAGTATTTCCCCACACACATTGTCTAAACTGGCTCATTTGAGGTGTGGAAGTATCTCAGTTTATAATAAACTGTGGCAAAATCTTCTCTACCTGCATAAAGAAAAAGAGAAACCTCCATGTTTGACCAAGGTCTGCAGCCTTCCATTCTGGTGGGGTTGACTGAATAAGGACTGAGACCCTCCACCCAAGGTAAGGACCTAGGAGACGCATGGGCTGGGGGTTAGTCTCATAGTATTTAGATATCTACAGTGCACTGAACAAGGGGCCAGGAGAAGACAGGGTACAATTGACCTGTCTAGATCCCTATAAGCCTAAAATTTCTTGCAGATACCTATATTTAGCCAGCTGAATCCCACCCTGGATGATCAAATCATCAAGTATTTGTCTGCAGCTTTCCTTCATAAACACCTGTTTATATATTTCAATCTCCCTGTAGAGGAAACTATACTTTGCTCCCAAATCATCAACACCTTTGGCTCCCAGAGCTGCCTATCCGGTCAGCTGAGTTTCCCGATCTTGCACAAACCATCTCTTCCCCACACACCTCTCCCTCTTGCTGTAGTTTGGCAGTATCCTTTCATCTCTGCTACCTGCAGCAGTTTTCCAAGCAACTGCATTTCCTTCTTCCTTCTCTTTCATTTCCTCATTAAAATCTATTTTTCCCCAAGCATCTTCTTACCCCAACTCATCTGCTTTTGGGCCTGATGTTGGGGCTTTGCACACTGGCAACAATCTCAAAACCAACTGCGGGCTTTAGTTTTACTAAAAGACATTGCTCAGATTGGAAATTTAGCAGGTTTTGTGTCAAAATAAAAAAAGACCCAAAATGAATTTTACTTGTCCTGTCTGAAAAAGGGACAAGTCTCATGTTTAATGTACTGAGAAGTGTTAGTATTACAAATTCTCCTGCACTACAAGAAACACTATGGCTCAAAAAACTCCCACGTAATGCATTAGGTACAACCTGCATCAAATGGGGTGTGCTAGGAGCATTTTGTTTGTAGGAAAGGAGATCAAAGTCACCAGCTGCTTCAGAGCAGATCCCAGTTGATCCCAAATAGCATTATCTCCACCCACGGAGGTTGAAGCCCAGAAGGAGCCTCCTCAGTGCTCCCAGCTAAGAAGGGCAGGTGGAGATGATTCATTTGGAAATTTAACTCTAGAGGTTAATCCTCAGGACTAGCTGACAGAAGAAACGAGGAAATGGCCTGTTTGGTAGGATTTTACTAACCCTTCCCTGCTGATTCTCATCCTGGGCTGTGGCAGAGGGCATTCCCATAACGGGGCTGTGGCATTCCCTGCACAATGTACACAGTGTCTTGGATGAAAAAGTCAGTGTATAAGAATAAGGCATAGTACAAATTAGCTATTCTATAATCTGTGCGAGCACAAGGGCTCCCAGTTCAGAAACAAACCAACTTCATGAGGCAAGAGAAAGATTATTAATAGCCCACAGAGTCTAGCAGATTCATTGCGTACTAAATGTAGATGACCCTTTATAAGACAAGCAACAAGAAGCCCATCCAGCTGAATTAAACGCTTTCAAAATAAAAGGCACAGACCACTAAATCACAGCAGCTACTCTGGCTCTGCGGATAAGGGGGCATGCTCATTTTTATTCCCAGGACTCAGATCTCCATCCAAATGCAGAGTAAACAAAACTATACAAACTTTTCAGAAACTCTCATCTACAGTAATACCCGCTTCTGCTACTGGAAGATATCTTGGGTGTCTCCTACTCACTGTCAGATATTTTTCTGAGACTGAACCATGTGCCTGTAGTTAATTCTGACATGGTAAATACAGCTGTTGTTGTATCTATGTTGGAAAAAAAAAAGAAAGAAACTGAAAGAAAGAAACTGAGTTTCAACATAACAGCCATAGACAAAACATATCTATAAACCATAGTATCTGAGGAATTTCTGACAAACTACATAGCACAAGTCTGATCCTGCTAACAAACCAATATGTGAGCAACTTTTCTTGTTTAAGTAGTCTGGCATTCAGAGTGACTTTGGCACTTGTGTGTGTTATGTATCAAGGAATTTCAGTAAATACTTTTTTAAAAGCTTGGCTCATTCCACACTTGTGTATTTTTCTGCTTGAGACAAAAAAAATAGATTAATAAACAGCCACTGGATTCTTCTTGGTTCCTAACCCCACAAGACTAAATAATATTCACTGAAAAATGACCCACAGGCCAGAATAGGAAATATTTTAATAGTTCCAGATGTATTTCTTAGTTTTCTTTCCCCAGTGGTTGTATAATGAATGAGATACCTACAAAAAGTATAACATTAACCTCTGTTTCACCTTCCTGTCTGATTTCTAGCACCTGGGAAAATCAGAGGGAAGATTTCTTCAGCCTGGGGAAATCTTTTCACATTTCTCCTGGTAATGCTAAACTGATTATGTTTATGATCAATCACTTATTGCTCTATTAGTTTATTTTTGTTTATAGCTCATCTATAGCAAGAAAGCACCTATCTCATGAAATAAAAATAGGCACTGTAGACTTTTCCCATTTCTGTGGGATCACAATATCCCTTTTCAATCTGTAGCTATCACAGCCCCAAGTTTCTGCTCATCAGAGTAAGTAAAATACAATGAAGAGGTACCAAAGCAGTATATTAAAGTCAGATGAGGAAATAAGGGATATTTCATTACCCTGTCTATCAGACAAGACTCCCAGTCTTGGTACCAATTGAATCTTCTTAAATCTCACTTGCTGGAAGGGCAGAGAGGATTTCTTCTTTTTTTAGAAGCATTACTTATTTTGTACTTAACATTTATAGAGTCTTGGGGGCAGACCCTGAGCCGAGATGATTTATCCTGGCTCTGCTGTCTTCACCAGAGCCCAGAGAGTTTACCCAGTTGAGCATCTGTCCCGCTCTCAGTTTCACCATAAAGGGGAGGAGATTTGGATCAACTTTTCTTGACTTGCAGACACTTACCCAGACAAGACACCCTTTCTACCAATACAGCTAATCCCACTAGCAGAGAAAAATCTGTCATCTCTCTCTGTAACACCGATTAAATGCTGCATTACTTCCAAATGAGAGAATGGGAAGGCAAAGGAGGGGGGAAAAGAGAGGAGGAAAAATAAAGCTCTTGGACAAGATAAGAGAGCTGAAATGCAAGGACATTTCTACAGACTTACTGTTGCAAGCGAGGAAAGTGCCATTCGATTCCATTGCTGCAAAACAAGCCGATGTGCAGCAGCAGAAAGGACTCCGGGAAACAGCTGTGCCCAGATGTTAGCGCTGGCCCGGGGTGGAAGCCAGACCCACAAGGCGCTCTCTGCTCCAGTAATCCCCAACGTCAGCTCCCTTCGGAGAGGCCTGCTCCTTCCCCTTGGCTGGAAATGCGTCTTCACTATGACTCCTCATTTATTTCTCTCCCGCATCGACACGCCACCGCCTGCCCAGCGCATCAACTGAGGCCAAGCGCCCGAGCCCCAGCGCCGCGCTGGCCCTGGCTCCTCCCCGCTGAAATCTGGCGTCTTCACCGCTGGCCCAGCCTCCTGCTTTTGCTACCGCTGCAGCTTGACAATGATGCCTCTTTTCCTGTTGCTGGCACATTTTCACGCCACGCTCCTTTCCGGCAAGGCTTCCAGAAGACACCGAGCGCTGCAAATCTGTCCGTGGTGGTCCCCAAATCGAGGAAAGGGCCTTAAACAGATGCCAGTGATTGGAATCTAGGTCTAAAGGGCTTTTAGACACTGGTAGGGGCATATTTCTTCTCATAGGGAAAAAAAAAAAAAAACAGGTCAGAAATTGCCAGTGTACAAATAGAAGCTGTAACCACAAACTCTCGCAGAGGCATGAGCTTAAAGCAGAAGAAAAGTTACAAGCTTTGCATTTGAGACAGTGAGACAGAAAGAAGAAAAAAACTGCACTGTCCTCAGGCTTTTACTGACTGGAACTGATTTCTTCCATTCTGTCCCTTACTCTTGAAGTAGATATTTTTTAAGGGTAGAAAGACAATGCTGGTGAACAGGGAGGGGGAAAGAAAGGGAATCCAGTGTGGGAAAACAAAGTTTCCCTCTACTTGAATGTTTGGGAGAGGTTTTCAGTTATTGTTTTGCTGTTGTTTATTTCCATTTCTGGTTACTTAGGTTATCTTGATGCAAACAATTGATGAAGTTGTTGGCAGATTCAAAGCCCTCGCTCCTCAGCAGCTGTAAACCTGGCAGCTCCACTGACAGAAGGGAAAAGTCCTGCTCTGAGGGTGACAGATCTGGGAGGCACATGGTGAAAAATACTTTGGGACTAGGACTGTTTGTCCCTCACTGCCAGGAACTGGGCTGCTCCTTTGAGAGCACAGACATTGCTCTCAGGTACTTTTACAGTCCACAAACATAGGGCTGCTGCCACCACTCAAGGAAAATTGCCCTAGTATAGCAAAACTCCTCTGTGCTAGTACAAAACTAACAAAACCAAACAAGTGGAGAAAAAAAAGAGCAGAGATTTCACCCCATGACTCCTCAAAAGCCCACTCCTCTACCTCACGGCCACCAGCATGGCATGGGGGGGCTCATCTCCTGCTAGACATTTTCCAAAGGACCCATGAAAGAGCATCCCTTTTGCAAACCCACAGACAAGGAGACATTGACTTGGACAGGGGCAAACTGTTTGGCAGCAAGGTCGGCTGCTGGCAGGCACCCAAGAGATTCCTCGTACAGCCTTAAAAGCCTCAAGGCAGTTGATTTCCAGAGGATACCACCAAAACCCATCACCCTTTCAGCTATGGGGAAGAGTACTGGAGGGAGTGTACAAGAGGCTGGTGGATGAGTCAGCCAGACTGGAAACTCCAGTAAAGCTGAGGTGATGTTATGGTTTTCACAAGGGAGGAAAAGTAGAGAAGGGCAGTTTGAAAGTGGTGACGGGAAATGGCATTATAGTAACTCCTTCGCTCTTTTCTATATCACACCCCATTGTGTCCTCATGCTGCCTAACACAAGCCCCTCACTTAGAGACGTACCGGCCAGTATCCCTGTGCCCTCTGTGGCAAAGAAGGGAGATGTAAGAGAGCTACATTAGTCCCAGAAATTATGAAGACCATATTCTGGATAGAAGCCCTTCATAGTAGCACAGGGCATGATGGCACCAAGACGTGACCATCGCTCCCCTGCACCACTGTGGACACCACCGTGATTTCACTGACTGCCTCAGGCTGGACAGAGCATCGCCAAGTGAGCGAGGCTGAGTTTCTCTGCCATCATCCCTTGAGATTTGGAAATGATCCCCTGCATTTACCCCTTCATGACAGCCCAGTGTATCTTCCTGTGCTTCCTTCTTGCCATGCTGCATTCTGCATGATGACAGCAAGTGGCAGCAGAAATGGTGCCTTGTCAGGAGGATTCACAAAACCTTGCCCAACTCTTCACTTTTCCCCGTTACACTTACTCTCCCTGCTTCTGTACATGCCCAGAAGCATCACCATTTTGGATGCTTTGAGCGCTTTGGCACCTTTCTGCCACCCTAAGCTAAGTCATCACTATTCCTAAATCCTTGATGGGCTTGACGTTGTATGTGTGCTCAGAGCAAGCCTGGCACTCGCAGACAGCTTTGCATTCCTTGCATTCACCAGAAAGTACAGCAGTCACCATCAGAGCCAGTGACAGCCTGCAGCAAACACCCAGAAGCTGAGATCGCACAGCACAGGTCTCATCAGAGCCTTGTTTCAGAGGGCAACAGTCCTTTTAGCTATATTTCTGCATGCACACAATATGCGCTTGAATTCCCTTTCCTTTGCATTGCTGAAACCAATATATGTCCAGAATAACAACAAAACCAAAGTGACATGAGGAGCTACTGGGCTCCTGTGAGGTGCAGAAATCCTACTAACAAACAATATTCTAAGAACAATATAGCAGTTTAAGAATATCATATGAATCAAGTCTCTGATCCCCATTTTGGATCACTGCACTTATTGTATTCCGTCCTGGTTTGGATTTTGGCAGATCCAGAAGGAGCAAGGTATGAAGTGGGATTGCCCTCTGCCTAGTTAAACCAGTATCACAGCTGAGTGGCAAGTTTAAAACTGGTGTCAGAACTGCAAAAAGTCTGTTCATCTGGAAGCCCTAGGAGAGCAATTCATTTTATAACAAAATGTGTAGTTAAGGCAACACTGCAGCCACTGTTGCTGTATCTTTGCTTATTTTTTAAAAGCTGTCTGAATTTCTGACTGCTTCTTCCCTGTTCTGAATACAGCTCCTAAGCTCTATCCACCAACTTGCTCACAACCAGTTTTGTGGCTCTTCATCTTCAAGATCAAACCAGGATTTGAAGGGGAGAGTTCAGTATGATTAAAATTAAACAGCATTCCTTTGTGCATGTTGTCTCTACTCACAGTAGCAATACTGTTGCTAAGGGTCAAAGTTAAATACACACAATTTATTCCGAGCAGATAGGTCCTAGTATCCATAAGGTGGCATTTCGATACCTTTTCTAGGCACTGCAGGTTTGTCTTCTCTGCTTTAAAAAATAACTTTTAAAGTGAGATAACAACAGGACTGTAAAATCTTTTCTTTTATTGCAAGGTAACTGAACGAGGTGATTGCATACTCTCTGCCCATGCTGACTTAGCTCTATTTATTCCTTGGTAAAATTGCCTTCTCCAGGGTTTTACAGCAGGCGAGTTAACATGCACTGATTGTTTTGCAGGATAAACACACCTTTTGTAGCAATCAGGACAAAACCTAACAGAAAAACCTGATTTTCTGAATTCCACAAACACATTATAGATAACAAGAAGGGCTGGATTTATTCCCTTTTGACTCCTGTGTGCACCACCTGCAAGCAGTGACTTCACTGCTGAGCCCAGCTTGGTGTCTCCCAGCTTTCTGCATGCTGCAGGCTATTACATTTAATGGCTCCCCGAGACTTAGGAAGCCGCTTTATTTTCCTGCCTTTCTTGGCATGGGTTTTAATCCCCAAATCATCCTGCTGGACTGAAGAGGAATGTGAGGAATTCCCTGTGGCTTCTCAGCCACGTGTCTCTCCACCTTTCCGGTGTTCCTTGGAGTCAGGATCCTGGCTGCCCACGGCTGTACCTGGACCTAAGCTCCTCCTCACTACCTTCCCAAAAGGAAGGCAAGGTTGGCGTGAAAAAGTAAAATACCAATCAAAATTAAAATGATAGGATAAGGGCATGTAAATCAAGGAGAGGAGCAGGTAGTTGTTGTAGGACTTCTCGGCCTCGATGCACAGGGTTTATTCTCCTTGTTTGCAAAGGTAGGAGCTATAGGATGGGACCCACATGCAGAATAGTGCATTAAAGGGAATATTTAGAAATGCCAGTGCAGGAGGGAGAGGATAGGGAAGGACCCAACGTCTACATCGCAAAATTTTCTCAGGTGTGAGTGAAACCTAGACATGGAATGACTCAAGAAACAAGCAACCTGTTATTTTTTGTTCCTTTCTTCTCAGCCTTTCCCCTCCAAGGGAAATTCTCCCTTGAGGCTCTGGCACCCAGGAGAGAGGGAAAGCACAGCTCTTCCATCCTGCTCCCAGCCCGCCCCTCCCCTCAGCTGCAGGAGAGGGCTCTCAGGGCTGGAGGAGGGACCAGGACTCCCATTTATCAGTCGCACCGGAGAGGGTTGCAGGGAGGATGCATTTCTTGAGCAGGAATCTCTGAACAGGAATAGGCCAGAGGTGCTGTGAGAACCTCCTTGGGGCTTCTCTCTGGACTATGTGCATATGGATTTGCTGCACAAACATGCCTATGGCAGCGGAAGCTAAGGAGCTGCTGCTCCCAAGTTGCTCTGAGGGTGAGGAGATGAGGCTCCTAGGAGGTGGAGAGGGAAAGAGAGGACATATCACAATACATGCATAATCCTCCTGGACTAGCTCAAAAGGCCTTTTCTCCATCCTGAGCTTCAGGCTTATGCCAGTGACAACTCTGGTACCCCCAGATCCTGATTAAAGGAGGCACAAAGGCCTCACCAAGCCCATGTTGCTCCACAGCCCCTTTAATTTGGCTGAGCCACAGCCCAGACTCGGGCTCAAAGACCTCCCAACAAAGACAGCAAGAACTGAACCACACTCAGCTCTTTGGTGCAGCTGTTTAAGACAGGCCTTTTCATTGCACCAATTCACCTTCCAGCCAAAGAGACTCAATCACCAAAGCTCACACCATCAGACAAAGGCAATTACATTTCAAATTAATAGAAAAACCCAAAACCTGCTTTGGGCACCCTGCTTTTTTTCTTGTCCATACCATCATTTTCTGAGCTCATCAGGAAGCAGAGTCAGGGCATTTCTAGGCCTGGAGACAGGCTGTAGGATTGGCACAGCCTTCCCAAAGCAAAGCTGCCACTTTTCTAAAGAGTCTGAGGTCAGCACCATGATATTTTACCAAGGGACAAGTCCTAAAGCCAGGACACACCTTGATTAACCCACTTGCTCTCTAGCCATATAAGTGGGCTTGAAAGGAGTTAAATGTCAGCTAGGCTGGGTGAGGAGCCTGCCTCCCTCTGTAACCCACCCTCCAATACGTGTCTACACAGCTTGCCAAAATCATCAGCTGAACTGGAGTTGTACAAAGTCAAGGAGACCTCCCTTTTCTCACACACCTACGCCCCCCTTTGCGTTCTCTTCCTTTGTTTGTGCACACACAGCCCAGCCCAGGCAGCAAAGAGCATTTGCAGTCTTCAGAGCCAAAAACATTCACAGGATTCAATTCAACAGCAAGCCGTAAATCACAGCAAACCCAGAGCAAAGCACTTTACCTGTCTCCACTCCGAAAGCATGACTTAAGTGTTGGTTTAATTGTGCACAGTGGAAGGAGTAGCTTTTCATCTCAGAGGAATGCTATACTGCCCAATCACCAAGTATTTCCTATGGAGAAGACGCCTCCTGGCTCCCTCTGCCTTTCAGACTCTCACACACCCTCCTCATCACACAAAAGTGTTCCCAGCTGCCTCTCCCAAAGATAACAGCAAGGTGCTTTGTTTGCTTTGCAAAAACGACTCAGGATTTCTGCTGCTGTGACCCAGCAGGAGTGTGAGAAGCATTCGAGAGTTATATGGCCAGCAGGGAACTTTGGTAGCTACGTGTTATTTTTTTGTCAGCAGGAGGATTACTGAAACCAGCAGAAAAGAAAATGTCATATTAAATAGAATTCATGACAATGCAGAAGCGGGACTGGAATTTTTCAGATACTTCTGTTATGGTCTGGCTGTTCATTGAACTGTTTTTTCCTGTCTTTTCCCAGTCTGTTTACTGTTTTAGATGGGGTGTCTTACCATCCTCAGATCATCTGGTCTCTCTACATTGAACTGTCATGTAAATAAGTCAATAATAGATGGACAGCAAAATGTAAATGCTTTTTACATTTTGGGAACTGCTCAGGGCTCTTACTAAGTAGTCTACATATCAGTTTGGAAGGCCGGCTCCAGTCACCCCGATGACTCACTTTTTGTAAAGGTATCATTACTCTTTTGTTATCAGTACCGTCTTTCATTAGGTGGACATAGTTCTTGTTGATAACAGGTTGCATTCCCTGCCTATGCAAGATCTGGGATTCAAAGGACTGATCCTGCCACTGAGTCTGCTCCATCCAACATTTACCTATTGGCGAATTTTCCCAACACTGCAAGGTTTCTGGCAGCTGCTGCTCCTTCACCTGCAAGAAACACTTTGCAGTGTGGGAAAGAGCAGCCTCATGGCTTGGCAGGAGCTGGCAGAGCTCAGCACCTTTGGAAATCAGATTCCCTTAGGAGATAAATTGGAAAAAGCTCAGGATTGGGATTTACCGCTCTGCAAGAACAGTAAGATTATGGGGACAACTCACTGGACAGAGTAATTCACTGTAGTTTATAAGCTAGGCTGGAATGGAATTAACACAACACAGTATCATAAAGTTCAGAGAATGGGTAGGGCAGCCAGATGCCTTGTTTGTCACCATGGACAGCTGTGCCAAAATATCTTCAGACTGAATTATGTTGATGTATACATCTGCATTTAAACCATTTATTGCAACAGTTACTCCCATTCAGGAAAGTAGTACATGGCCACAGGAAAAAGAAGCAACAGATGCTGGGATGTGTAAAGCTAAACCTGCTGCTGGCATAATCCATACAAGTCCCATTAAAATTAATGAGGTATTTCTGCTTGAGCAGAAGATAAACCTGACTTACTAAGCCAGAAATACGCCTACCTGACTCTGTATATCTTAAGTATCTGGAGGGGTTTTCCCTCCACTTAGTATAAGTAATCAAGAGCAGCTCTAACCACCAAATAGAGCAATAAAACAATCAAGAGTCATCTATTACTGTATTGGTCACAATTAAAACCTTAAAGAGTTACTAGCTCAACAAGTCTCACATTGATTTCAGACTGAAAAATTATACAAAAATAGAGGAAAAAGCAAGATGATGCATAAGATTTGGGAATAAAAGACCTAGGTTTCTCTAGTTATTCCAAAAAGCTCATTATAACTTTAGGAATCTCAGTATGAAGGAGGCGCTTAAATAATTTGACCTCTGTCCAATAGTAGTAGGTATGATTTAGACATCTCACTAATTTTTTCTTCAGACTAATTTTAATTTGTGTTGAACTTTTAATTTCTTATTTGTTTGTCTAATTTCTGTCACTACAAGATAGATTTATGAGTGTCTGAAGGTCATTTTTGTGCATTTCTATGCTTTAACAAATTTAGATTTAAATGAGCCCTCTAATGTTGAATTCCCTGACTTTAAATATTTTGATTCTGGGACAATGAAAATGTCTTAATCAGAAAGCTGTACAGAAAAGTACATTTAGTCTTAAACACTTATTAGCAAGAATTTTCGGGGGGAGGGGACCCCAGAGACTTCTTTTAAAGCTATGAAAGGCTCATCTATTAACAGTGAATGAGAAGCTCAAAGAAAACATCACGCATATATTTCATCAACTTCTCAGTTCAGTGCATCAGTAAACAGCACAGATCAGCCACACAATACTAGACAACTACATATGATTTATAACTGTGTGAATGATTTAGTAAATCTGACCACTAATATGAAGTTAACGTTGCGTGAATGAGAAACAATAACCTAACTGGAGAACCTAGTAACGTACTACACTTACTGCTATGAAAACATTACTTGGAGTGATTATCACTGTTAGGAAAGAAGAACAGTGGGAGACTGGTCCCAGGGTCCTGCCACTTTTATCCATTAATGGCTCCTTCTGATATATTCCAGATTATAACGGAGCTGAGACACCGAGCTTCACAACCATTAACATCCAGGTTAGCAAGCACATTTCTAACCTTAAAAGACCACAGTCATTAGGCCAAGTCATCTGGTGTCAGGAATGCTTGACACGTGTCTCTTCTTTCTTGCACCGATGCTTCTTTACAGCCAATAGTACTGGGGTATACAAGTTAAGTATGGAGAAGGGTTGGTGATTAATGTCATAATGGTTCCTTTTAACATACTTCATCTGTCAGCTTAATTCTCTGTAACTGGGATAATCACAATAATTAGATGCAATTGTTCATATCATTACCTAATTGCAGCTTTTTTCCGTGTAGCCAATTCATATGAATTTTAAATGCACAGAAAATATGGAAAGTCTGAATTACACCCACATTTTAGAAAATCCTACTATGTGTAAGATTTCTCCACAAGTTTAAACTGCACATGGGGATCTTGTGATTCCAGAGTGTGCAACACAGGTGATCAGTGATGTTACAAGTAAGGCATTTTTATTTCTGATCCTAAAGAGTTAAAACTACAATTCACACAAGCACAGTGACATCAGACTTCCCTCCACCCCTATCTGAACAATTGATGCAGAGTATGAGAGAGTTCTTTAATTGCTAACATCTCCAGAGCAGAGGTTTATGCAGAAAGTATGCAAGGAATTCCTGTGTCTCCCAGAGTCCTAATGAATGGCCAGCATTTTTGGTGTTAATTTATAATCAGCCATGCTCTTTGAAAAGCTGGACATGAGATGAAGAGAAAAACACACACTGAAATCATTTAGGACCCCCCAAAAAAAGATCAGACAAGGTGACAATTTATTACTAGATCAATTTTTAGATTAATGTATTTCCTAAATGAATAAAAGGATGAACTTGTAAAATCTCATCAAATGTATTCAAAAAGAGTATTCATAACCTCTAATTTAACTTCTTTTAGTATCTAGTTTCATTTCATAAGATGAAAGTTAGAAGCACAGTTCAATAAACTGTCACGGAAGAGAGGGGAGCCTTTGAAAAGAAAGAAGAGGACCAAATTAAGATGCTGAAGTATCTCAAAACAGACAGAGTAAATACTCTTCAGAGAGGTAGTGTTGTAAGTCTGAGACCATACGCTGTATCTTTATTACAAAGAGAATAATGAACCTTTGCTTTAAGTGCAAAGTAGAACTCAAGTTTATATATAAAGGTGCAACTGCTACTTCCAAAATCATACATTTATACTCCTGATAGAATCAAATGCAGCCACATTCCTCTGGCCGGTGGTGTTATTTGGATTTTTGAAGAGGAAACACCAAGGGGATATCAGGGTGCAGAAAGAACCATAAAAGTTGCCCATTGAGGAAGTATTTTATTATTTTTGGTGCCTCCTCATCAGTTCTGCACGCCTGGTGCAGCCAAAGCAAAAAGGTTAAATGACTCATTTCCTTCCTGCTCCTGCTGTAGAGCACCTAAACCAGCAAAGCCTTTACACAGATGCACACCCCCTCTGACTGTAGGAGACCTGGCTTGTGCAACTGCGTGCAGATGTGCCTGTGGGAACAATACCTGGAAACTAAAACACAGAACTATTTGACTGCTATTAATATATATTAGTGGGATCCCAGCTATGTATGAGCTTGTGGGCCGTACAAGAATGAGAGAAGAAAACCTTGAAGCTGTGGTCTGGGCCTTGCCATTGATTTTGGGGCACCTCAGGCACCTGCCTAAGCTCCCCAGGGCTTCCCCCATCTACCTAGTCCAAATTATGCCATCAGCTACCCCTGTGCCCACCATGTGATCCTTGAATCCTGAAAACTTCACCCTCCCCACTCTCTCTGGCCACTTGCTTGCTGGAGCAGAAGGTGAGAATCCCCACGGACACATTTTTCTACAGAAATGGCACTTGTAGCTGACACACTCCTGCTTATATCAGTGGTGGATCTCCTTTAGATGAAAGGTAAAAAGGGCTGCTCTGCCAAAACAGAAGACAACCCAACAAACCAGCTTTTGGCTGCTTATTGGGCAGTTTCACTTAAAAGTGTTTCAGCCATGTGGTGTCTCAGCACATGAACACGCCAGCTGGACATGATGGGACATGTTCTCACTGTTTTATGCCTTATATTCTTCAGCCTCAATGACAATGCAGATCTGATGCTTTTAATTCCAAGGTGCCAGCTGCAGCCCAGGTTAAAATGAGCTTTTGAAGGGTTTTGTTCACTTTCTAATGCATCAGGGATAATTCTGGGCTGCACTTTGGAGATACAGAGGTGTATATTTTTCAGGCGGAATGCAATTAAAAAAAGAATTCACCCTTTCTGTTGAATATGAAAAAGATGGTGAAGCCCTCAAAATGCAAATATTTCTTCTTGCATTAGAAAACGGGTTGCTTTCAGGTCAAAATTAACACTCTAATGGATTCCATGCTAAACTGTAGCACCGAGGGTCAGGCCATACTTCGATTGTTAGTCTGTCACTGATTGTCTCTGGGTTCTCCTGTCGGGGAAAAGTGCTGCTCCCTGAACTTAAGGACTTTAAAAATAGTACTTGGCTGCCTAAACACAGAAGTCTTCATGTCATTTCAGCTGCTGTGGGATGTCTCAGCTGGCCTTCTGCTTCTGCTCCAGAAGGCTGTCAGTCCCTAATAGATCCTGCGTCAATGTGTTGTAAATAACCAAAGGGTTAAAACTCGCAGCTTGTGCCCATACCCACATTCTTGGGAAGAACAAGCTGCCTAGGCCCCAATTAAGGCATGCTGATACCTTGAACAAAAGCCAAAAGATAGAAAGTTCCACTGTGCCTTTTGTGATGGACATAATTGTTACCTCAAATATGTGTATATATACATATTATTCTTGGATGAAATAAAATAGTGCAGGAGTTATTAGTAGTTATTAGTAATTAAGAAAAGATCACAGTTAGAAGTAGAAACTAACACCTGAGAATTTTAACAAGGCAGTAAATAATGCTTAGGCCAGATAAGAAAGTCTTAGCAATGAATGCCTCATTTATAAGAACCTTCTAAAAGAATACAATCCAGTAGAACTTCAAGGACTAACAGTAGAANGGCGAAGAGTTTTTAACCAATCATTTAACAGAAGGATAATGAATATGTATTGGCTATGTATCCGTGCATGTATAAAAGATTGTTTCTTAGACTGACTGAATGAACACGATCTTGGGAGGAGCTATCCCCCATGTTCCCGGCGCCATGAATAAAGAATGCCTGCCTTTTAACACTACATTGGTGTTATGAGGTTTATTCCCGATTTCGGTGACAAATGTCTGCCAGTCCCTGGCAAATGCATATGTATCCTTGGATGTCTTATGTGACAGGCACCTAAATGTAGGCAACTGTAGGCAACACTGTTCTAAGAGCAAAACCTTCCCTTGGGAGACCTTTCCTTGCTCAGAACCCTAAGGAAGCTCCCATGTTAGAAATAAGCCCTGAAATATTAAAAGATCATATAACTAGCCCCTAGAATAGCCGGCCTAGAGATATGTTACAATACAAACACAAGTAATAAGCTTAATAGAAGAGTTATTAGGTGCAGTTTGCAGCAGGGCATAATGGAGAGAAAAACAGTCATTCTGGGACCTCCCCACTAGGCCAATTCCTTGCCCTTGTCTCAGTTCCTTAGGTGAAGGCCAGTTAGACGGCAATAACTGAAGGCAAATGGAAACAACATGCTTCATGATTTCCTGGGCACCGTAAAGGGTACTACTGAACGTGTCCTGCTAGCCTGGGCAGAAAAGAAGATGCTGATTTTGCAGGCAGGTACCAGTTCACCTGGCTGGTGAACAAAGTTGCCTCCTCACTTTCTTTGATCCATTGCAGGGCTCACATGGAAAAGCATACGCAAGCCTACTGGTTTGGCTGAGCTGGCCTTATCTTTCCCTACCAGCAAAAATGAAATGATACTCTGGGAAAGCGAGGTGATGACACAGCTGTACATTTTTCTGATGACAGACTCTGCATGCCCTCAGGACACCACCACCTCTTGCACTCTCCCATCCCAATGGGACAGATTTTCTTTCTTTCATACCAGGTTCCCCTGACCGTACTTGTACAGACACTATTTCCAGTGAGATTCCTCCCAGTCTGCAAGAGCTAGGAGACAGTTTGGAGCTAACTTGGGCAGCAAGAATCAAAAATGAGGCCAGGCTGTTCTTAGGAAATCTGAGCTATTTCTGCCACCAGGGCCAGGTTGCAGCAGCCGTGAGCCCATGAGCACAGCCTATGTCCTCTCCTTGCACTCCAGCTCTTTGCAACAGATGACATTGTGTTGCCTGTGATCAATTTATGTCCCATCCTACCCTTGCAAGGGCTTTGGAGGTAGTTCTAGCACTCCATATTCATAGAATGATAGAATCATAGAACTATTAAGGTTGGAAAAGACCTCTAAGATCATCAAGTCCAACCACCAACTAACACCACCATGACTCCTAAACTAGGCTCTGGAGTGCCACGTCTACACCTTTTTTGAACGCCTCCAGGGGTGACGACTCCACCACCTCTCTGGGCAGCCTGTTCCAATGCCTAACCACTCTTTCGGTAAAGAAATTCTTCCTGATGTCCAGTCTAAACCTCCCCTGACGCAACTTGAGGCCATTCCCTCTCGTCCTATCACTAGTTACTTGGGAGAAGAGTCCAAGACCCGCTTCACTACAACCTCTTTTCAGGTAGTTGTAGAGAGCGATAAGGTCTCCCCTCAGCCTCCTCTTCTCCAAACTAAACAGCCCCAGTTCTCTCAGCCGCTCCTCATAAAACTTGTTTTCTAGACCCTTCACCAGCTTCGTTGCCCTTCTCTGGACACGCTCCAGCACCTCAGTGTCCTTCTTGTACTGAGGGGCCCAAAACTGAACACAGTACTCGAGGTGCGGCCTCACCAGTGCCGAGTACAGGGGCACGATCACTTCCCTACTCCTGCTGGTCACACTATTCCTGATACAAGCCAGGATGCCGTTGGCCTTCTTGGCCACCTGGGCACACTGCCGGCTCATGTTCAGCCGGCTGTCGACCAGCACCCCCAGGTCCTTTTCCGCTGGGCAGCTTTCCAGCCACTCTTCCCCAAGCCTGTAGCGTTGCATGGGGTTGTTGTGACCAAAGTGCAGGACCCGGCACTTGGCCTTGTTAAACCTCATACAATTGGCCTCGGCCCATCCATCCAGCCTGTCCAGATCCCTCTGCAGGGCCTTCCTTCCCTCGAGCAGATCGACACTCCCGCCCAGCTTGGTATCATCTGCAAACTTGCTGAGGGTGCACTCAATCCCCTCATCCAGATCATTGATGAAGACATTGAACAAAACCGGCCCCGGAACCGAGCCCTGGGGAACACTGCTCGTGACCAGCCGCCAACTGGATTTCACTCCATTCACCACCACTCTCTGGGCTCGGCCATCCAGCCAGTTTTTTACCCAGCAAAGTGTATGCCCATCCAAGCCGTGAGCTGCCAGCTTCTCCAGGACAATGCCATGGGAGACAGTGTCAAAGGCCTTACTAAAGTCCATATTGTCCCAAAGTGAACAGTCTCCTTGAGACGATCTTTCAGGACTAAAGCAAGATGTTCTTGTTCAGCTATGCAGCCCTAACTCAGCTGGCCTTCTGGGCCATTTGTCTGTGCCCAAGTTCCTGAGGATAAAGGGATAAATATACATTTAAACCCACCTCCTTCACCACCCTGAAATACCATAGCCGGGAAAGATACCGTTTGGAGCTTGGCCTAAATTAGCGGTTTTCAGGGAGGTGCAAATAACGCAATGCTAAGGTAAAATTTAAAAAGCATTTCTCCTGAAGTTCATCTTAGAAACTTCCTTCTCACCTGGCCTGACATTCCTATAAGCTTCATCTCCAGTGCTCTCAAATGGCTGCTTCCAGCCCTCAGCGTGCTGACTGAGAGGGAACACTGGATTCAACAGTTTACACTAAATGTAAGCTGTCTGAATCTGGGCCTGTCAGGATCACCATCTGCTTCAAACACATTTTTGCTCATGCTCTTATTAAAGCAGAACCAAGAGCTGGGGACAAATCCAGATGAAAAATCCTAAATGTAGGGGTGTTTGGATTCCTTTTCCTTCTGAATTAGGTGGCAGTTCCTCATTGCACTGCACCATACAGGAGGCATATGGTGGGTCTTTTCCATCTTCTACTCCAAAGATTCAGACCTCGCCCCACCCTTTACCAGGTGAGGGCCTTGCTCAGCACATCTTCACATTACAGACATCTAGAGCACAGACAGGCATGGAAGAATGATTTTGATTTTTCCCTTTAACTAATTCACCCAATGCACAAACCAGGAGAGCAGGGGAATATCTGCAAACACATTGTATCTGAAAGTTTGCTGATAGGAGGCTGAGAAAAAAACTTACCAGATAAAAGTAAGAAAAAAGGGGTTTAATTTCTTGTGCAAAAGATTTCAAGACAAGGAGGGAAAACCTGGTAAAGTACTGAGGCACTGGGACAGCATGAGACAGGCCTGAGCCATGGTTTTCTGACAGCCATGGCGTGGCTAAATGAGCCCAGCTAGGTAAGTCACAAGGGGGTAAAAAGTAAGTAGTAGGCTGATCTCAGACAGGAGCTCCCAAGGGTAGGGAGAAAAATAGAAAGCGCAGACCCAAAGTTTCTCCTCTTCCAAGGTTTCTTTGCATCTATAGAAATCCTGGCTGCTGTGTAAGAAGGAGAACTTTCAAAAGAAATTGAAACCCAGATGGGAATCAAGGAAGAAAGAACCATATTTCCTCCTGAAAAGAGTCAATCAGTAGGTTATTCTCAGCAGCATAACTTAGCTCCTGCGGTGTTATGCCATGCTAGATGGCTTCCAGGACACAAGAGGCTCACACAAAGCTAGTCCATGTGTATCTATGCAAACTTGGAATCTGCAGTGTAGGTATGAGGTACAGAAATATACCCAGTGATGTCACTGAAGGGTGGAAGAACACTATTAAGCATCAATCCATTTTGTTACTGCAAAGTCTTTAAGATCTGGAGAGATGAAGTCTGTGGTCCACCACCATGTAGATGATGTGCCAAGAAATGGATTAATTTTCCAAAAATAGCACTGAGAAGAGCCTTTATGACCACAGAAAAAAAAAATCTGGAGTGTGAAAATGCTAACCTTATTCTTTAATTTGGGGAACAAAGGCATATCCGGATGCAGAAGCCAAATATTAGGTTGTGAATCTAACCAGAAGCTGCTTTTCCTAGTTAGCTTTCATAGACTCCTTAGAAATAATCAGTGTACCCCCAGGTAGTCGTGGTGCACAGAATGAAAACCACTGATTTTAACAAAACACGTTACTGAGTAAACTGGTTTGGGCTATATGTAATAGCTTTTGAAAAAAGGAGGTCAGACTCTGTAGTCCGATCACCCTCTCTGACCCAGGAACATGTTGGTGAACGTGGAGTATGAGCCCCTTGTTCTGCTCTGCTTGAGAGACCCAGTGTCACACCAGCACTGCACCCTCCAGCTGGATCTCTGCATGGAGGCGTAGCCCATTTCCAGCTTAATTAGAGAGTGATGTATCTGCCCAGACACTGTCGGAAAGGAATGACTGGCTCCTTTGTGTATGCATTTTCCACATGCTTCTTCTACATGTTGGGTGTGTCTGGTTTGTAAGATCCCATGCGGCTTGAGTGAAATTACAGCGTAAGTATTTCAGCAGAAGTACAGCAATACCCACTGACATGTTTTAGTGAGGGATGTACTTGTAGATACAGGAGAGAGGCGTGGGAAACAAAGAAAAGCTTAAAGTCAGGAAGCATAAACTGGAAGCAAGTGAAAGGGCTGACTCCCATCAGGAGACAGCCACAAAGTAACACCACACAAGATGTTAAGAGAGAAAATAATGAAGAATATCCAAGTGGAACTGCCAAACACAGGTTATTTCAAACTGTCTCCATGAGAATTGGAGATGATCTAAGTACAGCCAGCAAGGCAAGATCTGTAAGAAATGGGCAGTCTTTAAACTAACTAGGATATTTGAAGAAAAAAACAACTTTGGCAGGACAAGGAAGCAGTGCAATGTGAGAAGCCAGCGTTCAGAAACCCAGCTGTTTGGCATTTTTCACCTGAAACTGAAAGGTTATTTCTCCATTTTCCGTGTCTGCAAATTTTACTTGTGTTTTAAAGACAGACGGTGGATGCTGTTTTTAGTTCATCTTCAAGATACACAGCGTAACATGCAAAGGAGACCCACATTCCAGTGACACCTGTTTGGCTGCATCTGCAATAATTACAGGATAATATATAGTTTTGCCAGTGTAGTGAATAAACACACTTTACCTAATACACTGGTAAGAGAATATGCTAGATTGCGATGGAAGTATTTTTACCTGCTCGGTTGCCTGATCAGAACAAAGATTTAATACAGTGTTTGTTTTTAAAGGCTTTCCTGAATACATGGAAACCTCAATAAGACCACTGGAGGGCAGCAACGTCAAAGTGAATCATTCATCAGCGTACTTTTGGGAATCGTTTCGTGAAAACCCAAACCCAAGAAGAAGACCTTAGCAAAGAAACAGAAATAACTAGAAATAATTTTCTGCTTCCCAGATGCAAATATGTAAAACGGTGCAATTCTTCCGGTGCAAAAGACAGTACTGCAATATCATTTCTCTTACTTTCCCGCATCTAAAGAATGCCATCTGAAGTCTGCATGACTTGTCCTGTTTTCAGAAAATGCTAAAAACATCCAATAACATTTGGAGTCTTGAGGTGTTTTCAACACTATGGATTTGTGGCGGTTTTTAAATCAATATATAACCCAAGACTATTTTGTATATCTTTTTATATACATATATATAATTTGAATTATATTTACATTTGAGATATGTATAGATACACATTTCCAAATGAATCCATATTGTTGCATTAATAGAATGGGGGTGGCACGTTCAGCAGAACTTTTAACTTCAGTTTTTATTTTTAAGAGTGTCCTAAATTTCATAATTTCAAAGAAACCTTTTAAATGTTGAGTGAGTGGAATCAGTTTAGTGAGTCCTCCCTCTGTAAGGACGTCCACTGACATTAGTGAAGATTCTGGGGTCGCTATGAAGATAAATGTATGAACATTTCTGCAAGCTGGTTTGATTTAGTGGAAAGGATGCTATTATTAGTCCAGTATTTACACATTTAAGGAATACATGTTGACAATAATTTAAGATCATAGTTAGTCAAACACAGCTGTCCATTGCTTTAAAATATATAAAGAAATATAGTGGCTGACTTACAGACCCAGGTCATAACAGCCATCTATACTTTCAATAAAGTAAGAGCAAGGTAAATAAAACTGCTATGGAGCTTGCTATTTTTGTAAAAAGTATAAGATACAGTTCTGCTCTGCAATGTAGCTATGTACACATCGCCTTTTACTCAGTACATGAGCTCCCTGATTGCATTCAAATCACATCTGGCCATTTTATATACAAATATGTTCTGTTACTGTCAGTCTTAGAAAGCTAACAAGCAGAAAGAAGGAGCTGGGTTTGCCTTATCCATAGTGTCATTTGGTACCTGGATGCCTGAACAAACCACCTCCATGACTGTAAGGTGATTTTCTTAGGTTACAATGGGGAGGACCTTTTCTGAACAGAAGAAAGACCAGAAGAAAGCATGGTTTTGGGCAACAGTTGAACTTTGAAGAGTCCTCCTGGGATAACAAGGAATGTGTGGGGACCACCTGAGGAGTGTGAACAAAATAAGTATAGAAAAGCAATACGATCCTGACAAGACATGGAGACTACTTTTAAGAGTGGAGTAGTCCGGACTTCAGCAGAATTTATGATTCCTCTAAGGTCTGTGGCTTAGGCTACGTCTACTTTAGCAAGTGGCTTGGTGTGCTATGAGCAGAACTGCAGTGCAAAAAAGTCGGTGCTCGGGAGACAATGTCCACTCTGTAGGCATCTAGGGATGTTTTATTTCAGAATAGCTTTTGCCTGGTCCTGTAGATTGAGAGCCCATTAGCTGAAAGCGCACATGAGGTGAGCTCCCAGAGAGATTAGTTTCAGATTAGTTTCCTCCAAGAGAAATGCCATTGTGCTCCACACTGCACACAAGCATACGAAGTGGGGCCCTCGGGAGTATCTTCAGATCCACACACCCAATTCAAATCAAAACGTCAGCATAAAATCCAACCTTACATGGTAGAGATGGGAAATACAAGGTAAAATGTCTGGTAGAAGTCATACGTGGCAGTTAGAGAAAGTGTCTATATTTATAACTATAAATGCAGGCTAAATTTTGTTTGGTTGTTTGGGTTTGGGGTTTTTTTTCCCCATTTCCTACATACTTGAGTCTCTCTTCAGCCTTTGGACGTTAAATATCTTAGAATGGTGATAAAGAGGATGATATATATGCAAATTGTTCTTAATGTTCATCATATTTATATGGAAATGTGAATATATATTTACAATGGGAACAGTGGCATTATTTTTTAAGTTTGTATGAGTAAATGATGACGGCATAAAAATGGAGATCTAATGAAAAATATAGCAGTGTCATATGGGAAACAATTGTGTATAGCTCTGGACCAGTGTTTAAGCCCTCCCTCCTGATCTTGTATTTGACTACTGGGCAGATGGATCTCACCTTCACTTCTAGATTTCATGGTGTGTCTCTGGACTGCAGCTGGAAAAAAAAAAAAACCCAGCTTCTAAACTGAGATGATCTGCTTGGCAAGTTACTGAAAGACAGTAAAGATGAAAGTACAGAAAGCTTTTTCCACAGTCAGTTTTCATGTACATCTATACACTATTTTAAGCAAAAACATCTGCTCTACTGCTGCTACTCTAAGGCTTTCTTAAAGGCTGGGAAAGAATTATTTTTTAAATGCTGGATTTTATTAACATTCCAGTTAGCAAACAGATGTTATAATCAATTGTAATAGCACATGATGAGAAAAGTCAGAATTCTAATATGGAAACGTGTCAAAATGTGGATGCTCCAACCTACTTTTAAAGGCAAGAACACACCTACGTGCCTGCACAGACACAAAGCTCTGAACCTTTTCTACTGGAAAACATGGGTATCTGGTCCTATCCTTGTCAGATGTCAGCGATTTCTCTGACTTGCCTTAACTTTTGGAACAGGATATTGCAGATTTGCTGAGCTTTCCTTTGGGCAAGTTTCCCTTTTTCACAGGGAAACTAAAAACACAGCAGTGCCTCCAAGTCTAATTTGGTGTCTTACTCCAAATGCAGACTTTGGTGAGCTGATGAACTAAAGCTTGTGACACCATGTAGTCACAAGCCCATGTGCCACATGCCTACAAAAACCGGTTTTTCAACCACTCCCACAGCTGCCGTGGGGCTTGCACCCCACGCCTTTTACTTATCTGCTCATGGAACACCACCTGTTGGTGTATTATAATTATTTTTGTGATGGTTATTTTCCATGAAATACCATCAGAGGGCAGTACCATTGCCCACATCCACTTCCAACCCCTGCAAACACCCTTTACAGGAATCCGGATGGAGCCCAATGACCCTGATAGCGATGGAGAAGCCCCGGGGCCCACAGTCAGGCTCCTTCACACTAAGCAAGACGCAAGGGGGAGGGAAAAAAAAAAAAAAAAGAAAAAAAGGAGGCAGGACAAGCAGAAAATGCTACGCCAGGGCGGTTTCTGAGGAAAATATCACCACTTCATCAGGAGCAGGCGGCTGTTGTTAGCAACCGGCGTACACAGCCAGGGCGCTCCGGCAGGCAGAGGGGAAAGATGGATGGTTTCTCGGGCTGATGATGAATTACCCCGTCTTCCAGCCCTCGCAGACCGGCTGCAGCAGCAGGGACGAGCCCTGCCTCTACAGGCAGCATGTGGCAGCTGGGGAAGAAGGAGAGGATTTGTCTTCTTTCCTCAGCTGCCAAACTCACGGCCTGCACTGGAGCCTGATGGCAGCGGAGGGGCAAGCCAGGCCTCCCGGAAAGCCCAAATCCCCTCAAGAGTTTCAAGTCAACATTTTACTTCGTTTCTTATTAATTCACACAGCTCCGCTGCTTTAAAAGAGCACAAAAAGTGCCTATTTTGACAGAGGCAGGGCAGAAACCGGGTACGAGCCTCAGAGAGACATGGGGTGCTGCCCTCAGCCCTCTAAGAGCGCTAGTACAATGGTATGGCGGCGGGAAGGCGGCGAGGGGTTGTGTGAGGGGTGAGGAAGCACGGGCAGGGAAGTGGGGAGGCGGCTGCCCCCGTTATCCCGCTCCGCAGTGGCCTCGGAGGGAGCTCAGCCCCGGGTGCCTCCACTCCGCCCCCGGGCCGGCTCCCCCGCCCGGCGGCCTGGCCCTTCCCGNCGGGCCGGCTGGGGGGACCCCAGCGCCGGGCTTGCCATGGCTGAGAGCAGCCTCTCCCCCGGCAGGCAGGTAACTGAGCCGGGCTGGGCCGCACGGGCACACACCTCCCCCCGCAAACAGCCTCACGCCCCTGCACGCAGACACACACACACCTGCGTGTACCCTGGGACACACAGACACGCCCTGCACGACGCCTGGCACACACACACATATACCCTGTACAGCACTTGTATCTCTCTCCTTCAGCACACAGAGAACCGTGTCTGCCACCATCACCTACACATACAGCCGCACCGTCTGTGTGCATGCACAACCTTGTGTACACACGCGCACACACATATCACTGTACATGCCTACACGCCTCAGTGTTCGTGTGCGCGCACACAGCGTGTCCTCTTTTGGGGTCCTTCCCAGGCACCTTTCCCCAGCCCTTTTCCCCCACTTTTCCTCCTCAGTTGGCTAATTCCAGCCATTTGCATGCGCCCTCGAGTCTCGCCCTGGGATGTCCCTCGCTCCTATCTCAGGCCATGAGCGCTAACATCCTCATTTTCTTTCCTCAGGACATCTCCCACTTGCTGGCTAGCACCTTTGAGGACCTGTACACTGGAGATGTTATCGGCATGGACATGGAGAGAAATTGGATCAAGTCCCGAGGAGGAGACAATGTTTTCCATGAGACTTTTACGGAGGAGCTACAGAAGGTACAAGTCAAAACCAACTCAGAGTTCGGAGCTCTGTTCAGCTTTCATTGCTACTTCATAATTTCTAGATCTTCTGTAAAATAAAATAAAAAGGCGGGGGGGGGATCCTAGAACTGACATTTTAATGGAAATTTACTTGAGCACAGTTTCTCATAGAAGCTTTCATATATATTAATATTCACCACATGTTCCTTCATGGTATTCTCAGCTCTGGATGGCTTTTCAGACACGGAGTAAAACCAGTAAAACCAATAGCCCTTTAAATGCCTATTCTACTGGTTGACAACTTCTCCCTGTAACTGCTGGTCAATGTAGTAGCCTTCCTATCTTGCAATAAAGTATTCTCATGTGCTGCATTTTGAAACCAGATGCTGCAAATACTATTTATATATGCTTACCTTAGTGGTGCGCTATGACACGTAATCCATTAACATTTGCAGTGCTGTTTGGGAATCTTGGATGAAATCAGCAGTAGAAATGCAAAATACTTGTCTTAATCATTGCTCTGATAGCTATTGTCAATGTATAAAAGCAGAGGCTATTGCTGGATGACTTGAGCAACAGGTATTTTTTCCATTTTGTGCCATCATACCCTCTTCAAATGTTATCAGATGTGAAAAATCTGAAGTTTTGTATTTCTTTTGAGTCATTTATGAATATCTTGGTGGACACAGTATGTCCTGAATAATAAATAGGAGTACTTCTGCTTGGATAAGGTTAATTTCAACTGACAGTACATGTCAGTAACATGTATGTTACAGCTGAACTAGTCACCCAAGGCTCTCTGTATCATCAGAAAAGGAAAAAAAACCCACCAAACCAGGCACTTTTAGGGCACAATCCATCTGATCAATTTTAGGTACCGGCTTTGGCATGGGGTACAATCATATCCTGGATTCCAGCGACAGTGGAGGGATCCCAAAATGAGCAGGACAAGAGGAAGCATCTCATTTTAGCTGAGATGCATCCTACCCTTTCTATTTAAAAAATTAAATGGAATTATTTAATTCTATTAAATGAGACAAAAGATTAAACCCAGTTACATAAAAGTTCTACAGAAAGCTCAATTAGGCTACAGATACTCTTGAGACCAATGTCTATCGGTTTCTCTTGGTGTTGGTCTTGTATGTCTCTGTGCCTCTGCTGTATTCTCTCTTTAACTTCATTGATACCTCTTTGAGGCAGGATTTTTCTTTTTGACTTGTGCTTGTAAAGCACTTACCACACTGGGCAGAGTGATCCAAAATATGTCAAGAGAAGTGAAGTATCACTATTGGGATATTTTGGAGTTTTAAAAACCTTCCTAATAACTAGGAGGGAGCATTCACTTTAAATTTAACCCTACACTTCTAGGCAAAATACAGTGCAGTTGCTACTGTCACAGAGAAGGTAAAAGACAGACATTTCTCTTATCTTGAGAGAGTCTCCTCATCTTTCACACATTTTTCTTGGGTAGTGCTGCTTACCCGCACAAGTTAAATGATAGGAATGACAGTGTTTTAGCAGGCCAGTTTATGCTTGTCAAGTAATGATGTTTTGCCAGGATATCTCTATTTACCTCTCAAAGGCAAATATAAAACATTTATCTGCAAGGAGACCTTTAATAATTCGTGACAGCTCAAATCAGACTAATTTCTCTACATTCACCCATACCCGTGACAGCTTCTTGCTGAATATAAGTGCCGATTGAGAGAAGCTGACATAGTAGAAGAGAACATCATTCAGGCCCAGGATCGAGCAAAAGCTGAAGAAGAAAGGGCCCTAAACGTGCTGAAGGCAGATGCAGGGGAAGATTTCCACAAAATGGGATTGCCACCAGGTGAGGATTCTGGAAATACTGTCTCTCCCCAGTACATGCTTCTGGTACCTGGACATCACTGCAATGTTTGTCTAAATCACTGGTAGGACTGACACTAGACTCAGTGAGCTTTTAGTTTGGCTTTACATCAATAGAGCAACTTTGAAGGATTTTGTGCAGAGATTCAAGTAGAGTAACATCTGTTTAACACCGTAAGAAACTAAATGACTAGGTCATTTTCAAGGTATTACATTTGCAATTAATGGCTTACCACCTAATTTTATTACAAGCATACACACCTGGATATATAGCAGCAATGAACAGAGATTAAATGTTTCTCCGATGGCTGCATAGCTGAGTTTGAACTGAATTTGGAATTGTGGAGATGCATGTCCAAGTCTTGGGATTAAAATACCACACTGTTTCTCTATCCAAAAATATTACCTGACAGTGATGAGTTATAAAGACAACATTACTCTGGATTGATCAAGATAGTGTATCTTAAGGGGCTAAGCTTTTGCATTTTTTTTAATTGTTTTTTTTTGTTTTGTTTTACTGTTGCAGTGGCATCCTCTTTTAGGTGGATTGTGGATAATGAACTTCTCAGAAAAAATCATTTAACCTGCCCTGATGATTACATCACTGATAAATTACCTGTTACTAGAGCACCGAAAGGTAATTTTTAAAGCAGAGAATAATTCAGACTTTTTAGAACACTCTATAAGAATAGAAGCATTGGAGGATGTAGCAGATCTGAGTATATTTTTACAGTTTTCTGCCAAAGCAGAAGGGACTCTAGTATTACAAGCATAGAATTCCATTAAAGGGACATTGTCAAAATAAAATTGATAAATTAAAAATTATTGAGTTCAAATGTGCTTAAATATGAAATCTAATGGTGGTCACACATTTGTTTACAGTTCCTTCCATCTGACACAAAAACTATATTAATTGTGACTGCTCTGCCTCTATTCAATTTCATTAGCACAAAGCTGCAACTACATCTTATATACAGAGAAGGGAAGTGGTTACATTAAAGTAAAAACTATTTTCAGTGAAATAAAATCGTATTCTTTATTTTGGGTTTAAAATTTTCCAGTTCTGGAAATATATCAGTTTAATTTGCAAATGAAGATCAGTAAGAAAAATCTTTTGGGCAATGTCAAGACTTCTTTACTTCTTTTACTCATGGATGAGCCAAGGTGAAAGGTTTTAGTGTCATTAAAATGAAATTTTTCAGTCAAGTCAAAACAAACATTTCAGAGTAATCAATTTAGTCACAAATTCCAAGACTAGGGTTTTTTTTTCCTTTGTAATTCCAAACAAAGCAAAAAATGTAACATCTCAGAGTTTTCTCTGAGGTGGCAATTTTGTTGTCTAACTATGGGAACATGGGACTAGATGGTACATCCTGTTTATGTCAATTTTCTGTCATAAGTCCATCCTCTAGATCTTTTTGTAAACTTAACAGGACATTCTAAGTCCCACTCACTTGTAAGATTAACATAGCTTTCTGCGAGTAATATAACTTTCTTTGTGTACAGTTTGTTTAATTAGTATTTCTAAAAGCTTTCTTATTAAAGCACTATGCTTCATTTGTGCAAAATAAACTATAAATATAAATGAATTCTAGGGATTTAAAGTGTATTTTTACCATCAACAAGACTAAAATAAATTCATAATACCTATGCATAGAATAAATGCTTATAATTCATGCTTTTCTCTTATAGAATTATATTTTTCTTTGAATTGCAGGAAAATCAGAACCTGGCTACATCAGAGAGACATTTAGTTTTAAGCAGCATGTTTCTTCAGGCTTGCAGGACCAGATGCCTGCAGGGATTGCACACCTACAGAAAATATCTGGTAGTCTGCCAAATGTGTCTTTATGCACATTAACTCTGCCTTCAACTCCAGACTCTAGCCACCAGACTAAAAAGCCACGTAAGGTACATTTTACAGATTTATTTGTTTTAGTCTGTCAGAACTGTAGGGCCTATTGCTGTTCCTGTAACAAAGGGTGAATATCAATGCATTGTCGATTTGACTCCAGTACTTATTGTATTTGATCTGTTAAGAAAAGAGAAATACAATATTTCTATATGAATTTTCAATGCTGTGTAGCTTTAATTAGACATGTACAGATACCTTTTTCATCATCCTCAAAATTGCTGTATTTAATTTTGCACCATGATCTCTTTGTTTTTCAAAGAAAACTAATGCCTCACAGAAGCTAGCCTGGAAAGATAGTAAGAGCAAAGCAGAGAGAGAAAGTGAGTGTGCTTACCTTGCCAAACTTGAGAAAAGACAGAATTACTTGAAGAATCCCCGCTTTTTCCCACCAAATGCTCTTCATGGAGGCAAATCTCTTGTCATTTCTCAAGAAAAGGTGGAACAAACCATAGCCAGAAGAAAAACAGAAGATAATAAAGGGTATGCAGTATATACAGTTTCTTGATTCTGAGCTGGAGCACACAGAGAGCTCCACTATAGAATTGCTGTGGATTTACATGTAGATATTTTGAGCTAAATGTCTGTATAGTCTTTTAGGGAAAAAAGTATGTCTGTATGACATTTTGGTTTTGCTAAGGGATACATTTTGCAATTTCTCATTTTATCAGTATTTAAAGAACTAGGCAGTAAGATAATGTCTCCTTTTTTTAATCTTTCAGCGATACCTCATTCGTTCCTGTGTTTCTTGCCAATCCACCTACTGTTTTGTTTTCTGATTATGAAGTTGGCCAGGTTTATGAGGTGAGAACTTACTTCTTTGTAGAGGGTTAGTTCTACCACTGAGAGGCATTACATCCTGCCATGATCTACATATTTCACTCAGTCTTTTGGCTTTCTGCAGTTTAACAAAAGTCTGAGTTTCTTCTTTATATTGAATTAATGAGCCTTTAGCTTCTTTCAAGATATTCTTTCACACATGCTACTGACACACTAGCCAGTGAAAATTAAAAGGGACCCTTTTCAGTCTCTGCTTGGTTTTGGTTGTATCTGATTCAGCTTTTATTGAATAAACTGAGATTTTTATGCTGATTGTGATGATAAATTAGCTACTACTAGCAGAGTACTAGGGAATTGTAAACATTATAATAAGGGATGATAAATAAAATCCAGTATTTAATTTTCTTTTTAAATGAAGATGACTATAGAGCTGCAGAACATCACTTCAACATGTCATCATGTAAGACTTATCCCCCCCTGTACTTCAGCATTTGCCATTCAGCCAGGTAAGGGTTATTTTTTACTGCCTTTAAGATGTTAACACAGAAGAGATCTAATTTATCTGCTTGAACAAAGATTTTTCGGAGACATTATCTTTGGTTCTGCTATCCATAGTGCTTTGGATAGGACAATAATCTGGTCAGTTCTTTAGAGACTGAAGGTTGCCTTATGTCTCTAGGACCATTCATGTGCAATTCATAAGCAGATTCAAGTAGTCTGATGAGGAATTCAAGAAGACTAAATGACATTAAAATGTTTGAAGTTAGATTGAAATATATCTATGGAATTACCTAGAATGAGTCTTATCCAAAATTTATCTAGGAACAGACGTAGTGTCCATTGAAATCAGTAGAGGGAGAGGGCAAGAAATAGCATACTTCTATTGCCACAAGGAAGGTTAGGTTAGAGGAAAGGTAAGAAAAACATCTCTCACATAGTAGGATAGCCAGGCACTGGCATAGATTGCCTAAGGAGATTGTGGTATCTCAGTCAGAGCATTGGAGGAATATTTAGAAGAAGTTAGATCCCCCCATGTAAATCTTGTTGTCTTGTGGCAGGGGAAAACTGGGTAACGTCTCTAGGTTTTTCCTCAGTCTGTTTTCTGTAGTTACGACAAGCATATTTCAGACAACAAATTCTTCTTTGAGTTCAGTGGAAGATACGCACATACACAGATTACACAGGCAGGCCTTTTGCGGTCATTCATTTCTATCAGCTTGACTTAGGCGATAAATGGGGAGAGTTTACAGGCACCTTTCCAGAGGGAGATGTGATCATAAATACATATGCCAACTTTGGGAGGTTTTAATTTTTTTAATTCCCTGCATTTTTTTTTCCAAGGAAAATTTCCAGGAAAGGGAGGAATGATTGCTCCTGGGATGACATGCCGGTATACGGTCCAATTTATTCCTGAATATCTAGGAGATTATGAAGATTGTATATTAGTGGAGACTCAAGTGTCAGAACCTCTTCTGATCCCGATCCAAGCTAGAAGACCACCTCCAGTGTTAACGTGTCAGTAATGCCCAATTCTTAAGTTTCTCTAAAGTTAAATGGATTTGTTGAGGTTTTTTTTTAATTTGACTGTCTCCAATTTTATGTCACAAAACAAATGTGGAGAAACTTGGCAGTGCTTTTTCTACATTTTGATATCTAGTTTTCATTCATAATAGATTTATTAGTTATTAAAATGTAATCCTGTCAAATTTTTCCTCAACTATTTTTGCTTGCCACATCAAGCTCATTTTTTTTCACTGTATGTCACTGTGAACAGGAGCCACTTTCCTAGGTTTGTGTCTTGTTGATTCCTGAACTACTAACTGTAATTACCAATCCTAAATATTAAGGAATTATGATTTTGTTATAAATATTTGATGCTATTAATTAATATTAAAGGAATGTTACATTAAATACATACGTGGATATGACATATCTGCAGGATTCACCTCTCAGATATCTAGCCTCAACTGTAACAACCAGGATTACTTTTGCAGAAACTTGCTTTGATTTTTTGTAAATTCACCTTTCCTGTTTTATTGAGCTTTTTTAAAAATCATCTTACTTTTTGTCATCATTCAATGGAGTCTTTAAGTAGGAAGCACCATTAAAATGTACGATGAATGTAGAAATATGCACTTCATACTGTTTAACTTTCAAATGGAAAGAATTTAGGCTTTTTAGGATTGCAGCACCTAGCATATTCATATGCAGTGATGTTGTCTTTAACAAGTTATTTAAGAACTGGCTTTGCCAGCTGCTAGCGTTCACTGTCTGTGTAGTCTGATTTTCTGTTACTCATTGTAGTGCCTCACATGATAGACTGTGGTTCCTGCCTCATTGGAGGATTAAAAGTAACGATGATTTTGTGCAGAAATGAGGGATGTAGCACTGGGAAGTTCTCTATAATGCCAAAGAAAGCCTGGCCACCTCCTAATTTCAGGGTGAGTGATTAGAAGGGAAATATTGGACATGGTGTGGTATAGATGCCCTGATATGAAGACCTTTAATCGAGTCATGGTACATTAGCACAGAAGTCATAAGGCCTTGCTGGGGACATCTGTATTGTTCCATTCCCTCAGGGATTCACATTTGTTCTTGAGCGCAATCTCCCTGGATGTCTGTACCTCCTGCTTGTGCTCTGGCATGCCTCTGGAAGAAGTTGTCTTGCTCAGTGGTGAGGTAAACTCAGGCATAGATCAGGGAAAGGACTTTAATCTTACCCTTAAAGCAAATAGAAATGCAGTCAGTTCTAGCATTGCTTGAGCTAATTCCCTCCCCCTCCCCACCAAAGATATCACTTACTGATCTTGTTGCACCTGTAGACCCTAGCAGTCCACTCCAGTACTGCTCTGTCTTTAGCTTTCCATCACAAAACAGGGTCTAAATGATACGGGCAAAGAAGATAAGATGTGACTGGTAGATTGACATTTTATGTGCTGGAGAAAAGGCTAATGGGATAGCTGGTGTGCCAGGTTGTCCCTCCTGAAACACTTTACAGTTCCAACTCAAAGTGATTCATAAGTATGGAGAAACAGACAGAGCTCCTATGCTTAGGCATAGCTGTTCTTCTGTGAACATGAATATTAGGGCTCCTGACACTATCATTTGTCTTTGGAGACAGCACCTTCCATCCTGCTTTCACCAAGGTAATTATAAAGCATGGAGCATTTCTTCTAATTAAGCCATATACATAAGCCACATACTTTTGAGATGTGTGAAAAAATATTACAGTAAGAGGTAGAACAGTGATGTAGTATACTGCCTGTTTTAGGTAACCCTGTATTTTAAAAACAACCACTTGATCAATTTAATTTATTAATCTTTCTTTTTTTCCTTGTTTTTCTTTTTTTTTTTTAACAACTTAGGCTGTTGCCACTGTTGGTTTTGTGATACAAGAGCCTTTTGGGATCCATCCTGCTGTTTTTGAACTAGCTCCAGGGCAGAGTACAACAGTAGAGGTTAGTACCAACTGCTGTAGAAAGTATTTGTGCTTTACCAAATACATTATTAGCAAACAAGATCATTTTAGAAGATCTTGGCTGGACCTTGGGAATTTGGGTTTGTGTGAACAAAAATGCTCAAATCCTTTTGTGCAGTTATGCTGGAAGAATTGCAGTTGTGAGTCTTACTGGAGAGTCTTTCATTGCAACTTCAAATGTGGGCCACATTTTATTATAGTATTGCTATGAGGAGAGGAGGAGTGATATGGAGAGTATGGCTGGCCTCCAGCCCTTCCTTTCTCCAGTACCTCCTGGCTGTTGATAAGAGGAATGAGTCAGGCAGATGTGGATAAAGGAGAAACGTTTCTCCTCCTTTATGTCTCCCCAGGTGCATTGCTTCAGCAGCACCAGGCACATGTGGGAGAGAAACAGGAGGTGGATTTAGCATGGGTTGGGTTTGCAGGCGGTAATGGATAAGAGGTAGCATAGCCATGGTGCACATTACACAGCCAAAGGTTTGGCCCCTGAACCACTTTTGTTGAGGTGGAGCTCAGGGAAGGCACACAGCAGCTGCCCTGGTCACACTGTTGTAGCTTGACAGGCAGCAGTGGTATTGCTCAGTAAGTGACTGAGGGCAGATTCAATTCTCTGACAGTGCAATTCATACGACTAACCCAGTAGACTGCCCACATCTCCAGTGACTACAAAGGCAGCCTCTGGTGACCATCCAGATACACACATTTAAGGTTAGTGATGCAGAAAACACCTATTTCTTTCTGGCCTGTATTAAGGGAATGTGATGCTGTCTGTTTCTTGCAAATGTAAGATTTAATTACTAATCACTAGAACTGTCCTTTAGTGAACATTTATGAACTGATGTTTACCACTTCCTGGAGAGAAATCAGTTACAGACATTGCTATTCCACTTCTCTCTTTCAGGTAGTGTTTTTCCCTTCTTTTCCAGAAGTCTCACAGCAAACATACACCATTGTTTGTGACAATTGCCAAGTCAATGATGTTACAGTCACAGGTTTGTTTCTATCGCCTTTCAGAGATCATGTTTCTAACACTGTAGATATTCAAATAATGTGAGTGGTGGTTGATGGCTTGAAGTGGTGGTAATTTATTGCACAGGATTAAACAAATACTTTGTCCCCTGACAGTGTTAAATGCTAAGCATTTTTATTATTATTGTTATTATTACTACTCCATTCCAGTGCATGAAATACAGGGGATTCGGAAAGCACTGAGCTCTTAACCCACTGTAGCCAAAACTCCAAATGTAAAATGTCATCAAGTAGCAGAAAAGAACACCTATAGTCAGGTGCAATTAATTTCTTAGGCTTTTGTATCAACAAGATAACATGACAAACTATAAAACATCAGCTTTAACAGGGCAGAAATACATTTGGGTGTGAAGGAAATTTGGGGCATGTCTCGGATTAGGGTATTCAGGAGAGATAGTCAGTCTTTGGATTAGCTAATGAAACCAGTTGAAATTCTTGTAGATGTTAGTGCTTGTCCTGTAAGGTAATTGTAAGTGCTATAACATTAGGCTTGACTTGTAGTCTATTTAATCACTTTATTACAGGTATTTCCTTTGGAAATTTTTAATAGTGCATTTGCTGCTTATTTTTGTTTTAATATACTGCTCAAAACATCTGGGAGCCACATTATCAACCACTGCAAGCATTCTGCTCACTTCAGTGAAACAATGCTAATGTAAGTGAGCTGGGGTTGTGGCCCTGAAATCCAAATCTGTTGAATTCATGAAGAGAAGATCTCTATTGATATATGTTGATGAACAAAGAACATCAGGAAAATATTGTACAAGTAACACATTGGAGTTCTGAAACTTGAGGAAACACCAGATATAATCAGCAATGGCCATTGCTGGCATTTGCTGTTAATGAGTAATAGGAACAATGGTAGTGTAGCCAGTAGCCAGATGGTAAACCGTAATACCTACTTATTTCTTCAAGGGGTTGGAGAGCTGATAGCTCTGGAGCTTTTGTTCGTCACGGGTGGAGAAAGCAAACCTGAGCCCGGTGAAGTTACTGATGTAACAGCACAGCATCTCATACGATTTGACCCCCAAAACCCGCACACCACTGAGGAGAAGAAGTTGGTTATAAGAAACTCTACGTATGTAGCTACTATTAATAGAGTAATGCTCTGCAGTCTGAACATACTGGTAGGGATCTCATTTGTGATACCATCCTCTCTCAAGCTGGAGAAACCTTCATGCACTTGATGAACTTTGTGCAGAAGTCTTGCTTCTTTTTGCTCCATTGTTTAGTAATTAAGGTTCAAGGATATGCTTGTAAAAGCAGGAACGTTATATATAGATCAAACATTATGGCAACCATTAGCCATACCATTTGGTTCATACACTGCCAAGGTCATTATATTTGCCTCAGTACAGAGAAATCTACAGCTGCAAAAGATTCATAAATATGGATCGTTGCAGGAAATATTTAACAGGGTCATCCAGATGGGATTTATCTAACTTTACATGTCTACAATGTATACTTGTGCAACTGAGCTAAGCACCCTATATTATTTTCCTTTCATAGTGCAGGGAAATAGATACTTTTAAGGATGCCGTTCTGACTGTAGACAGCTCCCATAGAAAAAGACATAACGCATCCTGGACTCCACTGATTAAAACAGGAGCCCAATATAACTAGCTCATGTTAAAACTTTGCAATGATTCCTACTGTTCAGTCCTAATAGATTTAAATATAAACTCTATTTGAAGTTGAGGAATATGTCCCTATGTGCAATTACATTGTACTGAACATAGTGGAATCCTGATTTTGATCAAAATCAGTTGCACAATAATAGAAGTACACTAATGTGCATGACTGCAGTAGTTAGAGGCTGCAGACCATCAAAGCATTGAGGACGTCAGTGCTGGTTTTAGATACATTAATATAAATTGCTACTTGCTACAGTGAATTTCTGGAATTTTGTTTTGTGGCCTGGAAACCACACATGCATAATGCCAGAACAGAATGCTGTCTGGGTATAGAAAGTGTGATTCAGTGAACTGGATACTGTAAACTGACGAAGGATATAACTATGCCAATTTCCACATTTTCTCTGTGTTATAATCATGACAGCAGTCCCTGCGCATCTGGTGTCAGCATTTGTATGAAACAAAGCTGGACAGGCTGAGACTGAACTCCACAGAAGCAGGAAAGAGAAAACTTTCTACTGCTGTAGAAAGTGATACAAGAAATTGTACATGTTCAGTTTTATGTCGTTGATACTCACTTTCAAATTCCAGTGTCCTTCCTCCCCTTAGTAAGGCAAAGTTTATGAGGTCAGTATGAGCAACGCAGTTAAGCAACCTTTTCTGGATTACAAAGAATATTGCAGAGCCATTGCTATAATCTTAGCTGGACCCCCCATGTTTCTTGATATGTTAAAGATCACAGCTTGCACTTGGATTAAATTCAGAATGTTATGTAGGTCAGCAACAGTGATCCAATGCAAACATACTGATATCAGCAGGAATTGTCCTGTTGATCTCAGATTCTTGAAATAAGAATAGTAGAGTTTCCTAAAAGTTGCATTACATGACAAGTTAAATAAGGCAAGAAAGTATTAACATATCTTGCACATTTATATAATTTACTTCCATATATTAGCATGTTCTTTGTACAATTTATATACTCTGACTGTGCTGACTCATCAGCTTTGTAGCTCACAAAGACTGGTAAGTCTAACCCCTGTAATTTTTAAGGAGAAGAATTCCCTACATGGAAAAAGGAACTGAAAATTTTCTCACAATATTTTACTCAATAATATCTGATTTTTTGAATCATAGCTTTTTGTTGTTTATTGATGTCTTTGCAGCCACATAGAACTTCCTTTCTACTGGCAGATAATAAAGCCTAATCTGAAACCATTAATACCAGAAGAAACTGCAGACTTCATGAAGCTCAAATACAATCGAGACACAGAGTCATCCTTCTCCCTAAATCCTGAGCAGGGAGTTTTGCTTCCCCATGCTGATCATGAGTTTATTCTCACTTACACTCCACAGGAGGTATGGCTTGTGATTCCTTCCTATCTACAAACTCCAGCTGTGTATTTTTATGCAAGTCATAAAATTCTTGCTGTGCAGCTTTCTGAATTAAATTTAATTAGCTGGTATTATGCTCTGATAAACAGTGTTCAAAATGTAGAAAGTTACTAAAAGAAAACATGTTTTGACTGCAAAATATGAGGCAGTTTCTGATCTCATGTCATTTTTGGTACTGATGGGACACAATTACACTGAAACTGTGGACACATCCTCATAGCTGCAGCTGTGCTGGCTGGTAAAGTTACCACTCTCACATTACCAGCTCCTCCACAATCTCCTGACCCTTCCCATCTGCTGAGTGAGCTGCTTTGGGGATGTGCCCCATGCCTACTGCAGCCTAAACAAGTTTGGTTAGCAAACAGTGATTATTTAAACTGTTTCCAACTGTAGCTTTTTTGGGCAGAAATGGGTCCTATGAACAGCTGTGTGGTAAATTAAGGGGGTAGTAGTAGCCTTTGGCAGAGAAATGATGGTATGCAGCTGTGAGTAAAGAGGGGTGCAATGATGTTTGAATGCAGCTGCACCAGTGACTGTTGTCTTAGTTTCTGTTCTGCTGTCCATGTAAATAAGGAGCATGAGCTCACTGTATTTAAAGAAACTTGATCCAAAGTAAGCCCAAGAGTGGGAATATCCCATGCTGTGGTGATTGACAGACATAGGAATACCTCAAATAAGTATGGAAGAGAAGCTAACTGGGGTTTTTAAAATACTTTAATTAGTTAATAGAAAAATATATTAATGATGTTTTAAAGATTTTAATTTGTTAACAAAAATATATTGAATTAACATATACACTTAAATTAATACCTCTCTACAAACGAATGAATCTTTTTACAAAGCCCTTCAAATTTAAGGACTGCTTCTGTGTTTCCTGGGGTTTTTTCCCCAGTAGAATATAGAAGGCATCCTCTTTTCCCATGATGGAAAAGTAGTGTTTCTTACTCAAAATCAGATTGATGGTCAATTAAGCTAAATACCCTGGAGCGGTTAGGAGAAACTTTAAGTTAGTACAGCAGCACTGATCTTAATCTGGGGAGCCTTTGCAGATGCTTGTGTGTAGTATGCAATATACTAGGGAAATAATAACAGGCATGTCAAAAATGAGTATTTTTCTTGGAACCATACACCATGAGATCAGAATCTGGCTTAATATTACGCAGTCAAACATGTTTTCTTTTAGTAACTCTAAAGTTTGAATATTGTTTATCAGAGCTTAGTACTCCAATGGTGATCGTTCATCCTTTAAATGTAAACTACTTTTTCATCTTTTTTTAATCCTCAACATAATTGATTATTTGACATTAAAATCCTCTCCTTCTTCATGTGTGTAGCTGAAGAATTATCACAGTGTGATTCAGATGGTACTGAGGGACATCCCAGAATCACCTTGGTAAGCTGAGCAACAGTATTTCCTGGTAAGATGTGTAGCCACATTTTAGCTATGCTATTACATTTAGTTACTGGGATTCTTCATCTTTCTGGTGATGATGGACTGAGAATTATAAAAGATTTTATCTGCACAACTAATAGTAGTACAAAGAGCATCTCCATGATCTTCCATCATGTCTGAACACATGCCTTAGCCCTAGCTAGGGCTGCACCTCTCTTGGAAAAAGATAATACTGTCATTTTGTCTGTTCATTTCCCAGCTTTCTGCTGAGATTTCCAGCAGGTTTCCCTGTTATTACTGGTTGTCATAGCAGTCTATGACTTACATACTTGTTCATGAACAGACTGGGATGACTGGAGTACATTAAAGAACTACTGTAATTTTTCCAGTTTTTAATTGTCCCCAGCCTGAGCTAACTGCACATGGGCAGTCTGTATTTGAGAAACTTTTGATTATTTTCAGTTTTGATCTGGCAATTAAAGGATGGGATCCAGTTTAAACACCAGTTTAAGATGCTTAGTAATTCTACCATATTTTCTCCCAAAGTTTAGTAAAAGAGAGGATGCTTCAAAACATCCCAGAGTACAAAGCAGAGGATGTAATAGCATTGGAAATAGAAGTTAAAGGATCAACAGAACCATTTCATCTTCTTCTGGAACCATATGCCATTATCGTCCCTGGAGAAAACTTTACTGGTGTAAATGTCAGAAAAATATTTAAGGTTTGTTTGCTTTTGACTTCATTGTTATCATGTGCTTTGTGTCACTAGATATCATAGGTGTTATTAGAAGATATCAGACAATCCATGTTATTTTAGTTTTTCTTAAATATTTTAAAAGGAGGCCGTGAGTCCAGGAGGGTCTGTACTGAAATCCCCTAGCAAGCCTCCTTAGCCATACACTCCAGGCAGCAGGCTTTGTTCTTTTTTCATCTCTCAGGTTTGATACCACAGAGTTTTTACCCTTCTAAATGGTTTTCTGGGTCACTAACCTGTTTCTTATCACTTTGTCACTCCTGTAGTGTAAAAGTTTTCCAGTTGGGAGGAATAGTCAATGGATGATTAAATTACTTCATAGCAGAGGCACCATTCATGCAAAGGACTACAGCAACCACAGAAGAGCTACAAAAGTCACATATGCTGCATCTTACTTGACCTTATTCTTTCCTGCAAGTTCTGATAATTTCTGTTTGACCATTATGGGACAGACTGCTGCTGCACCTATCCACTCACTCAGCGTCCTCTTCACTATAGATCAGGATCCTTTTGATCTCAGTCTCATTTGGGAAAAATAGGCCTGTTAGCAAGAGCCAGGCAGGAAGACATTTCCCAGTTAATGGTCTTCCCATTTTTTCTTAAAGATACTGCTAATGAATGTTTAGTTTTATGCTTTCTCTTCCTAGAAGTTCTTTTTCAACTTAAGACAGCCATTTCGTACTTTCCAGTAATCTGGTATAGCTACACATGTGGTATAGGTAATTAAGTGACTTACTGATAATATAATTACATTCCTCCCAGTTTCCAATTTTTTTTTAGTCTTAAAAAGATAAGAATTTGAACGGTGCTTAGAGGTAATTGTGCTTCAGAGAGCAAAGTTATTTGCTGTAATTAAGAAATAATGTCTGAATAGACCTGAAGAGCAGGCCAAAGATTTCAGGAGCTTACATCTCCCTCACAAACAGATCCTTTGGCAAAAAAAGGCTGCTCTCAAAAGAAGGATTTGAAATTTAAGCTTTAAAGGTTTGTAACGTTTTTGAAAATGGGGTAAAAGTTTAAAAGGCTTCAAATGTGATAAAGTTCTTGAAAAGAATTGCTAATGGATTTTCTTTGAGTTTCAGTAAATACCTTCACTAGTGCGAAGGTAGCCACTGAGTTCGTTTGACTAAATATCGTGCTTTCAGCATAGATATCCACATCTGAGCTACCTGCTCTAAACTTTCCTTAGAGTCCTTGGGGACCTGGTTGGCAGCATCCAGGGGGTGATTCATCTCATCCCACAGGCTAAAATAAGTCAGAGGAATTGCTCCCACCACTGTCTAATTGGCTTTATTTTCAGAAAAGAGAATTCCTAGGAGAGGAGGTCAGATGTAGAGCGCTCATTTATTTTGCAGACCCCTGAAATCCAGTCAGGTGAATCCTACTTCTTGTCCTAGTTTTACTTCACAGAGGAGAAGGGAAAGGGAGGACACAGCATTATCATGAAAAGAACAGCAGTTAGTGCATGGCACTGATTTAGTACTGTTCAAGTCAGAGGCTAGACGAAGTTCTGTGCCTTTCCACTCTTACCATGCTCAGTTTATTTCAAGATTCAGGTGAGGATACAGTATGTTGTAGCTAGATTCAAGGTATATTAGTAGGTCATAATGTTTAGTGGTGATCAGGATATGGTTAGAGTTTTTGCAAAGTGTGTGATGTCAGACTTGCAATACCTAGTTTGCGGTGCATCAGTACTCTCAGCAAATTGGCTTGTTGCTATGAAAGCTTAAAGTGCATTAATTGTCTCATTGATTTTAATTGTTTTAGATGTGGAATAACAGCAAATCATTGATAAAGTACACATGGGAGAAAATCATGACATGTGACATCATGGAAGTTGAACCTCATACTGGCATCATAGGTAAAGTTTCTGTGACTTGCAAGACTCAGTTAATGGCAGAAATACTAAAATCTGTATGAGTGGAAAAGAAAAGTCACGGAGCACTATAATACAAGCTGCAAAACAAGACCTGATCCCCAGCCCACTGGAGCCAACAGGAGACTTAATTTGGTTCCAGGAGTTACAGTAACAGGCTTGCGGCAGGTGCTTTCTTTGCAAAATGGTAAGACAGGACCCTGAATTTTTCTTTTCTAGATATGAATAAATGCTGTGAATTTGAACTGATAATTACTGGAAGCAAACCTGGGTGCATCAGCCATAACCTACAGTGTAAAATTGAACACTGTTCAGAGCCAGTGGTACTGCATGTTGAGGCTGCTTTTAAGGTAAGGAACAGTTCAGTGTTGCGGGATGACTAGCTGTGGGGCCTGGCTACTGTCCATATAAAGCTTTTTGCCTCTTAAAGGCCTGACAGCTCTAAAGCTGTTACAAACAGGAGGTATTTTTGCTGTCTAGTAACTATTGAGTCAATGTTGATACTCCCATGACAATAAGATTTTTTTCTGTATTACACGCAATACATTTGCTTTCTGCTGTTCTCTGTGAAACTGAACATTAATCTTAGCTAATGTATGCTTCTTATTTAGGCAGTTTTGGCAGAAGTGTCCGTTCTGACATCTGTTTCCTGGTGTCCTAGGGTCCACTTCTTCGTATTGATGTTCCATCACTCCAGTTAGGTTTGATTAAGCAGGGTGAGAGTGTGTTAAGAACCTTTGAGATTAAAAATCTGTGTCAGCTGCCAGCACAATGGAGAATGCAAGAAAGCCCGGTTTGTCTAGCTGAAAGGAATGAAGAGGTAAGTCACTGCTATAGCTGGCTATGCTCCCTCTTTAGCTATTTCTTCCTTATGCTTAGGAGTTGTAATGTTCATTCCAGATATCAAAAGTTCTAATTCCTGTGACTTCTTATGAAACTGCTTCTGCACAGTTCTAGAAGTGCACCAGTTCTTTTGAGATTAAATGCTTCTTTGCAATTTTTCTTTATTTCCATTTATTACAAATCCCCTGCCAGCCTGATTCAAAGAGACATGGAATATTTCCTGTATGACAGTGATTTCATCTGCTGCTGATCTAAATAAGGGGGCAAGACTTTATCAGAACTGAGAGTCCTCCCATGCACCCACATCAGCATCTCAGACAGGAATCTCAGCACCTACTGAATTGGGCCTTTTGGCTTTAAACAATAGCTTTGAAACACGCATGTGTATCCCAAAATGACTTCTTACCACAATGAATACTAAAACTGTTGTTTAGTATTATCTAGGCTGTGATGTGTCAAATGCAGTCTGTGCCAGTCTTTGACTTCAGAGCTCATTCTACCATTTCATATGAAATAACTTAAACAGCTTGGAGGTAATACTGGTGGCAAAGAATTGAGTGAGAGCTGCTATCTGCAGACCATCACATATTCCTAACAAAAAAAAAAAAAAAAAAAAAAGACTAAATGCATATTTTGATTACTTGTGGCACACAGTGGGCTTTGTAGCTAGATTTCTCCTTGGTGTTATGCATTAAAGGGAAGTGAGGAAATCCAGACTCAGGGGTAAGTGCTTTTTGTTGTAACGAAAGGCCAAATTCTGCCTGTAGGGCTCTTTACGTAATTACCTATGCAAGGAATTGAGTTCACTTGTTTCATGGCAAAATTGGTCTAAATGCTGTTCAGGTGTTCTGTTTTTCTGGACAGACTGTCACTTTTGCAATGGAGAGAGGACCTTGCTAAGCAGGAACTTTCCATTGACCATCAGGAGATGGAAGCCTATGAGAAGCTGTGCTGTATCCCCATGAGTTCTTAAGCCTTGTTTTCTTTTCTGCGTATCATGCAGATATCTCAACAACTTTGGGTGAAAGTTGATGGCAAAAAGAAAAGAATTATGAGTGGTGGTTATGGCAGCCTTGCAAAANGGATAGGGGTGCCCTGGAGGAGACCCTGTCCTCACAGTCCTCAAGCCCTTACTTCTCACTGTTATTCCTTTGTCCCCTGCTATTCGCAACAATTCCCAGAACCGCAGAGAGATTTTAGACTTAATCTCTTGAATTTGTCATCCCAGAGCCCATTCATGTCCCAGTGAAGATCATAGATCAAGTGCTCCATTCCTCCTGCATAAGAGCTACCCCTTTCCTTTCCTGAACCTCTCCAGCCCCCACCCCACACTGGTGCTCTTTCTGATTCCACTCCTTCAGCCCTCCTTTCTTGACCTGTCCAAGAATCTCCCCAATTTGTGGCACCTTGCATAGATGCTGCTCAGCCCCTCCGCTTGGGAGGAGACACTGCTACTGCTGCTGACTGCTTCTCCTTCACGTTCCCCGTCACTCCAAGCACAGGCATCCCTGTTATGCCCTTGGCTCTGACTACCCTTCTCTTAGGTCATTGCCTTTTTATTAGCTGCCCCCATAGAAGCAAAGTCCTGCCTCCTTGTTTAGCCAGGTTTTCACGAAGCTAGCACTGTGCTTACTGAAATCAACCCAGGTGGGACTCCAGGGGCAGAGAGAAAGGACATGTCTGAGGAAAAACTAGGCACATGCAAGTCCTAATCAGATTGTGTGGCTTCAGCATTTTACACTTGCTTTGCAGGCATCAAAGAAATTTCTGTTTCCTCTTTCCACTCCTAGGTATCTCCCTTTACCATTCAGCCATCGGCTGGAGAAATACCTCCTTTGGGTATATGCAGTGTGTCAGTTCAGTTCACATCATTGCTGTGCCAGCGTCTCCAGACAGTATTAGAACTAGAGGTAGAAAATGGAGAAGGAAGGTAAGGGGGAAAACTGGTATTTTGCTTTGGTTTTTTCCTGAGATTCACATGTGATTTTCACTTTAGGTAGTTTTATCTCCTAAAACAAAAATATGTAGCAGGAACTCAGAGTGGGGTTGTGTAACCTGTCAATGAACTATCCAATCACTAATATTGCTAAATAAACATAATCATCATTCTTTCCAGCATGCTGTTGTATGTCTAGCACATTTCATTAACGATAACAATAGACCATCTGTGTGTTTATTTCCAGTCATCTTCCTGTTTTTGTTGAAGTTCAGACCCCCCAAGCGTGCCTGATATCTAGTCATCTAGTATTCACTGAAATTTATACTGGAGTTCCTGCCAAAGCAACCAGCAAACTTTTTAACCAGACACTGCTGCCAGCAAAATACTTATGGGGAAAGGTAAATGCACTTCTAATGGATGAAGGGTACAGCAGGGATGGAAATAGTAATTTCTATCAAAATACAAACTAGTCTTAAAAGCTTTTCTGATGTATCCTTTGAGTATTGATTTCTGTTTTTCTGGCTTATAAGCAACACTTCAACTTGAGACCAGCCTTGAAAAGATTAACTACCAGTTGATATTAATATGCTCTTACTGTCTGTGGATCATCCCCGGGAGAATGGGTGGGCAGATTTGACGGGAAGTAGGATGTAAGCTACCAGAGTATTAAACAAAGTACCATGGCAGTCTAGGGTTTGCATTTTATTAAGTAGAGTAAAGAAACTGTGGTGCTTTTGAATTGTATCTAAACTTTGCTTAAATTTTATATTCTGGGTGGGATTCAGCTCACAGATTAGGACCACTAAATTTAATGTCACTATGTAAGCTATGGTCTGAACTCTCTTTTCAGTCAATGGAAATCTGAGCAGGAAGTCAGTCACTAGAATATATATGTCTAGTGTTGTGGGTGCTGTGGGGTGTTCTTCCTCACCTCCAGGCATCACTCAAGAAGTGTGGTCTCTTGTAAGTCCTGTCATACCAGCCAGCCACGCTTGTATGGCTTGGCTACCCTATGTGCCTGTGTTTAGGCAACTGAATCCTTCCCCATCTATACAGTCGATGGAGTCCAGGATGTATTCAGCTCCCCCTAAAATGGACACCTACTTTGGTCTTTAGAATGCTCTCTAGCACATGCTAACTGCATGGCTGTTGGCTACAATGGTAGTGTTCACACCCACTATGTATACAATTAGGTTAATTAGCCTGTAAGCTGAATCCTACTGTCAGTGCCTTGATCATTCAGTCTACTCTGACACCCAGGGTTCAGCTTGGTTGCCTACACAAAAGCATTCAGTGCCATCCAAGATGTCTTTAGGTGCCTAAGACATCGTAACTGAGCATGTAGATGATATAGGACCTATGAGAAAATGTTTTGGAACAGCTGGAGCCTAGAGGGGTATCCACAGCATTTTACATGGTATCTGATGTTCATATGTGAGCAATCAAGTTGAACCCCTGGATTCATGCCATGTGCAATTTAGTCAATTAGGGAAGGTGCCAACACCAGGATTGTCTCTGTAGGCCACCTCTGTAGTCAGTGGAGAGAGATACGGCACCTGTAGAATCCTGCTCCAATATCAGATAGGTTGACTTAACCCTGGAAAGGCTTGTGACTGTGAAAGGGACAACAGTGCCTCTGCTCCCAGACCAGATGCCTCAGTTGGGCACCTGAAGTCATTTGGAATAAATGTAACATGAGGATCTTATCAACCATGGGGGAACTGTAAAGCAAGCCTCATCTCAACAAACTGTATGTGTTGCTACCTGAAAGTGTCCTAAACCTTAGAATAACTCTGGCTTTATAGTCCTCTTTGATCTGAAGAGAAAATCTGAAAGAATCAGTGTTAATGAATTAAGGAAGTTAACTGAGTGTCTGTCCTTTCTGTTCGGCAGCTCATTGGAAGTCAGGCAGCTTTCTGCTCCGCCGCTGTCTCCCCAGCCAGTGGCACCTTAGGCCCAAATGAAGAAAAAGAATTCTGCATAGAGCTGTCAGCTAACATTGTGGTAAGTTTAAAAATTGATGAAATTTTATCCAAACAGCAACACTGGCATCCTCATCTCACCTCCATCTGGCAAAAGGAAGGATTTTTATATACAAAATATGTATATACAATATCTCTGCATTTGCTTTGCTTTAGAGGTAACCATGGTTGAAGGCAAGAATTAAAGCAGTCCACATGGTGTGCAGTTTTCTACCCTGCCCTCTTTGTTTCCCAGCTGTTTTTGTTTTCTTTCTTGAATGCCTGTTCAATTACTCTTAATGCTTATAATTTTTCTTAGACCCTACAGATCCTCACTTCAGATTACCCCAAATGAAATGTATCAGACTGGCAGTACACACTTGGTTTTCTGAATGCAACTGGACTCATGGCATTTTGATGTTTGAAAACTTAAAAGGGGCTGATGGGACTGAGAGTCTGCAAAATAGGATATAGACTGCAGAGTTTACAAACTTCAGGAATTCAGCCATAGACTTTACAGGGGCATTCAAACAGCTGATTTAATGCAACTAAATAAAGGAGCTTCCTATATGTGTGGTGTATTAGTTCCCGTTACAGTCACTGGAGACCTAAGTTTCATTTATTCACTTAAAAGTAGGTATTCAGTGCTATCAGAGATGTGCTAGAAGATCTCAGATACCCATGTGTGTCTGGCATATGTGGCACAGGATCCCAGTAAACTTGAGCTTTCTTCATGGAAAGCTGGAAGGTCAACAGGACATGCTGGGCATCTGAAAGGGCACTTTTGCATGTGGCTGGTGAACTGAGTGCCATCCAAGCCACCTACAAGAGAGGTTGTCTGCATTGTAGGTGAGCTAGATGCCCAAGTACCATTAATGAATCAGTGGAGATTCAGAGCTCATATTTGGAGTTCACCTTTATAGATGAACTCAAGTGATCTGTGGTGGGTTAACCCTGGCTGGACGCCAGGTGCCCACCAAAGCTGCTCTATCACTCCCCTCCTCAGCTGGACAGGGGAGAGAAAATGTAACGAAAGGCCCGTGGGTCGAGATAAGGACAGGGACATCACTCACCAATTACTGTCACAGGCAAAACAGACTCAACTTGTGGGAATTGGCTTAATTTATGACCAATCAAAATCAGAGTAGAATAATGAGCAAATAAAAACTAAATCTTAAAACACCTTTCCCCCACCCCTCTCTTCTTTCCGGGTTTAACTTTACTCCCGATTTCTCTACCTCCTCTCCTGCAGTGGTGCAGGGGGACAGGGAATGGGGGTTGTGGTCAGTTCATCACACGTTGTCTCTTCTGCTCCTTCCTCCTCAGGGGGAGGACTCCTCACACTGTTCCTCTGCTCCAGCATGGGGTCCCTCCCACAGGAGACAGTCCTCCATGAACTTCTCCAATGCGAGTCCGTCCCCTGGGCTGCAGTTCTTCACGAACTGCTCCAGCGTGGGTCCCTTCCACAGGGTGCAGTCCTTCAGGAACAGGGTGCTCCAACATGGGTCCCCCACAGGGTCACAAGCCCTGCCAGCAAACCTGCTCTGGCGTGGGCTCCTCTCTCCACTGGCCCACAGGTCCTGCCAGGAGCCTGCTCGAGTGCAGGCTTCTCATGGGGTCACAGCCTCCTTCAGGCATCCACCTGCTCCGGCGTGGGGTCCTCCATGGGCTGCAGGTGGATATCTGCACCACCGTTAACCTCCGTGGGCTGCAGGGGGACAGCCTGCCTCACCATGGTCTTCACCATGGGCTGCAGGGGAATCTCTGCTCTGGCGCCTGCAGCACGTCCTCCCCCTCCTTCTTCACTGACCTTGGTGTCTGCAGGGTTGTTCCTCTCACATATTCTCACTCCTGTCTTCTAACTGCTGCTGGTATTGTACAGTTTTTCCCCCCCACTTCTTAAATATGTTATCCCAGAGGCACTACCACCGTTGCTGATGGGCTTGGCCTTGGTCAGCGGCGGGTCCGTCTTGGAGCCGGCTGGCATTGGCTCTATCGGACATGAGGGAAGCTTCTAGCAGCTTCTCACAGAAGTCACCCCTGTAGCCTCCCCCCCGCTACCAAAACCTTGCCACGCAAACCCAATACAGGCTCACATTTGGACAGTTACATTTAGAAGTCTGAATCTGGAGCTGAATCCCAGTCTATTATTTTATGCAGGATGCACTGGTTCATGTATTGATAAGGCAAAAAAGAATAGTAGTGTTGAATTAGCCGGAGTACTGGTGTAACTGGGCCACATAATTCATCCTACAAGTCCTGCTTTAAACCCAGGTAGAAATAAAATCTTTGTTTTGGAAGATTATTTAAGCATGACTAGAAGTGATTAATTCTTAGAGCTTCAACACTTGCAGTATAGAAAGTGTGTCAAAAATCACTAATAGAGCAGTTTTAGGCTTATAGACTGTGATGTGAGTACAAAGCCAAGAAACAGCCACAAATTTTTACTTTGGTACTGTATTCCAAGCAAATCTGATGCTGGCAGACAATGCACTTAAAACAATTCAGTGAAACTTTTCAAGATTCTGTTGTAGTTTTGGTTTTAGTCCAGTGAGGTTTATACATGTTTTCTAAGTAAATTTCTTAATGAGGCTGCCTTTCCTCTGTGATGTTTGCTTCATTCACAAGGAAACGTGACTCTTCTCCTTTCAGGGTGAGCTGAAAGACCTTGCACTTTCCTGTAGCATAGAAGACATGATTGAACCCCTCTTTCTGAGCATTTCTGCAGAAGTGAAAGGACTGCATGTCACCTACTCAGTACCTTGTGACAGTGGAGTTGCCAGGTAAATCAAGGGTGTACCCCTGAACTGAACAAAAATTACTTCTTCCCAAAGCAAAAATACAATGGAGAGAGGGAAAAAAACCACTTATCTATGTAAACTTCATTCCTCCTCCTGCTGTAGGCAGCAAGGAGAGTAAAATGTGCTCGGACAATTCACTGAAGGTACTTATGTGAAGAAAAGGTACTGGGTTTATACCCTAGCCAAATTCAGCATCTTCGTAAGCCCAAGAGGAGACTGGAGAAAAAGCGCTACTCCACTCCCACCATTGTTTAGCTGAAACAAATTAAGTTAACAGCTGTGAATTCATTAATTCATGAATAATAAATTGGTGTGAAGTTAATTGCACATTAGTGAAACTCATGTTCATGTGTTGTGTTTGTTCTCCCTTGTACTCCTGGCACTTGTAATCTGCCAGTTGCCTTGACACTTTTGTGTATAGAGAGCATGAAAAATTACCTTTCTCCCTGGTAACCAAAGCGTGGGACCTCTGCGGTCCTTCACATGTTTGTGAGAAACAACTATTTTCTGGAACGCCAAAAATTTGCAAATTCAACTCCTAGATGTGAATTTTGAATTACAGAATTATACCCAAGATCCTGTATTTTGGACCATTAAGTTTTGTTGTTGCACTGTGAGACATGATATTAAAGAAAGATGAAGGTAATTCTCTTTGACTTGGTATATCTGACTGGGGTTTTTTTTTGGTTTTCTAATATGTAGCATGATTACTCTTTTTTGGAATATCCTTGTCTTTATATATTTTTATATAAGTAAAAATGGCTTTAATTTGGTAGGTTGGCATGTTATACGTGATAAAAATTCTATCCAAAATAAATCCTTATGTGGATAGAAGTGAAAAAATGAAAAGCAGTAAATGCTGGCGATAAAAATAATAGGCTGCATGGTCCTTTTACACTGGTCATCACAACCACATTGCATATTGCACATTTTAAAATCTACTGAAATTATCTTGGCATAAGAAAATAAGACTGATGTTTTAATACTAATGTAACTTTTTCTGACAGTGATGAAAGGCAAATGTTACAAAGCCGGTGTGATCTTCTTTTGGACTTTGGATCTGAAGTTGCATTCAAAGACATAGTAAAGCGTCAGCTAATTCTTACCAATCACACTGGAATCAGTGCTCCATTCAAACTAGAAGCTGAGTATTTTACCAGCTATTCACTTACTCCAGAACAAGGAATCTGCCCGTAAGTCTTGCTTTTCTGCATAATGGCTCAAATACTAATTTAGGTCTGGATTAAATCTGAAATCAGGACAGAGTGCTATTGCCTCTGTCACAAGATGGACTTTCTGCAGTGCTCTGGTGGGTTTTTTAAGCTCTTACTCTGACTATGGTAATGAAACCTGCTGGTGAGGTTTCCTGCAGAAACAGATAGCATGCAATGCAAGGACGGAAGATTTAGCTGGTGTAAATGGCAAAACACTATTGTTGCCAATGGACATAAGCTGGTTTACACTGGCCAAGGCTCTGTTGTGTTAGATTGTACACAGAGTCTTACAACTCTCAAGTTGATTCACTCTTAAGGATGTTACTTTCAAAAAATGCTTTGTAGGCAGTCCTTCTTTAAGTTATAATGGCTACTAATTTAGGAGTCAGGTAGAGCTGTTACTTTAGCAGAGTCCTGTTCATTTCACAGAAATTTTGTGATTTTTTTATTTTTTCAAGTTCCTCAAACTACCTGGAGAAAAGAAGAGGGCCCATCACAAAACATGCAGCCAGAAGAGCACGGTCAGGTATGAGAATAGCTGTTAATCCCCACAGTGGAGAGAAGGCAAAAGACAACTGACTATCATATTCAGCATTAAATGTGCCAGTCAGGCACATCATTTCATTCTTGGAGTATCTGGCTAAGTCTACACTGTTAAATTACTTAGTTCCTCAGTTCATTCTTGAGTTTGAAAGCCGACGTTGCATAACCATTAGGTCAATCTCTCTCTTCCCCCCAGCTTCTTTTTTCTCTCTCCCTCCCCCCTTCCTTCTCTCTCCCCCTCCCTTTCTTTCTCTCTCTCTCTTTCCTCTTCTTTTTCTCGAAACCAACAGTCTGAAACAAAGGTGGGTGGTTCTGGTGATAGTTCACTCCCAGGGTCACTCCTAGCACACAGTATGGATAACATGCATAACGTTTGGCTATTTCCCTCCTACACAGTCTTCCAATACCATTGCAGCAGGCTTTTCTCTCTCAAACCCTTTTGTATACCCTCCCCACAGTGGAAAGCTACAGCACAGCCCATCCATCATTTCTGATGCATTGTACTGAAAAATAATAATATTTGGAGCCACATGAGACCCAGGGAGGGCAGAAATGGGAGCAAAATGCTATAAAGTGTGGATGTGTCTTCTGTATCCAAAATAAAACTCTGACATATTGGTACCTTGCCATAGTGTTTGGTATCTGTTACAAAGACAGAGCTTTTCAGCCGTTGAATTATTACTTAAAATTGGAAAATGCTGTTCTGACAGATTCCATGCAAGCTTATTGATTTAGAAGGCTAGGTGACTCAGAATGTGGAAAGGCTTTGCTCTTTGTAATTCATTCTTTGTGTTGAAGAGCACACAGAGGTAAACAGGCAGCTGCTAATAGAAAGATAACCAGTTAGCACAAATTCCAGCTTATTTTTCTCAAATCAAGGGTGTGTTTTCACGTAGCCAGTTAGTGCCTTGCATATCCCAAAGAGTCCTGAATCAGGTTGTTGGAAGGGAGTCCCTCTATGAAATAATCTCTGCAAGAACTAACTCTCAAAAAACACATTAAGACCCACTGCAGAAGGGAACTTGGGTAAAGCGGTATAAATGTGGGTTGTGTAAATGATCCCAGTTTTTTTTGAAGCCACTGAGGTTAGGCTGATTAACACCAGCTAAAAATATGGCCCTATATATTCTTTGAAAGACTAACTTTGTTCCATTTCCTCAAAATTCATCAAATGCTTCTTTGCTGTGCTCCTTCAGAGTTTGCAGCGGCAGTGCTGTCTCATGGGAAGGGAGTAGCTTTCCATATAAAACCTTCCACAGGAACTCTGAAAGCCTTCCAGCAGCTAATCGTAGAAATAACAGCTTACAACAACATGTGGGGAGAGTACCGGGATGATCTTGTCTGTAAGGTAGGCAGGGCTTCGGTTTCAAGTGAAATATTGCTATGGCAGATTTTACACCAATTATATTTCCCAGATTCCTTTCTGTTAAAAATACTTTTTCAGTTTGTTAGAACTTCCGTAAAAATTCAGGGTAGATATTGCTATACTGCTACCTCCAATGACATGTAAGGAACAATTGTTTAGTCTTACAGTGCATGGTTTAGTTTTGGGGCAAGATGTTTACCCCTTGGGAGGTTTTCATGTGCCTTTAAAATGACTGGAGCAGTTTTGATTAATGAAACCTGTTTGGTAGCTGGCCAGTGCACTACTCTGCTCTACCAATACCATATATTGTGTTGTATGGAAAAGCCGCAGGAAAGCTGATGAATGTATGAGGTATTGCATTCTCCTGCTGAGAAGCACTTTCGTTAGCACACAAATTAGATGCTGTCAAAAGAAACAGTAAAAAATATTTGAAAATCCAATCAGTTCTCAAAACATTATTTTGTAACCCAGAGAAGTAAAGTTTTATCTTTATTCTAATAGCAAAAATTCATTTTTAATAGGTGGGAGACTTACAACCTAAATTAATTCCTATGAAAATGACTGTGAAAGGCTGTCCAATCTTCCTACAGATGACAGGACCACAAACAGAACAACCCATAATCAGGTATAGCACAAAATACTGTCAGAGAAGTCAGAGAATTAAATACCATTGGACTATAGCCAACATACACACCTGTTCCCATCTTTTTGTGATATAATGAGAAGGTCAGCAAAGTGACTGTCAAAGTACAGTATCTGCTTCTGTAACACGAATACATTTTTCTCTGCCAGCATAATTAGAAAAGAATCTGCATACAAGCCTTCTCAGGTTTACCAGCAATCACTGTTCTGGGCTTACAGTCACAGAAGTTCACCCAGTCCAGCCTCATCTTATTCTGTGGACATGGAAACTGGTACAATGGTGGCAGTTCTCATCATCATCCACAGTTCATTTCTCCCTGTCTCTTTACCTGAATCAGGAGAAATGCAGCCCCAAGGTAAATAGGGGCAGGGGAAGATTTAAGCCCTCTCATGCATCAAGTTGCATCTGCATAGCTGGGTGAGGGGTAAGGCTTGGTTTGCGGGCACCACAGCACTACACACTCGGCCAGCTGCCATACAGCATGACTGCTTCTTTCTGACTTCAGAGGAGTTAGCATTGTGTATCATACTGCAGCCAAGAGCATTTGCAATGTCAGCTCTGTAACAGGGCATAGAAAATGGATTTAGCTAGCCACCATAAAAAAAACCCTTATGCACCTGGAAATCTGTGTCTGACACAGGTCACTCCATTGCTGTGTAGCCATTTGCTGTTGCTGCCAGAGTGTTTCACAGAAGCTAACTTCACATGTTTACCCTGGAACATCTGAAACAACTAAGAAAACTGGGAAAAAGAGATTGATTAAATAAAGCAATATTGTACTTCACAGTATAGGCCATGCTTTACCTGATAGCCACTCTTAACAGGCTGCCAGTGCAGCCAGATATGTTTCCACTTTTAAATAAATCTTTAATGATTTCAGACATTCACTTTTGTTTTCTGCATGTATTGACAACAAGGTTCCTCCCCTCAGGTTTGGCACTCATGTCTCCGGAGGGTCTCCTGTCTTTCGGAGGGTCCAGCTCAACAATCCCACTCCCTTTGGTAAGAATGACTTTTGTACAGCAGACATCAACACTTGCATTGAACTCCTTAGGATAATAAAAATAGAAAAACCCATTAATGTGTTAATTAACAGGCCTACTTGTTTCCTAATCAAGATGGTTTTTGTAAAAATAATAATAGTGTATAAGAGAGTGTCTAAGCTGTTTTCTAACTTAGCTAGTACAGAGCAATAATACATGTTGTCAGGTCTTATATGCATAGCAGTATTTATCATTATGGCATTACTGCTGTGAATATTAGTTTGCTTTCTGTAACAGTAAAGCAGGTAAGCTCCAGCCAGAGTGTAGTAGAATATATGTAATTGACTCAATGTGTTGTTACTATGAAACTGCACACCCTATCCTGATGTGTTTGGGTTTTCGCTCATTGAAATGATGGGAATTCAGGATTTTCCATCCTGTTTTTGTAAATCTCTCACAGCACTAACCCTGGTCAATCAGATAGATACGCTACCTGCTTCTTAGTGGCATCATCTGGCTCTTCCGTGTTTAGTCTTTTTATCTCTTGAGTGAGATTTTAAGCTCTTCAGAGCAAAGGTCAATCACCTTTTTTTTTTCTGAATGCCACCAGACACATTTGCTTAACAAACAAAATACTCATGATTTATTTTAATGTTAATAAAAGTATAGTTTAGGACCTAGAGAGCAGACAAGCTATAATAAGGGCATAGCACACATGGTCTTAAATCATTTTAGTTTACAGCAAACATGGAATGCTTAAGATGCACTTTAATACAAATCCAGTTGCTAGACACAAATTCGTTACTTGATCTTCTTGTTATCTGGTACCAACTAAGCTATGAGTCTTCTCAATGACCAGAAGTAATTGTCCTTTCTCCTTTTCAATTCAGACATCCGCCTGGACTGGGAAATTTACAATCAAGAGAAAGATGATAAAAAGCTGGTGGACCTGTTGACGTTCTTTGGAGACCCTTTTCCTCCTAAGGACATGGATGAAAATGAGACTGCATCAATTGGTAGCAACTCAGAGTCAGAGATCGTGTTAAAGTTGGATCAAACTGCCATTCCTTGCAGAAGCATTTATTCAGCTTTGCAAACCACAGATGAGGTCAGCTGTTAGTCTGTTTTTTATACTGCTGCTGAGATACATGATGGGTTTCTTGGCATGAAAGGTTGAAAACAATAACACGCGATATAACTTGTAACTAAGAGCTGGATTGTTAAAAGAAATGTCATCTCCTCTCACAGTCAAGAAAGCAATACATGGGTAGATGGCTATTGGTATCAGCAGTCAGTTTCTAGAATGAGCTATAAGCAAATAGCTCTTCAGCTTCTCCTTTTCTTAAAGTTGTTAAAGAAGCTGACCAGATGATACTTTTTAAAATACTGTCATTGACAAACTAATGCCTTTGTTACATGAAAGTGTTAAGATAACTAAAACTCCTCAATTTGGGTCTACTTTTCTCATGGGTGCTTTATGGTATCAGCGTGTGCCATAGTCAGGGAGCAGAATCTAACCTGCAAAGTTCAAATTGCAGCTAATGTTTTGGAGGTCTTTATCCCAGTGCCAAACTGAGGTTGGTTAGTCTGTTAGAATATGGTAACACCTATTACACATGACGTTTGATTATAGTATGGCCATTTACTGTCTTGAAGAGCTGGGAGTGACAGGGAGAAGGTATCATACAGGATATGTGTATTTCTCTGGCAAAAGCTTTACAGAACAGATATTAAAATCACTTTTTCTCTGTTTCAGCTTGGAAGGCATAGTTGTTTTGAATACACCTCTAAACATTCCTGTGCAACAAGGGAAAGTTATTGCCATAGAGTGCTGGTTTGTATAATGGGCCAGAGATGTCACAGTTGAGTGCTTTTCTTGGCAGAACAGGACCCAAGCATGCACATTTTCCAAGGAGTTCGGGAGCAGTTTCAGGAGAGGAAACCTATGCATTAAAAAATTCATGTACAGGACACATCCACATGTCCAGCTTTTGGGCCAGAAAGAAACTGGAGCTGGCCACGCTTACTGACTAGTGCAGCAGTTCCCTGTACACTTCACTTGCATTCCTCCTTTGCAGCGTAACAGTTTTAACCATTCCCTGCCCCTGTGTCTCTGCAGTCTTCAAACACCAACAGCAAAGAGAAGGAAATTGTCACTCAAGAACCTGCGATACCGAAAATTGCCTCTGTACTTATACGACCTCATGAAGGGGTTCCTGCAGACAACCCCTACTCCATTACTCCAAGGCAGATAGTAAGCTTTTACATTTTCTTTGTTTGATTTAGCATATTTTATGCAGGACAGAGAAGGAGGAGGAGGTAGCTTTGGTTTGGGGTAGAGACTACTAACAGTGAAACAGTAGGCTGGGAGGCTTTGGGATCTTGAAGGTGACCATGAGAAGAGTTTGCAAAGTCAACTGAAAAAAGAAAGTGTCCCACCTACGTTGTGCAGTTAACTGATGACTGGAATTAGGTGTTCAGTTGTACTAGGCTCTCTAGAGTGGCATCTCTGGTCTTCTCACTTGGGTTGCCTCGGTGACATGTGTGGCATTAGGTGGGAAGCATCCAGCCTGAAGTTTTGGATACATGTTATTTAACCAGGGTAGATTTGCTAAGCAGACGTGGCAGAGCTGGAAAGCAGGCTGCTGGGAGAGGAGTGCTCTGTAGACAACTCCTTTGGATAAACTTGTAACCCACAGTACTTCAAAAGTAACTGGTACAAATAGGGGACACTGTGTCATAATTCCTTAGGAATAAGATAAAGCAAAGACAGCACTGGAAAGATCTAACTATGAGTGACAGGGTTGCCCAAAACATCAGTGTGTCAATTTTGATTCTTAAATATTAGCAAGTTTTTTGCCAAAGGGTTTCAGTTACAAGTTAGAATGAGCTAAAGATTACACAAAAGAAATAATTACAGAAATGGCATCTCAAAGCAATGAAGCCTACAGTCAGCTCTGGGGTGACTGAGGCTGAGACAGCTCAGATAAACAAGTGCCTCATTGTGGAGACAGCCTCTATCGGGTGTAGCCAGCAGCGAGCTTGGCCCACATGGAATGGAGTTGATGCCTATGGAGCCATTCAGGTATTCCCCTGCAGAAATGTTCTCTGTGTTTCTGCAATTGCTCCCGGAAGGTCTGTTAGCTCAGGTGTTGTGCAGCACACCTGGCCAGACCTAGCTTAAGTCCATGTCTGAACAACTAAGCTCTCTATGACCACAATGCACAGACCCTGCAGTGTTGTAGGACATGAGAGAGCTTACTAGCTCTGCTCTGGCCCTGCTAGACTTTAGGGAGACCTTTCTTGTGCTCCTCATCACTCTGAGCAGGGGAACGTAGTGCAAGGAGAGCTGAACTAGTTTTGCTTCTACTGAACGTAGGTCCAGCAGGACCACACATCTCACCCTGTGATCACATGAAATGGGGGAGTTTGTGTCTGCACAGCACTAGCCTGAAAGCAGTACATGCCACATGGCCCCTGAGCTTACAGACTCAGCTAGACATGAGTTGGCTCTGTAGGGAGATGGCAAAGGTTTTTCTGCAGCAATAGCAGGCTTTAACAACCTGCATAATGCACCTAAAGAAAGCAGAATCTATTCAACCTTTAAATCCCAGAAAATCCACTGTAACTGGCTAGTGCATTTGATTACATTCTCTGCTGTTATGTAAAATAAAAAAATAGCCAAGAGTAAACTGAACTATAAAATATTCTTAGTTCACACTTGTAACTCTTCAAAAAATGTGTCTTGTATCTGTGAGTGCTGTCAGATGTGGGAGAATCATCTGAGTTAGCCATAGAGTAAGAGTGGGCAGAACTGGATATTTTAAAAACAAACAGGTGTGTACATATGCTTGTGTACTTAGGGAATTGGTCTGTGACTGTGCTTAAACTCTGTTGATGCTAAAGAGTGGCTACACCGATATATGCAGCTGAAATAATTAAGTCAGTTTTATTGTCACATGCTGACATTTTAGTGCAAGCCTGAGCATAGCCCATCCCCAGGAGGTTTCATGCTCCTTGTGCAACTCAGTTTTAGCAGCTGAGAGCTGAGGATGCTTGTGCAATCCCAGGCAGCTCCCGGCACTACTGAACAGTTGTCTCTCGACTGCAGGTGGTTCCAGGAGGTGGCAGCATCTCCGTTTGCATCTCCTTCACCCCACACATCCTGCCAGAGGCCATGCCTGAAGTGCAATGTGAAGGGTTTGTGCTGGGTTTCATGAACCTAGACGACAAGGTAAGCTGACTATCACAGCAAGGCTAAAGATGACTAGAAAATAATCGTTTCCCTTCCTGTAATTTATGTACAGGCTGGTGTGTACCTGGCCAGTCTGTATAAACAGTCCTGTACATCCTTCCTTAACTAGGCTTGTTCATTTGTTGCATTTGCCTTTTAGCTTGGAAGCATTCTGGGTGGGAATGTCACCGTCTTCTTACATTGTCTGGTGCAGCAGACCCCAGACAAAAGCCCAGGTTTGAAATGCTATCATAACATCAGGTTTTATTGATAACAATAGTTAACAATGGGACTGAGACTCGGGACTGCTGAGTTCTGTTCCTGGCTCTGCATCTACCTTCCTGAGTGAATTTGGACAGCATATCTCTTCTCTGGGAAACTTCCTCTTCAACAACTGCAAGTGCAGCTCACAGGCTAGTGCAAGGCTTGAATAGTGTTTTATGAATTGCTCTGCAATTCTCTGACATGAGTCATTGCAAAGGTGCAAGGTATAATGAATGAATGATAATAGTATATTTAATAAAAACATCCCTAATGTTCCTGACTCCTGGAGGAAGAAACATCTGTGTCTGTATTAACCACAGCCCTTCAGAGTTAAACTACTGCTTAGCTTTTGCTGTTCCTTGCATGTTGCCATCATGTCTTACAAACAGGCAATACATTGTCAAGCAGAATCCTATTTTGGCTAAAACAGCCTCTTGGGCTAAAAGTAGGGTTTCAGTTTTTTTGTGCTGTCATTTTATACATGATTTCTGTTTTCATTTTGTTGTCAGCTTCCAAAGACAGTGCCTAACAAAGTGCATCGCAGACATGGCTATGAAGCTCCACCATTACGAATAGAGTTGCAAGCTTTCGTAAGGCATGCTCTGTAAGTACCATCGCACTGACGGCTGGTATGCTCGCAGAATGAATCAGCCTGGAGGGCAGGGTTCTGACCAGCTCTGATTCTTTACACTCAGGTTAAAAGTAGACATGGATCATGACAGAGGAATGGTGTTTTATTCGATGGCAAGTGATCTCGTACCAGATCAGCCTCTGTTGGGAGTAAGTATTTCACACACCGATGTATTCAGCTGGTTTGTACTGCTGTGCTACTGTAAGAATTCAGAGCTGTATGCACACGGTTTTTAAAATGCATCTTTATGCCCAGTAGCCTCATGTTGCAATTTTCTATATTGCACATAACAAGATAGGTAAAACAAAAGGACTACAAGTACTTATTGGTCAGGAATAAGCAAAGCTGAGCTCAGGCAATGCGTATTTTATATGTCTGTCTTTGTAGAGGAGTTTGTAAGTAGAAAAATAAGTACTTATTTTCAGGACATAAAGGTCTGATAGCAGAATGAGTCACTTAGAGTGGCATGGACAGTTTCTGTGACCCTTGACATTCAAAGACTTTGTAACTTTATTACATTATTTGTATTTTGATTTTTAACTCAAGAAATTTTGAAAAACACAAGTAGAAGATACCGGGTTGTTTTGGGGTAAAGTCCTTCAGATCCCCGGTGGTGCTGCATGAGCACACAGACTAGCACAAACCTCTCAAGGGAGTTAAAACTAACCAGTTTGGAATCATTTCTCCACCAGGTTTTGACAGATTCGGTAATGACTCAGAGTTTGAAACTCATCAATTGCACTAAGGTTCCTCTGTACTTCAGGCTCCTTCTGTCTACACCCTTCAGCCTGTCCAGCACAGATCCCAAAAAGAGCGCCAAAACATCCCACAGCAAGAAGGAGGAAAAAGAACAGCAACCGCAACTTGTACTTTATCCACAGGAAAACATGCTGGTAGGCTGAAAAATAATAATCCTGTGCCAGAGTAGATAGTTTAGTAATTGGTGTGTTAGCATGGTCCAGATAAACCACAAGAAAAACACAACCAGTACAGAAATCTCCCAATTTCAGGGGAAGTAGTGGTATATTAGCAAATGCTAATTACTGCAATTTTGCCTGCTATATTGCGGGTACAAAATCTTTTTCTACAGTGGCCCTGATGTGCTTTTCTCATCAACTGTGACCTGTTGCAAACTCCTGCAGAAAACTCTGTGGCTTTTGGAGCTCACCTAAATCAATAGCCATATGTATGCTGGACAAATTAGAAGATTTGCAAAGACTGCAGTCCCTCATGTCCTTAAATTAGATGCAGGCAGTGCAAATGCAGAAAAATTTGGTTTGTTTTGGGTGTACACAATGACACTAAAGGAAACAAAGTCCTGGAGTCAAGAATTAGCTAGAGTGCAAAGAATGAGTAACAGTTGCATTTCTGAAGTGTGCTTCTCATCTTTCAGTGTTCATTTTGACACAGTGACACACACGTCTTAATTCCACGTGTGCAGGAAGAAGGAAGACTTATATGTTTAAGACAGCTTTGGGAATATGGTATTTGTAACCTCAGGAATTTAGAATCTTTGTCTTGCTAGAGACTGTTTCTCCCCTGTGGTTCAGAGATTAGCTGTTCACCTTTACACTCTATCTCTGTGTACTGGATTCATAGGAAATAGCTGTGTTTTTTCTTTAATTATAATGCTTTGTTCCAGTGGGAATTTGGTTGCTGGCATGACACCTTTGGGTTCCAGTGGGAAAATGTGTGCCTGGGCCTTTGAGCAGTGTTTACTTTGGATTTCCTGCACACAGTGTCTTCTTATGTGATGGTAATCTGAATTCCTCTTCCCACAGGTGAAAGTGTCATTCCACACAACTCTGGAGTTACTTACCTATCAACATTTGCCAGATACCCAGCTGCTTCCTGGATTCCAAGTGCTCCAGTTTGAGAATGGAGAGAGAAAGCTGAAGTTTAATCAAAATCTGGTCATTGAACATAGTAACCGCACTACCCAGGTAAGATCAGAACGAGATCTCTGGGCCCTGAGAAAGGGCTGTTTTGTCAGCATCTCTGACTCAGAGGGAATGTGCCTTAGGATTACTTGGCTTTGAAATACAGCCACCTGTAGAGTAAATTGTGTCATCCAGTTGAAGTGAATGGCCATGGATTTGCAAAAGGAGATAGCTCTCTATTGAGGCTGCAGGTGACTCTCAGATGGACAGAGTGGTTTTGGGTTGGCACCCTGGTGTTCGTACCCCAGCTCTTTGCACAGCGTGACAGCCTGGATAATATGGCTCAATCTAAGGGCAGCACACCCAATCACAGTATGACGCTCAACGTCCTTCCGAGACATGGGGTCAGGACTGTCTCAGCGAACGTGCCAGCAACTGAGTCACCAAGCATTGCCTCCTGCAGTACCCGAGTGCTCCTTGAAAGTCTCCTGAGTCTGTCTAACTCATGTGGTGTGGTCACAGCCCACACACATGTAAAAACCAATCTCTTCCAGATGGAAAGCTATAAACCCTCCCAAGTCTTCAGCAGTTCCACTACATTGCAGGCATATGGGCTTTCTGAGGACTGATCTGTGTAAGATCCGAGCACCATATCTACGATAGTCAATTTAATAATAATCTCGGGCAATGTGCGCAAATTGAATGACTCACAGTGGGCCATATAAAGTTCTAAGGGACGACGAGATGCTGTAATGTCTGCATCTCCACAGAAAACCCTAATAACAAATGAGAATGTTCACTCTGTGTTACTTCATTAAGACCACAGTGTCTGGCTTGAAAACCTATCCCAAAACAGTAAAACAAGCAACAACTTAATTCACTCAAAGCTGTAGAATGGGGAATTGACTCTATTACAAAAGAACACAGAACAACTACTCTTGATTCAGTGCTTGAGGTTAAGAATGATCCAGCTGTAGCAGATATTATTGAAGCTCTACAAAAATATGGTGGGGTTTTTCCTCCTTTCCCTTCTTCTGTTTTGCAGCTGGTCCCGGTGACTGCATACCTCACTGTTCCAGTTCTGGAGCTCTCTTGCGACACAGTTAATTTCAAGACCTGCTTTGTTGCACAGACCAAGACCGAACATGTCTTCCTGTGTAACAGAAGTGGCTGTAGAAGTTACTGGACTGCTTTGCTGGGTATTCTGGTTTCGCAATTGGATTTCCTTGTTATACAGTTTCACTATTCAGTGTTTTTATTTAGTAAGACTGCATGAGCTTACTCAATATATAGCCAATATATGATGATGTTGGCTGCAAACATATCAGGTCTGCTTCTGTTCTCACTTATGTGGGCTTTTTCTTTNGACATCAGTACTCTACTGATTTCAGCGGTTACTCCAGATTTAACCAAAAGATTGAATCACAACCCTCACAAGTAGTGGACATGCTTTGCTCATTTGTAATACAATCCTAAGAGGCAACAAGTAGCAGTAGCTCCTCATGAGTTCGGTTTGAGCTTGTGCCTAATGATGTTAACAACAGATGGCCTTCAAAGGAAAGAAAATCAGGGCCTTATTATTTTGACATGGAGGCCATTGATCACTCCCCTTGATTAGAGGATGAAAACAGAAACTGGCCACATGCACAGAAAGCCTCTGACAGTGCAAGATGTGATTTATTAGTTGGCTAGCAAGGAGGCGCATTGTTTTGAGTGCTACATGCTGTACAAACTTATACAAAGCATCTTGTGTTGCTTTGTTTGATATTTGCTCCCTTCATTGCAGATGAACAGGAAAGGCATAACGACCTGGAAGTATTTTCTGTCTCCCCTACTAACGGCATTTTGGAGGCACGTGAAGGGGACCGACCTACCAAAGGGATTTTGCAGATCAGCTTTACTGCAAGGTATAGTGTTAACTATAAGGACTGAAATCTTGCCGTTATTCCCTGTCAAGCCCAGGCTTACGGTGTGAGTAGTCACTGAAAGCAGAGAGCAATTCTGCTCTGTTCTTGTGTTATCAGGCTGCTCATTTTGCTTCTAACACTTGCCAATCCTGGGCTTCCAGCTGGTACTTTTTCCATATAACCATGTTCCCTACACTGCTACCATATATGGGATTTCTTTTGGAACTGGCACCCAGAATTTCAGACTTTAGATTTACCCACTCGAAATCACGCTGTTCCGACAGTTGGCATGACACACCAACTATGTACCACTGGATATAACCCCTTTCTTTAGCGCAATGCCTTCAACAGAGGGCAAATCTCAGGCCTGTAAATCAATGTAGACGCCGATACAGCAGTTGAGTCCTTTATGCATCCAGCACTTTATTAGGACAGAGGGAGAAACGTGTCTGGAGGATCTCAGAATTCTAGTAAAGCATCTGTTTGGCATGCAGGAAAGCACAATTTCTTTTGCAGTCAGTCTCAGGGATCCTTCATTATCGTTTATGTGGCTTCTCTCTAAAGGTAACTTTTTGAAGTCCTTTACTTCCCTACATGCATTCAGAGTACCTCCTGATGAAGCAAACAGAGCAAAATGTTGTTCTAATGCAGTGATACAATTTGTTTTACTCTTGCTTAGCCTGGTGCAATGTTTAGTGTCACAGTCATGTTGATGTTTGATGAGAAAGAAAAAAATCAATGTATTTTTGTTGCCTCTAGTCCAAACGTTTTCTACAGAACAAAGATAATGTGAGCTGCAGGCAAATGACAGCAAAGAACAGAAGAAAGCAGCTGAAAATTACTTTCTTTGTCCTATAAACATGTAATGTTGTTCTAATTATGCTTATGGAGATCTTATGATAACCTTTTGTCGAGGCTAGAGATTACTTGGGAATGGCAGAGGCAGTGACACAAAGCCTTTAATTTCTTTGCTCTAATTACAGAGATGCAACTCCTGTAGGAAAATTCAGCTTCTATTACAAAATATTTTCTTGGAAGTTATCACATGGTGGCAGAAAGTTTAAGACAAGTCTATCCCAGTGATTTCAGTGAACTCTGAACACTGCTGACAAAGTTTCAAGAAGGAAACTATAGCTGACATGAGTTACTGTCCTAACTTCAATCTCCCTGAACAGGCTGCAAGATCTCCATCGCTGGAGCTACTGAGATCTCAGTGGGATGAAGCCTTGAGCAGCTGCTCTAAGCTGTCCCTGCTCTGAGCAGCGTGGTGGACCAGAGACCTCCCCAGGCTCCTGACTGCCTAGATTTTTCTGGAGTGCTTCTGAATATGCCTGAAGCGCTTCTTTTTGTCTGACAACAGCTAGGCTAATCAGCATGCCTGAAAGTACCAGAAAGCAAAGATGTTGCTGTTTAGTAGCCAGCTCATCTGTTCAGCTCCAGACAAAGAATTCCCGACACAGCAGAGCTCAGGACCAGCATGTCATTAGTAAATAATTGTATGCAAGGTGTGAGGTGATTTTAATAATTCACCTCCCTAAATCAGTAGTCTTCCTGCAGGGGAATTTTGTATGAGAAAGAAAAAATAAAAGCTGTCTGGCAGAAGAGGCTCTTGCCTCAGGCCTTTACAACAGCCATCTCTTAGATGCAGAGAAGTCCTTCAGATGAACAGTCTCAGGAGTGATGGGTAGCATTAGCCTTAGGCGAATTATGCTGTAAAACTTCCACCTAGTGCAAAACTAGACTTGCTGTAAGCTTTTTGGTGTTCATTTACAACTGGGCTCCATTAACTGCCCCTTGTCTTAGGGGAGCTGACAGAAACTTTTCCATTTCAAACTTTGCTGTCACAGGGACAAGTTTTCACATCAAGGCAGTGCAGGCATTTGTTCCCAAGCACTAGCCCCCAGCAGAGCTTCATTTTATTTATTTAACAATGGAAACAGAAGTTCACAAGTAGGAAGATAGTCAAGTTCTTCTCTCAAACATGAAGTTAACAATCCACTGTCTTCACTTGAGGTAGAGACTGGACCATTCTTTTCAAACATCCTATATGTAGCTGTGGGACATGACATGACAGAATGAAGTGAGATTGCCACCCACAGACTTGACCCTAACATCAGAGCCCAGTGCTTGTGACTAGGAGCAGTTTATGTCTGAGGGCGCTATTCTCCGCTTTTTCCTCCGCAAAGTAACTAATCTCATCCTTAAACACAGAATTGCATCTAGCTGTAACTGAACTGTCTTTTTGCTCTGCATTTTAGGAGTGACGTTGAATATGAAACTATTGTGACCGTTACTGGAATGCTGGGAGAGAAGCCTTGCAAGCTACAGATCAGGGGACGAGGAACATACGACGAATGTATGAAGGCCTGTATTTAATTTAAGCAAGACAATGTGGGACGTGCCAAGGTAATGGGATGGATGCAGATGTGCCATCAGTTAAGCCTGTATTTTCATCTACTTCAGTTGTTCTAATATGGACTGGAATTTTAGCAGAATGAAATTTTAAGTTATGAGGAAAAAAAGCTCACGGTACTTTAAAGAAAACAGTCATAACCTCATTCTGTGCTATTACTTTTATTGCCATGATAAGCTTACTCTTACCCACAGAACCAGGCTCTGCAAAACAATCAGTTTTAAATTGCAAAGCAGCTATGGTAACAGTTAGGCCAAAACCCTTTTCATGTCACCATATGCCTCAAATTACAATTAAAGACTGTTCATACCTTAAAAAGCAGATTTTGTTTTGCCTTGTTTATTTGTTTGACATTAAAATGGACACTGACACATAATAAAAGCAAGAATTAGTGAATAGGCCAGCATTCCTCTGGCTGTTTTCTCAGTGCCTGACAAGAAAAGGGGAAGAGCCAACTTTCCCTGGACTCCTTGGAAAATTACCAACCTGCATGTTTCATCATGCTTGGGTATTGAGAACATCCCCTTCAGCTACAGAGGGAGGAACCCTTCTTCCTTTTAATTCTTTCCCCCCACATGGTTCCCATTTACTCACACTTCTCTTTATATATTTTTAGTATTACTTTAGCTAAAGGTCACCAAAATTCCCACTTCTGAGCCTGTTAAGTTTTCCACTCCCATCATATAAAAGGTTTTTGTTAAAGGCAGGGTGTGTGGGGAGGAGGGGGCTGCAATCAACACTGGAGGAGAACAAAAGATGCACAACAGCTGCCTTCTGCCTAGTTTAAAACAGACTTGTACCAGCAATGAGAACTCATTTCATACACAGGAACCTCAGTGTGCAAAAAGGACCCTTGAAGATGCTAATGCCTCTCTGCCCCCTCTAAATAATTTCATCTTTTTGCTCTAAAACACATGCGTGATTGCTGGGTGGGTGAGACAGGCTACAGCACAGGAATGTGAGAATATCAAATAGCTCTAGCTAATCGTGACTTTCAACTAACAATCATCACAAAAAGAAAAATATACTGCAAGAACCCAACTGTATTATTAAGTGCAAAAACAAGAGCCAGGACAAAGAACTTCAGTCTGTGTTACAAATTTAAACTTTTCTACCATGTCAAAGACAATGAGCACATTTCTTTTTCAAGCCGTCAGCTCTGCGTTTCAGTGATCTTTCTGCTCACGAGAGGAGGAACAGACAAGGGAAAACTTTACAAGATGAAACATTTTGCTGATGTTCATGTAGTGCTTGCAGTACGAATAACGCTGAAATCTGTTTTATGTTAGGTAAGTCAGTATTATTAAGCATAAGCTTGTCCTCTAAGTTACAGTCACACAAGCTGATAACTAGAAATGTGTTGTAAAAGATGGAATGGCCACTTTCAAATTCCTGGCTTCTAGCAAATCATGAACAGTTTGTTTGCTCCTGTGTAAATTACGTTCTAGTCCTTCCACCTGCCCCCACTGGAGGCTTCAGAGCAGCTTGGTTAAAAGTAGAAAGCTAAAGCACATCCTCCAGCATAGGGACAATTTAAGACAGAGCCAACTTATGACCTGGACAGGACAGACATAGTTGTAAAGGAAATGATGTTAAGCCTTTGCACTGCTTTCAAAACAAGCTGTTCCAGACTTCTTGCAAGATGGTGAAATCTTTTAAGAAAACCCTGGGAAAGTCTTTTCATGCATACTGTTGTTTTCAGTTTGAGCAACTGTTTTAGACAATTTGTCGTACAAAAATACTGTACCATGAACAACTACTCTCTGATAATATTCACAGAATAAAGATATCAATTAGATTAGAAATATTCATTCATAATCACCACACAAGGGCCTGTAGTTGAGCTTCAGCTGAACTAATTTCTCTTCTCATGTCAGGATGCCATTTGCCAGTTTTGCATCTGTGCCTAAAATTTGTACTTGATTTCACAGTGCAAATCATTTGCTATTACTAGAGAAGGCAGAGAACTAGCTGTTGCCTTGTTTCGTCAGTACACTTGAATTTAGTTCCCTGGGTACTCAAATACTGCTGCAGCGCCCATGCCAGTTCCGATGCACATTGATACAACACCGTATGCTCTGAAATGAAAACACACATGGAATTGAAACAGATCTGGTTTAGATCATCTGGGGAAAAAAGAATACACCCACTGCTCTCCTGTATCACCAAGATGTCTACTCCAGGGCCCTGCACCACCACGGACCAGGAGAGACTCTGCATTCATGTGCAGCAAGACATTACACAGCCCTCCCTAAAGAGGGCCATCGGGAATTCATGTTCAAAGCTATCAAAGGGATGGAGAAAGCTTAACCTAAACTGATGGTTACTTCTGAGCCTAAGTTACTTACATACATTTAAGGCATTAAGGCTAATATGGTTCCTCAGTGCTCACCTTTTCCCCCTGCGCTTCAATTCATTGAGCAAAGTGACAACTTGCCGAGCACCGGTACAGCCCAGCGGGTGCCCCAGTGCTATTGCTCCTCCCAGGGGGTTGACCTTCTCCATCGGAATGCCCAGCTTTTCAACACAGTACACAGCCTAGAAAGACAGAGGGAATGTTTTCATGGAGATGCTCTCTCGCCTCCGTTAGTTCTCAGCTCTCCTGCAATAGAGAGCTAAGAGGACTGCAGAGAAGACTGGTGACCTCATCCACATATAAAGAGGGACAGCAAACCATCCCAGGCAGCTCTAAGGGCTTCAAAAGATTTGTGCTTAAAATTAATTTAGCTCAAACTATGTTTGTTATTATACAAACTCCACATCATCGTGTCAGCTGCTCTTAAAGTATTAAACAGTTAGTACTTGGAGGTCTGACTCCAGCTAGACCATCTTTCCCTGTGGAAAGGAGTGGAACTACACTACAAACCCAAAGCATGCAGAAGCGAGCTAAGCATATCAACTTCGTCTCAAACTGAACCCACGTACTTTCTGACAGGCATGTCATAGGTTTGTGGAAGATGCAGTAGTGAAGTTTCTAGCTTTCATTAAGGACCTCCAAATTAGTGAGTGCAACACATTCACACTGGCACCACCTGGGAACAAATTACAGCCCTTGTGAAACAGATTTGGAAGTTGGTATGAGGATATGATAGTAAAGATTACATTCTTATTCGGTGGACATATTTTTCTGTTTGTTTGTTTTAAATATTAAGCTGTATAAGCAATGCCCTGCTTATTTTTATTTGAAGGAAAGGGAAAATAGTCTGCACGTGTTATTAACATTTGGCTGAAGATGTAATATGTAGAACAAGTTCAAATCTTGATTTGAAGACGAAGCTGAAATATACTCAGCTACCAAGCAATGCAGCAACTCAAACAGGACGATCACTCACCTGGCTTGCAAAGGCTTCATTAATTTCATATATATCAATGTCGTTCAGAGTCAGACCTATGGTTCAGAAAAGTCAGGATTTACAAGGAGATATTTTTGCCTCATGACTATATCAGAGAGAATATTTCACTCACAGCCTCCCTTTATGAATTCTAGTTCTACTCCACTACTGACAAAAAGAGGGGGGCCTTGGCTCCACGTGGCGTATCTACAATTGTACATGTGTTTATGTACAACAATGTCTAAAGCCTGCGAAACGTCACAGTTCATGGTATTGCGTCACTGAGTTTGCCAAGTTTCCTTAGATTAAATGTGATTTCTTTGCAGAGGGATTAAAGATTGAAGGGCATTTCGAGACTGAAAGATAAAACTATAGGTGAGCATGTGACCACAGCAACGATAGGCGGACACAACAATAATCGTCAGCTATAAAAGCTATTTAACCTGATGAGTATAAGAACCCTGAGGAAAGCCTGTTCCACTGGTCAGATGCCAGAATTGTAAAGAAAAAAAACCCAAAAGCAAACACAAAACCCATCCCCCCACACGCTGGTCATATTAAGAAAGAGAAAACAGCACTAAATCAACACTAAATCACTTGTCACATGTTAACTGTTTGTTGAGACTGTGCAGGGATTTAATCCTGAGCTTCTCAAAGGTGAGTGAGTAACAATTTATACGTGAGTACAAGTGAACAGTACTACAATAACCCCAGTTCGGATCTCTTTTAAGGTTTTGAATTTAAGTTCACCGTTCCTATGGCTGATAGCTGCACATGCTAGAATAATGTAATCTTAACTTTCAGTCCACAGAGTCTGATCTGCCTTGTGCCAAAAACTGTATGAATGACAAGTGGTTCTTACCCGCCTTCTCCACAGCTACAGGGATTGCGTAGGCTGGTCCTATGCCCATAATGTCGGGTGGGACTCCAACCACAGCAAAGGACCTGAGCACCCCCAGGACTGGGAGTCCCAGTTGTGCTGCTTTTGAGCGTTTTGCCAGGAGAACAGCAGCTGCTCCATCACTGACCTGGCTGGCATTACCTGTTGGAAGAGATCTATTAACACCTTTTTTCTCTAAACACATTCTACTACAAGGCAGTTAAACCACAGGAACACCACAGATCTAACAACAGAGCTGACCTGCTGTAGTGCTACCATCCTCTTTGAAGGCAGGCTTCAGCTTTGCCAAGCCTTCCAGGGTTGTGGAGGGCCTAATCCCTTCGTCTTGGTGCACGGTGATTGTTTTTTGGTTGCCCTGATTATCTAGAACAGTGGTCTTCACTGGAACAATCTCAGTTTTAAACAGTCCCATCTGCTGTGCTTTCGCTGCTCTGTTAAAGAAGAGTATGAAAGGTTAAAATATTCTGGAGGTGAACTGCAGGAGAACTCATGTCAAGGAAACCAGTTAGTAAGAGAATGAACTAAGGTGTGACTTGGTACACAGGTACATCATCACTGAGTAATGGACAAGATGACAGGCAAATACTTACTTCCATTCATGGGAAGACAAACTTCTTACCTCTACCTCACAGGAAATATATCGCTAACATTATGGGCATTCTCCCCAAACCTGCGTCACAGCATCACACGCTTCTGAGCAAGATCCCCGTTCTGTTCCCACCAACACCTTTGTGACTGACTGACCACCACCAACCCACAGCATGAAGCTGTGCTTGTCCAGTGGTACAGTCACATCACAACTCTAAGAAAATAAATTAATTTTGATGTTCAAACATCAATTCTTATTTTTGAGATTTTAAACAGAGCAAGTGGGCTAAGCCTCCACATAATACTAAGCATTTCTGACAAGTTAAGGAATGGCTAAACTTTCACTCATTCCTAGTTTTGTTGACCACACGCTTCAGGTATAATCGTCTGGCATTTAGATGTAACCTTTCAACCCAAAATTACTGCAAGTTGTGTTGCATAGTTCAGTGTGACTACTTAGAAGGGTATCACTTAATTTAGCAGTAAAGGTGCGGCGAAGATAGGGTCTGGTCCCTGAGACAGCAGCATTAGCAGCAGGGAACAACTGACATGACCGGACTGAAATAAGTAGGCAGAATGCAATTAGCTAAATTAGAATTAGCTCAGGACACACAGTTTTAATCTTTCATATCAACAAGGTATTTAAAAGCCTCCACAGTAGAGATGATTTAGAAGATTTACCTTCCAGCAGCAGAGCACCCTTTACAGGGAATACAAATTGGAGACTGAAAGCTTGTTTTACCCCTCATCACTTTACACTTTTACTAATAAAATGAAAATATTTAATACTCCCAGGTAAGCGAGAGTTAGTGCTGAAGGACAGACAGTAACTCTGCACACATCCTGAGACCGAGGCCAGAAAAATCACCCCTTCCCTCACGTGAGGGGCGAGGATCGCGTTCACATACCCTTTTGCGTTATCAGTTCAATGTCAGTGAGAAAGGCTGGCATGCCAAGTTCCCTAGAAGCAGGGCCAGAATTTAAAGGTTAACTGGCCAGTGCAGTGGCTTCCTGTATTAGATAAATAATTGGACCGGGGCAATGCTTAAACAGAGCTCTTAAAGTTAGTTTTAACTCTTTGACAGCAGCAACTTTAACGTATCGCCTGACACTGGACTGCCAGTACAGCCCCATGGATTCCACGGGTCAGTTTACTTTGGCAGTGACTTAACCTTAGAGGAAGGTTATTAGAGGTAGAACTGGACTTACTTGGGGCCAAGCACCTGCAGCAAAGACAAGCCACTCTTCTCATAAGCTTGGCAGTTCTCTAGAAACAGCTACATTTAAATATTCCCCCCCCTTAGGAAAGGTTCCTTCTGCTGCCACTCCCACATTCAGTTTCAAATGATACTGAGCCAAAGCCACTATGAAAATATTGAACCACACAATTCATTTCAGAAACCTCATGGAGGTTGCATTCTTTGGGTGCTGAAAAACACAGGGGCACTCACTGCTCAAGGCTCGCATGCCCGGCGATACGTGCGCAAGATTAGTCACACAATCCCCTGTACAGCTCTGGGCTCAAGCTTCCTTATCACACACCCTGGGACATGCACTGGTCTTTGCTCTGACCGTCTCAGGCTTCTTTATTCACTATTAAAGTTTGGAAGGCAACACGAAGGCTGCGCTTACCCGCTCTTAGGAAGTAGCAATGTGGTTTATATCTGTATTTATTTCTTAACTAAAAGGTTAAAAAAAACCAAAAAAAAAGGATTTACTTTTGTTGGGAAGCCAAGGCAAAGGCATCTTGCTTCTTTCGGGAAACTCCAAACTTCTCTGCCACGTTTTCTGAGGTTATTCTGGGGAAAACAGTATCACAGAATTAATCCAACGACTCATCTAACAGAGCTGCAGCTGGCTTCTACTAAGACAACACAAGGTACAAGCGTTGGGTTTAGTCTCAAAGCTAACTACTGCCTTCTCAACCTAGAACTGCTTGGCAGAAGCAAACCCTGAATCAAATCTAGCAGCAAAACAAGGTTCAAATCCACTTTCATTGCTCATTAAGCCATTGAGCTTAGGACATAAGACAAGAAAATCATCAGAGTCGCTGATCTTTCCCCCATTTCACATAATTAATCTCCTACCACAACCAAGGAGGATGCCGACACATGCAGATCCAAGCTCTCTCCACTCACACTGATTTGAAACAGTACAGTCACTGAGGAGACGGACCATCTAGAAAACCCTTAGACTTTGGGAAGAGGAAACACTTACCCCATAGGAATAAGGCAATCTCGAGCTTTGCTGTTTTCCATCATACTGGAACTGATATCACCAGGGTTATTTGCATTTCTGAGGGACATCGTTTCCACGCTAAATACAAGAAAAATTTGAATTTGCCACCAGTGCTTTCATACTGTATTTGTGGTAATTGCTCAGTTAAGACTGATCAAAACTCAGTATCTTGACAACATGCTTTCCTATCACCCTACAGAAACACAGCTAATAATTAAGGACTGGCTGAGGCAGAAGCTCCTCAATCATCAATATAAGAATTACCATGAAATGCAAACAGATTGCTAGATTAAATCAGTCCTTGTTTCACTAAGAACAGGATACCAATGTCAACAGTCAATTTCTCTTGTTGCCACAGCTAGGAAGGAATCGCTAATGATTCTGGCACTTTTGTCCTCAAACATAGCAAGAAACCTAAGGTCCTAGGACTGGACTTTCCAGCGAGATTGTCAACAGCCATAAAAATGCCACTTACAGCTTAAGAACTGGTTGGCAGTATAATAAGTATTAAGCAAACCATTATGCCATTTGTATTTCGCAACACAAAGAATTTAAGATGTGGATCCCAGATGTAGGTGCAGTCTTGCACCTACAAATGAGTTAACAAATTGAAGATATCCACTTTTACTGCATAAATACACAGCCGTCACTTAAGACTAGTGAGCTTTTGTAAAGTCAGTCTAGACCATGAAGCCTATAATGGGAAGAGGGTTTGAATTCTACTCTCACCACACATATACACTCATGAAGAGTAAATAGCAAAGAAACTCTTCACGGAAAAAACAAGACAAGCACAAAATAAGGCTTTTCCCCAAGCAGCTTATAGTAAGTGCTATCAGGAATTTAAACTAACTCTAATAGGGAACACTGCACTACTTGACTTCAGCTGCATCTACTCCCTGAAGGAAGGTATGGAATCAAGTTTTAAGTAAGAGCAAACCACAGCTACTGAGTTTTGTGTTGTCATCTGGTATCTCACCACCTACAGAGCAGGTGAGTCCACTCAGGGGAAGAGCACAACTTGAGATAAACCCAACTCACAAAAGCTATTTGTAACTTATGCATTTGATGTCTTCATGGAGGACCCTGCAGGGCAGAGGCCAGAAAACTTCCCACAATGAAACGCGGTGGCTTGCATACCCAAAGGTACAAAGGCTGGATCCCAAACCCTCTGAGCCTTTCAGTACCTTCAAGCGTATCATTTGGCTGGACACTGCCAAGCAACTTCTTGAAACAATTGTGTTAAAGTGAACAAGTGAAAAGCATCATGCGTTCAAGCAGAAGCATTCCCCGTGAACACCAAGTGCTCAGCCTACATGAGAGGAACGTGCCTGTCTTGCTGAGCTGTTTATTTTGCAGCAGTCTAAGAAGGGCGTTCTCAGCGTCAGATCTTGCTCAACCAAGTACATGCAGGTGTTGAGAAGCTGTAAATATAAATATTTTCCTAAGGGCTACCTGATGACTGTGTACAGTAATAATTCAAGAAAGACTTAGAGTTACCAAGGTAAAGAAAAAGAGAAACCCAATATTTTAGCCTCAGGATTACTGAATACTTTTTTTTGTTATTTGTTCTTCTGAAGTGAATGTGTATGTGGTCACCAGTATTTCTCTAAAGCCAACTTAACATTTACATAATCCCCTAAAAAATAAACACTTCTTATGATGTTAGGACAGAAGCAAAGAACAGCATGCCCGTCCACTGCAGAAGAACATCTGTAAGTCTGTAGAACAGTTAGTAGCCTGGGTAGGACATTAATTTCTTTATCCAAGATAGCTACTGGTATTCTAAGACACCAGTTAATTGGAGATTAGTTAAAAAGCTAATCACAGCAGGCTCTTTCAGGCTGTCAGAGCTCTGCACACAAGTGGTATCCTACAGCAGGGCCAGAGGACCCTAATAAAACAGGCTTTTTGCATGCTTGTAAGAGATACTCAGCCTCTTACTGCAACCCCAGCAGACATGTCACCAAGACGAAAACTTCCAGGGGACTTAAAGGGTTTTCAGGCACCCTCTCTTAGACCCTTTAAGATGACCCAATCTTCTGCGAAAGTACTCAGCAGCCTGTGGAAATACACAAATGGCACCTGCAGCCACCACACTTAAATCCAGGTCCTATTTTTAGAGTTTATTCACCCATTTGTCAAACGAGGACAGCATCTATTTCCTTGGCGGGGACAGATCTGGTTGGAAGGGGTTTCTAATTTCTCACACAAGAGCTACTGCAGAGGGACTGAGCGCTACTTTCAGGCAGCCTAAGCAAGTGTCATAAAAAGCAATTCTTACCCACAGGCCAAGCCAATGTCATACGATCCATTTCGGATGCCACCTGTAACAGCAATGCATAAACATTCTTACTATCGTTAGGAGCAAAAGCACTTCCATTCCAGCTGCGGTTTCATGAACAGGTGAGGCAGTCACTACAGCTGAACGGTGCATTCCCACCGCCCTCCCGCCTGCCAGAACGTGAGCCATGTCAAGGAGCCGATGGGCCTGAAGACTAACCATGTCCTGACATGCAACCAGAGGGGACAGGAGGGACCCTTCTAGAAGCTGCCTGATGTGGAACTGATGGTAGAACTTATCCTCAGAAAACCAAGTTACTTCTCCAGGGGTAAACTTGGCCACTCAAGGATATAAAAGCATTCAACTAACAACACACTGAACATTCCTAACAGCAGAAGACATTATTGCTATTTTTACTGCTCAGAGAGATTGGAGGACAGGAGAAATGAGTGCTTGGGGTGTGGCAGGCATTGACTCCGATCCGAGTGCCCGTAACACTTACCAGCTATATTGATAATGGCCTGTAGCCCGGAGGAGCACTGACGGTTCACGCTCGAGCACGGCACTGTCTCTGGAATACCACTAGAATATAAGACAGTGTTGGCAAAGACTCAATGATGAAAACCACACAACAAACCAAACCTCTGAAGAGAGCATTAAGCCACTAGATTAAACATTAACCCTCAAGTTCAAGACAGATCCCTTCACACATTTGTTGGCCTCTTTGGTCCTGCACCAAGAGAAAGCAAAGTTCACAGATCATTTCCAAACTTGATTTGCAACTAGCTCTGAGTGCTGTTTACCCACAGGTCTGTCTTCAGAAGGTCCTCTGTAAGCAGGACCCTCTTGTGTGCCTAGTTCCCGAGCTGATTGGGGCCAGAAATACTGAAGAGCTCTGCAATATTCATAATTACCGGCAGGCTGTGTCTGCACCTCTCCAGAGTGGTGGTTGTACACCGATTTACAGAAGCATCACTTGGCAATAGGCACTGGCTGAAATATTTGGAAGCTGGGATCCAGCTCAATATGAACCATCAACCACCAACACTGGGAAATGAACAGAAAGACCGGAGACAACTCCATGGTTTCAGGCCCATGTAGAGCAGAGAGAAGCGCAGCCTTGCGGTACGGAGAAGCAGCAGGTAAAGCTGGGAGCCCACAAAACAAGGTATCTCTTTCAGAGGCTCAACACAGGTCGCACAGATTAATTAGCCTCACCTCTGCCTCCCTGTCCTTTACCAGCAGGGTTCTCCAAACACTCAAAGTCTAATTTCTAGGCAAAAGGCCATTTCCCATAACTTCCTAGGAGCACATGAGCCTTATCGCAACCTCTGACGCAGTGCTCCTCCGTAGCCAAGGCCCGAGATGGGGAGGAGGAACCTCGATCTGGTTGAGATATTACCTTAGAAACTGTGCAACTCTTGCAATCAAAGCACCAGCTCCAGGCTGCAGCACATTTCCTGAATGCAAAGATACGATTCCAGTCAATCGGTTGCATTTCCCTCGCTATTTGCTGCAGGCATCGAAGGGATGTTAACATCGCCATGGCTTGGTACCATCCGGCACCCAGATCAGAGCCCCACCACTTGACAGAACAGTCGTGAAGGACGCACTGACTTCATAAACCTAATGCTACACACCAACCTCTTCCAACCCCACGATATTTGCAAGTATCCCATGGGATACCAGGAGCAGTCTGTCCCAGAGAGCTATCCAGACCAGGAGTTTCAAGTCTGCATGGAGGTTGTTCACTCACCAACACAGATGTCTCCCAGGACCTCTGGATGAAGACTGACATCTTGAAGGACAGCTGTCATAACAGCAGACAGCAGTTCGTCAGGTGTAGTATCCTAAAAGCACAGGGGATTAGCGCTACTTAACAAACACTAGAAACTGCCCTGTCACCAGTTCACCCTCAGATTACTTCAGAGGGCTGGCACATGATGCTTAGACAACTTTACTCCACTCTTCAGCTCATGATGGTTGTTGCTTTCCTATAAAAGCAGAATTATTCTGCATGGTTTTTACCCTGGGTATCTTTCAAGCACTGCAACACACGCTGCTTTCTTACCTAGCTCGGTTTTATATGAGCACATTTTGTAGGGCCTTCAAAGCCAAACAACTATGGTGAGTTACGTCACAGGACTTAGCAAGAGGAGCCTCTGAATTCATTTTGTGAAAGAAACGCGGGTGATCCTGTAGCTGGTGGGTGGGAAGCACCGCCGGTGTGACAAGACCTCTTTGGAAGGATGACAAGCAACGCGCATCCGTTGGGGCCATCCTGGCACCGTGCTCTTGCCTCGGTCAGAGCCCCAGGACTCTGCGCTTGCCCCCCAGCGAGGAAAAGGGCTGCTCCAGGAGAAGGGTGGCAGGTCCATGCCAAGCGCTGTCGGTACCCGAGCGAGCGGGGCAGGCGAGGGAGATGCTGCTTTTCTAAGGGTTGCTCTGTTTGGCCACAGCAGGTAAAAGCAGCGTGGCAGAGGCCTACCCCAGGCTTTAAGCGGAGCCAGGAAACTCGTCGGTACACCGGCCGACTTTTTTGGGGGTGCCAGCCGGCCTGCCGCACCTGGGCCACGCACCCCCCGGCATGAAAACCATCGGAAAATGTTGTCTTTTAGACCGTTACGAAGCGGAGCCCCGCTCCTGGGCCGTGCGCGGGGGACAGCGAGGCGGCGGGAGCCCAGCAGCCCCGGGGTGTGTGGAGGGGAGGCAAGCGGGGGGCCCCCACCTCCCCGGGGAGGTGCTCGGCAGCCGCGGTGGGGCAGTGCCGGGG